>SJYX01021771.1:5660-30066 GCA_006410675.1 Oreotragus oreotragus | reverse complement strand
AGATGGGGAAACAGTGGAAATGGTGTCATACTTTACTTTTCTGGGCTCCAAAATCACTGCAGATGGAGATTGTAGCCATGAAACTAAAAGACGAGATGTGTATAAGAGACAGTGTGTGTGTTGTGTGTGTGTGTGTATGTGACTGTGAGTTAGCACAATTTTGGAACCTTGATTGACATCTTCTTCAGAGGAAAAATATCTAAGCCTATTCTGGCCTCCATAGTGACCACATGTAAATCAATGTTTTTTATAGAATTTGAACCTATTTATCATATGTAGGCATTAAGGAATGTTATCTGTAGATTGTGAGATATTGGGAATCTGGTAATAAGAGATTTTATAAATATATCCATTATTCAGGAAAATCCTCTGTGAAATATTCACTGTAGATGATTCTGAAGGTAGTATAAGCACTAGTAATCTCTTAATTCCTAAAATCTACAGACCCTGAAACCATATCAGCTTTTGCTAATAGCTAAGCTAAGAATATTTTCCAGCTCTCTTTCCTCTTTGGTTAATTTTTTTCTAGTTATCCAATATGCTGAATTTTAGAACTAACCTCTCACCCTGACCCTCCCAGCTCAGCAGACCTCCAAAGCAGTTATTAAAGGGCAACAAAACACGTTTTCACAGACAAACAGCTAGAAGAAAGGAAAGCAGTTACCGTCTCCTCTGTGGCTTAATGTCAATGGGCTTGTTGGTTGCATAAGGTGATCCATGAACATATGCAGGGCTTCGGAATCTAGCCATCTTCCCCAGGGTTAGATACTCACAGCTGGTTGGCAAACTCATTTTATCCAAAAGGCAGGAAGTAAACACAAGTCTTAGGAGTCAGCCCAGCATTCCTGGGAGATGCTGGAAAGAACGTGTCAGAGAGTGGATCTCAGACATATGCTGCTCTCTGGTCGCTGGATGCTGCTTTGCTTTCAAAGTAAACCCGTGCTTCTCAGAGGCTACACGCATTCGCTTGTGTTCTTTTCATGGATACGGGAAGCTTGTTGCTTATTTCTAACCAGCATCAGTGCTCTGACCAATTACTGGCTGAGCAGAGGAGGTAAAAATTCTGTAGTGCCACAAAAACCTATTTCCACTCAGACGAGATCTCTGAGTAGGCAGCAGGGTTTAATCCATTATTGTCTGAAGTCTCAAAGAACATCAACCTAATGTTACAGGGGTTGGGAAATCAGAGGACCATCACACACCGAACATGCATCTGAGAGGGAGGAAATAATCAATTATTTGGTAGGTTTTCAAAGGGGGAAACTGTTTGCTAAACTTATTACAGATCTTTAGAAAATGAGACGGGCACATGAAAATGATTATGCTGGTTTTCCAATTTGCTGGTCAAAAAATTGTGGGTTCTGCCTCATAAATTATGGTTCCCAATATAACTGAACTCAGCCTCAGGAACATAAAAAAATGGTCAGCGTTGGACTTTGAAACTGATTTTTTTTCTTATTAGAAATATTCTCTCAGAAGGAACCTAGCTGATTGCTGGATGAAAAGCTATCGAAAAACTCATGGGAAATTCTTTACTATTTGAAAGTCATTTTTCCCCCATAACAACGAAAGACGAACTGGAGAAATTGGAAATCGTTCCAAAATTCTCCCTAGAGCTACAAATCTCAGAGAGAAGTTAGGGCTTTCATGAGCCCGCAGTTTTCAATAGTCCTCACCTCATTTCCTAGTATTCTAGCAACACAACCACTGCGGTCCTCATGTGCAGTCTCAAGACAGGAGTTCAGAGTACTATGCAGGGTAATTTTTATGTTTGAAAAATGATTTCTTATCCAGGATTTGAATAACCACAACCTATTTATTTAAGAGACCTGGGACCCAGGCAAACACAAAGTCTGCTGAAAGAAATCTATATCTTATTTTGTAGTGGCCAAATTCAGACAATGTTTGGGTTTAAACCACATCATTTAAATTCAGAGTTTTGTTTTTTTTTTTTTAAGTTTGAAAGAGAAGATAATTTTCCATTGGTGGTTCAGATGGTAAAGCGTCTGCCTGCAATGCGGGAGACCCGGGTTCGATCCCTGGGTTGGGAAGATCCCCTGGAGAAGGAAAAGGAAACCCACTCCAGTACTCTTACCTGGAAAATTCCATGGACGGAAGAGCCTGGGAGGCCACAGTCCATGGGGTTGCAAAGAGCCGGACACCACTGAGCAACTTCACTTCACTGCTGCTGCTGCTGCTGCTGCTAAGTCACTTCAGTCGTGTCCAACTCTGTGCAACCCCATAGACGGCAGCCCACCAGGCTCCCGCGTCCCTGGGATCCTCCAGGCAAGAACACTGAAGTGGGTTGCCATTTCCTTCTCCAATGCATGAAAGTGAAAAGTGAAAGTGAAGTCGCTCAGTCGTGTCCAACTCCTAGCGACCCCATGGACTGCAGCCTACCAGGCTCCTCCATCCGTGGAATTTTCCAGGCAAGAGTACTGGAGTGGGGTGCCATTGCCTTCTCCGTTACTTCACTATTGCCTATCTAATTATTCTCCTTTTTGTAGTTTTTTATTACAAAATTATACTTGGTCATTTTAACATGTGAAATGACACAGAGGTATATAAATAAAACCCTTATTTCTTTTTCCTATGAGTTAATATTACTAATTTTCTGTATGCTAATTCTATCTGTCACTGCATTTACAGACATATACATACACACACAATATACATACATACTGACAAATACACAGGGCTTCTCCATCCTGTTTCTGTAAAGTGGGATTATACTTTATATAATCTACATATATTTTTGTGCTTAAAATAATTCATGGATTTTTTTTCAGGCAATACGTAGAAATCTAGTATGTTCTTTTTAACAATTACATAAGGCTCCACAGAATGAATGCATTATTATTTATTCAACCAATCGTCTAGTGGTAGACATGTAATTTTGGGCTTCTATAAACAGTAAACACATTTGTCAATATATTCTTAATGGTTGGAGCTTTTATTTCTGAAAGTGGGTTCCTAGATCACAAATTCTGTGCAGTTCTCCCTTTCATAGCCTATGGCAGTACACAGTCCTAAAAGTCATGTCAGAAAAGGTCTATTTCTCACACCCTTGAAAACACTCTCTCCTGACATTCAAGTCTGTTTCTTTATAGCAGAAAAATAAGGTAGCCAGCACTCCAAACTGTGCAGTGACTGCATATGGTTCCTTGCAAAAATGAAACTGTTATTAGGGTTCCTACGAAGGAAAGGGCAGCCTACTTGAACTGAGATATACCAGGGAGAGGACTTGAGCCTCATCAACATGAGAGAACACACAAGAGTTGAGGAGAGGCAGCCAAGAATTTTTGCTTAATTTTTATAGTCAGTGGGAGATAAAATACCAACAGAGTTCCTTCCATGTTTCCATTCCAGTCCTTGGTATACCTTCCTTCCTAATATTTCAGAATCAGGGAAATATCATATAATTCTATAACAGGGTGGTAGTGCCTAATGATTACCAACTAACTGTGATGTACAACTTTGATGTATAACTGTGCATAATTTATAGTTTTCAAATCTAAGGGGCCTTTTGGACCTACTGTCCCATCTTAGGGTCCTAGGAACACATGTACAATATTTTTATCTGTAAACTGATTTATGGGTCTTTGTCCAATACTAGAGAATAAGACCTGCATCATATAAGAATTTCCTAAAAGGGGTAGGAAAAAAAAAAAAAAACTGAAGAGTAAGACATAAACCTCTATCGGAGAAAATATATTTTCACTGCTAGGTAAAATTCCTTGATTTTCCTCACAGGGGCATTTTTGCTTGTACCTGGGGAATGATTTACCACAAGCTGATGGTATTTCCAGGGGATTACTTGTACTCAAGTTAAGATGAGACGGGATTACACTTAAAATCTAACCTGCCAAGAATTTAGAATTCCTGAGAATGATGGCCAATTAGCAGTGGCGGCCTTGAGGCAAAGTTAAACCTTCCTATCTTACACAATTCCCTTTCTCTGAGGCTGGGCAGAAGCAGTTGGTGACTCTACCTTAGGGAAAATGCTAACACAAGGGAGAACTTAATATTCAAGTTAACAGGTTCACAGCAAGATAGGGCTCAGATCTCACTAAGGAATGATCACTAGAAAGGCAGGAAAATCCAGCACAAATCTCACTCGTCAACCCCATGATTCTAAAACAAGGGCAGAAATCACATTAGGGTATCAAGAACACCAATTTTTTGGTATATTAGAGCTCCGATGCTGGTCATGTCCTTTACAGCAATTAAAAGCAGTGGCTAGTAAGTAACAGTTTGAGACCACAGAACTTCCCTTCTAAATATTCCAATATTTATCAAAGAAGACTCAGCCGGAAGCTCTACCCTGGCATCATGAGTTTGGCAAGTTGGAAAGCTGAAGGAATTCTTTCAGGATACCAGGAAATCATCTGTTCGTGACCTTATCAAAGCCCAGAATCAGCGGAACCATTTTTCCTTCCTTGTGGTCTGGGAGTACCCCCTCCTGCCCGCTGTGTTTTCTGTCACACCCAGACCAGCAAGCAACGCCGCTGGTGTTCACATCCACCTTCAGCTGTCAAAGCTTTTCTCACTTTCTGACCTACGCACTTCCCAGCAAATGGATCCAATCCAGTGGCATCAGTCATGACGTGCTAATAAATTCTCACATCTCCTTCCAGAGTCCGTACCTTTCTGCCATTACATTCACCTGCTCACAAGAAAATTCCATTTGGAAGTCCCACAACTGCTTCATTCCAGCACTTAATTCACACCAATTCTCTTTCCCTATCTCCCCAAACATTCTTCTTCCTGTGTTCTCTAGCCCTCTTGCCATACAGCCACCACCTGATAGTCATTTCTAACCAGGCCACAAATCTTAAAGACATGAATAAATTGAATAATATATTACATTAAATAGCATATTACACTATAATAATGTTCTATTTTTATAACAATATTAGATTAGCAATGACAGTAATAATAGCAGATGATTTCTATCCACTAGACACTGTAATTAGCTCTTTTAGTCTTCATAAAATAATTGAGTTCAGCACTGTCATTATATCCCTTTTGTAGATGAGAAAAGCAAGGCACAGGGAGACTGAGGTACATCCCCAGGTCAGAGTCTTAAGAGTGAAATCAGAGTTAGGAGCCAGTTAATCTGGCTCCAAAAAGCAGACTATGCTATTCCTTTTGGCAGATTGTATTTACCTGAAATTAATTAATTTTTTTCATATTTTGCCTAGAGTTAATATCTCCAGTCTTTTTCTTAATTCCATTCTTCACTTGAATATCATGTGGATCATTTTTAAATGGCAATCTGATCATGTGACTATTTTGCTTATTATCATTCAATGACTCTCCATTTCTTTAGTGACAAAGCTCAACATTTACGATCCAAAGCTTAGCACAGAGATCCCCTCTGACCTTGCTCTGATGTCCACTCCTGTATCTGTCATGGGTAACTCTGGTAGTATCCTGGGAAGTCCGTCTCTTTCACACCACTGGACCTTCAAGATGAAAAGTCCTCTGATCAGCGTGCTTTTCTCTCCCTTCTCCAGCTGGCTGACTCCTTTTAAGTGTCATCTCTTCCAAAATACGTTCTCCATTCCTCAGTTTTACTGAGATGCCCCTCATATGTTTCTTCCCAGCCACATATGATTCTAACTCACTGTTTCACAGCTCTTCATGCATTTATAACTCTCCCTGTGGCACTAGCGTTTCTGGAGGGCAGGCATTCTGCCTTACTTCACTTGCAACTCTAGCACCTAAACCACGCTTGCTTGTTAAATAAAGCAGCTGAAATTACAAAGGCGCTGGATGTCCCAAAGACTCGCTTAACTCTCTCCTAAATCCTTCATTCTCAGCTACTCTTTCAGAATAATTATTAACTACTGAAATACATTTGAAGTAGTCAAACTATTCACTGCATTCTGCCAAACACAAACATTTCACAAAGAACAACCACTGTAATGTGGATGCGAAGTCTCTTCTCAGGGAATGGGGAAGGCTCACAGGTTTTAGCTGGGGATATCAGGGATGTGTCTGTCTGGGCAGACAATTTCAGTTCAAGAATTAAATTATCAAAGTAGTTGTTCAACTACCTGATTAATCACAGGTTATGCCTTTATTTAATCATGTTCTATGCTTTGAGAACACAACTGGCATATTTCAAGTTCATCAATTAATCATTCTTCTATAATAATCTAAGATAATAATCTATTATATGCTATGATAATCTTCTTCTGAAACTCCACGTAGTATACTTCATACAGTCTTGGACAAAATGGTTTCAAATTGAAGGAAATACTGTAAGTCCACATGTAGATTTAACATGAAGGACATCACAGTGTTTCCCAAATTAATAAAAGGATGTAAATTTCCTTAATGTCCAAACGCTTGGGAAAAAATGGAATATCCACTCAATACAAATATTTATGGATTCAATAAAATGACTATGTTGAAAAACAGACTACACTAAGATATACTAACTGGCATCTTAATCACATAACATAGACAAACACATGAATTCCATAGCCACATGCGTTTGGGAAATTCTCCATTACATAGATGTTTTTGGAGGAGCACTAGTAATCAGCTTTTATTAGGCTAATGTTTGCTCCAATTTGTGAATAAGAAATGGATAGACTATGTGGCACCCTCCGTGGGAACCTATGTGACACTGTGGGAATTAGGCATCTGAAATAACATCTAATGACATGGAGATAAATTCATAAAATATTAACAGTCAAAAACTAGGTTATAAAACAGTATAACAGTATGATATTGTTTTCAACAAACAAAAAAAATACTCATATATTGAAAATAAGAGAATAAAAATAATACACATCAGAAAAAAAAATATATATATATATACATACAGATGGGAAGAAACAGATGATTTTAATTTTCTGGTTTTCTCCTACCTATATTATCTAAACATTCTAGAATGTCTCGTGTTACTATTTTAACAAGACAAGTGAAATTTTATTAAAATTCCAAAATCTGGATTCCATCAACTAAAAAACAATAAATAAGAATTTATTGATTGAGATGAATCAGCAAATTACATTAGCAGAAAATAATAGAAACATTATTATTTTTTTTGCACTTGGTGTTTATACCATCTTTGGCATGTATTCAGATACAGTTGTTAAGACTAGCAAAAAATTGCTTGGACTTGAGTAGTGAACAAAAAGAAAATAGTTCCTATAGCTAAGGGAGACCCTAAAATCTGGGAATCTTTTGGGACTGAAGCTGAGATTCACAGATCAAAGAACTGTTTTTAAAAAAATATACAATAAAACATTATTATTTTTTTTGCACTTGGTGTTTATACCATCTTTGGCATGTATTCAGATACAGTTGTTAAGACTAGCAAAAAATTGCTTGGACTTGAGTAGTGAACAAAAAGAAAATAGTTCCTATAGCTAAGGGAGACCCTAAAATCTGGGAATCTTTTGGGACTGAAGCTGAGATTCACAGATCAAAGAACTGTTTTTAAAAAAATATACAATCAGGGGCCTTATTTATTAGGGAATATATTTCAATAAAAATGACTCTGCAAGCTTTAGCAGTGTTAGAATTTTGAAAATATACTAAAATGAAGGGGGCTAATAGTATTGTTATAGATGCAAATAAAAGGTGTAGTGGTCATGCTTAAGCTGGAAAAAAATGAAATAATTTATAATAACAAAAGCACTATGTATTTCAAATCTAGATAACTTGTTTCAGTGAGTCACATGAAAAAGAAAATCCTTAAAGAATGATTTACAAAATAAAATGCAGTGAAGAAAGAAGAGTCAGCTATTTCCTTAAGGAGCTGCATTTCTGGACTTCCCTGGAGGTCCAGAGGTTAAGAGTCCAACTGCCAATGCAGGGTTGTGGCTTCAGTCCCTGGTTGGGGAGCTGAGGTCTCACACGTCTCACGGCCAGAAAACCAAAACATAAAATAGTAGCAATACTGTAACATATTCAATAAAGACTTATAAAATGATCCATATCCAACAAATCTTAGGAAAAAATTAAAAAGCTACAACTCCCCCTGACCTGACTGATATTCACAAACAACTTTCTGATCTAGAATCTGACTTCTTGACTAGAGTTACCTAGAAAAGGTATCATATGGAATTGGTGTTCTTAGACCAGTCATACCTTCAGTTATAAGAGGCAGTGTTAACATTTTGACTCACAAATTAGCCTCTTGGGAATATTAGTAACTTGACTCAAGTCTGCAGATTGTGAAAACTGGTGAGACTTAATGGCATACCTTTTAAAACTTGAAAAATAATGAAATCCCATAAATCAGTCAGCCTCATCAGCAGGCCTAACTTTATAGCAAGGATAACTTTTCTTAATCAATCAACTGCTTCATTTTATAAGAAGGCAAGTTTGGAATAAATGAACCAGAGCTTTTCACCTTCATAGACAAGTTGTATTCATCTAACAGTGTCCCATTGGGAAGAATGTCTGAAAATTTTATATATGTTAACTGTCACCTCCTCAAAAATCCCAGCAGAAACCTGCAAATCACACAGTTAACTAAACATACTGCAGTAAGGGAGAAGATCCATCGGACAGGGTCTTTGTTTTTTTTTCTCATTAAGACTTTTAAAAAAGATTTTTGATATGAATCATTTTTTAAAGTGTTTATTGGATTTATTACAACAATGCTTCTGTTTTATTTTATTTATTTATTTTTGGCTATGAGGAATGTGGGATCTTTGCTCCCGACCAGGGATTGAACCAGCATCCCCTCTATTGGAAGGGAATCTTAACCACTGGACTGTCCGTGAACTCCCTTGGACAGGGTCTTAAGAGTACCTTATCAGAAGAAGCTAGGGAAGCAAGCAGCTAAGTTATTTTTTGTTCATTCTCATTTTTTTTTTTTTTTTTTAAACACAGGAATGGGAAAGTAGCTCGAGCCCACTATCATTTAACAGGGGCAGGAAATTCTTTTGGTTTCAGTTTCACACCTAACAAAGGCCCTTGACTACTGATAATCTTATCTCAACAAACCTATTATATACGCAAAGCTTAAAGCAGCAATAAAATCAACTGAACAAAGTGATGCTCATTCATTGAAGTCTCAGGTAGGCCCACACAATTTATACCTCCAAGCTCTTTATACACTGTTTGAATGTTAAACAGAGTGACATTTTGCTTTAGAATGTATGAAAATGGAAACAAATGAGTTTAATAAACATAATGGGCTCTGACAACATGACTTCTGCAACAGATGTCCTATACTACTTCCTACACTTTCGTCCTTAAACAGCATGTACTTGCCAAGATACAAACCGTTGCCAATATTCAGCGGCAGAATTTCCAACAGTAGGAAGCAGTGGGAAGAATTAAAACAGTTTAGTGCTTAATTTCCAAATAATCAAATGTCTTCTATCATTACACAATGGAAGATGAAAAACAATACTGGTGCAAGTTCTTACTCTGTCAACTAGCTCGTCAAGCAAAGAGGAGGTGTCTTTGGCAAAGGCTGTTCTATATTTGGTAGCTGAATGATTTTTTTTTTTAATATTTCAACTTGTTCCTCTACCTCAGCTAGCTAGCCAGCCAGCATGAGGTGAACACCTACTATATATATTCAAAATAAATAAATGCTATAACTCTTATCTAGGAAAAGAAGTCATAAATCCATTTGATGTCCAATTCATGCAGTATGGAAGGACTCACTTCAAACGACCGTACTGTGAGATAGAAATAAAACGTTGACACCTTAGTGATTATATTTGAAACCTATGGTTGACTAACATTACACCGAGTTTATATTCTGCTTATGCCATCGCTTACTTCCCTATATTAATTAAGTTGTTAATGTTCTCTCTCAAGTGGATTACAAACCACGAGGTGGGCAGATACATACACATTCATCTTTGATTTATCCACAATGCCTAGTACATTGGTCTATGTATTGTAGGTGCTCAGAAAATAGTTGTTAAGAAAAGGACTTGAATTTATATTTCATAGTCATTACCTTTTAAAACTAGATATTGTCTCTGTATTATTATTAAATAGTGCCTCCTTTGACTCTCAAAAGTATCATTGTTTGGACTGTAAATCACCTGGCTATCATCTCACCCTGGAACTGCAAATATATAAGGCTGGCTTAGCCACTAGCGTGAAAACAATTCAAAGGCAAAGACCAAGTCTTAACCATAACTGCCTCCCCAAATCTGTCGCAGTACCCCCACTTCTTTAGGGTCTACACTGATGACCCAAGAAACAGTAACAGGTAATAGAGAAACTCAGATTTAATCACTCTGAATAAATCCCAGAGGAAAAAAAATGGAAAAGAGGGATCAGCAAAGAATTAGGGAAGTAAAACTATTGACCTGGATGTTCTCTTAAATTTAGATGACACGAAAGTTATGCCCCGTCCTCAAATCCATACAGCAGTGAAATATCTTTCCTATTGTCAGATGGCTCTAGATTCCTGGGTTCATTCAGCAAAATTCAGGAGTTATTTTTGATTAAGGGAAAGATCAAGAATGAGGATGCTGGTTATGGAGCCAAGTGACTTTGGTTTACAGTCCCATGCTGCCAAAAATGGCTTAGTAACCCTAGAGGATTGATGACACTGTTCTAGTATCAGTTTCCAGGACACTTAAGCTTTAATCATTCATTCAACAAGTATTTGTCAAGTTACTATTCTAGGTGTTGGAAATCCAGCAGGAAACGAAACAGACAAGTAAGTGTGCCTGCTTCCCTGGAACTGACCTTCCAGTAGAGGTAGGTAGATGATCATATAATGAAGAGAAGTATGTAAAAGCGGTGATGCGTCACAGAAACAAGAACGCAGCAAGGAGAGAATACAAGGAGGTCGGGTATGGGGTAAGGAGGGGGGCTCCTCGCTGCCCTTGGTGGCAGACTTTAGGAGATGTGAGAGGTGGAAGGGCCAGTTTTCCTGCTGTAACTGACTCCTGTGGAGATAAAGGGAAAGGGTCCAATGCAGCTAACATGATACAGAACATAACTGTTACTAAGATTCTGCAAGTCCCTAAACTGAAACATTTCTTTTAATTAATGGAAGAGATCCATGTGTTTTTCTGTCCTGACTTGTTCCTTTGTTGATGGACTATTTGCTATTGTTAGTCACTAGACAATATAAGCAACTGTGATTTAGCAACTGCTTAAAATTTTCATGTTAAGTGTGATGAATTAATCCCAAATCCAGGTAACATAGGATAAAAGGCAATTACAGAAAACATAAAGTGATAATAATACATAATACATAAAGTGATAATAAATTAAGAGTAAATCAGTTAGGAGCAGCACAGGCCTTGTTAACTACCTTAATTACTGATATTTAGTAACAGAAGCTGGTGCTAAAATTTTAAACACAGTCACCTCCCCTTTACTTATTCCCTTGAGACAAATATTCAGTTACAAAGTCATGGATTAGTCACTCTCAATAACAATTAAAGCTAATATCTCCTGAGTATTTGATCAAGAAGTCTATAAAAGGCACTGTGCTAAGAATTTTTTATGTAATAAGTTCCGGTAATTGGAAGACTTATTAGGAGTAATTGAAAACGTATTTTTCTCCTAATGCATGAACACTTTCCAAGGAGAAGCAAGTACCTGGTTCTGCTCAGGCCCCTCCTGGGATGAGAACCATCTGGCTTCACCAGGCAGCATCTCTGCTTTCAGCATATCCAAATATTGTCAAGTTCTTTGTATCAAACTAAAGTTGACCTTTCAACTTATACAATCTCTTGATCCTAGACTGGAAGTCATTCAGAATCAAACACCATTCTTTTCTATTATGACAACCCTGTGATGATCCAAAAACAGCTTTCATCTCACCCTCTTCTTTTCCAGGCTACATAATTTCAGATCTTTTGATTGTTCTCAATATGTCATAGTTTCTAGACGCTTCACCATCCTGGCAACAGACTTCTGAACTTATTCCTGTTTGTTGATTCTTCGTCAACCGCTATCCAAAATTAAACCAATATTCCAGGTATGACAGAACTATTATGGGGCAGAGAGAGACAATCATTTGCATTTTTCTGTTCACTATACAAACTTTAACTTGAAAAGGTACGTGCACTTCAAAGCTCAGAGCAGTACTATTCACAAGAGCCAAGACATGGAAGCAGCCTAAATGTCCAGACGGATGAATGGATAAAGAAAATGTGGTACGCATATACAATGGAATATTCAGTTCAGTTGTTCAGTCGCTCAGTCGTGTCCGACTCTTAGCTACCCCATGGACTGCAGCACGCCAGGCTTCCCTGTCCATCACCAACTCCCGAAGGATAGCTTTCCCTATTCATCACCAGTATCCCGAATGGAATGTTACTCAGACTTTAAAATGAATGAAATAATGCTGTTTGCAGCAACATGGGTAGACCTGGAGATTATCATACGAAGTGACAGAGGTTAAACACAGAAAGGCAAACACAGCTTGATATCACTTTTATGTGTAATCTAAAATGTGATATAAATGAACTTATTTATTAAACAGAAATAGACACATAGACAGAAAACAAACTTATGGTTACAAAAAGGAAAAGGTGAGTGAGGGATAAATTAGGAGACTGGGATTAAGAGATACACATTACTATATGTAAAACAGACAAACAACAGCACAGAGAACTATATTCAGTGTCCTATATAACCAATCATATGTAAGAATCAGAAAAAGTATACACACACACACACACGCATATATATGTGTGCAAGTGTGCCCAGCTGCATCCAATCTTTGCAATCCCATGGACTATAGCCTGCCAGAATTCTCTGTCCATGGAATTTTCCTAGCAAAGAATACGGGAGTTGGGTTGCCATTTCCTAGATGCATCAACCCTAGGGATGATCCAGGGGATCTTTCCAACCCAGGGATTGAACCCACATATGTCTCCTGCATTGTCAGGCAGATTCTTTACCACTGTGCCACTTGGGAAGCCCATACATGTGTGTGTGAGTGTATAACTGAATCACTTTGTGGTATGTCTTAAACATTGAAAATCAACTATACTTTAATAAAAAATTAAAATAAAAAATAAATACACGAATGAAGCTTAAGACAGAAATCGCCCCATACTCTTAATCCATGTACTATCTTTCCTAGGAGTCCATAATCCAATTCAAATTAACTGCAAATTTAAAATTGTAGTCATGTTTATTAGCAAACTGTTGATCCTGACTGTATTCCAGTTTGTCCCCTATTGCTTTCAAGTCCATTTTTCTATATATTTGTTGCTGCTGCTGCTAAGTTACTTCAGTCGTGTCTGACTCTGTGTGACCCCACAGACCGCAGCCCATTGGGCCCCGCCATCCCTGGGATTCTCCAGGCAAGAACACTGGAGTGGGTTGCCATTTCCTTCTCCAATGCATGAAAGTGAAAAGTGAAAGTGAAGTCGCTCAGTCGTGTCAGACTCAGCGACCCCATGGACTGCAGCCCACCAGGCTCCTCCGTCCATGGGAGTTTCCAGGCAAGGGTACTGGAGTGGGGTGCCACTGCCTTCTCCATCTATATATTTGATGGGATGAATAATATTCTATTCCTTATTCAGTATTCTTTATTCCTTATTCGTCATTTATGATGTTCAACTAGCAAAGAAAAAATCTACTTAAGGGCCTCTCTGATGGCTCAGTGGTAAAGAATTCACGCACCAAAGCAGGAGACATGGGTTCCACCCTGATCTGGGAATGGAACAAAGCACATTCCTCAAAGCAACCAAACCTGTGTGCCACAACTATTGAGCCTGTACTCTGGAGCTAGGAAGCCACAGCTCCTGAGCCCACCTGTGACAACCACTGAAGCCCATGTGCCCTGGAACCCGTGCTCCAAACCAAGAGAAGCCAGCACAATGAGAAAGCACCACACCACCGTTAGAGAGCAGCCCCCGATGGCCGCAACTAGAGAAAAGCCCACGCAGCAACCGGGACCCCGCGCAGCCAAAAGTAAACAAACAAAATTATTTTTAAAATATATATTTAATTGCATTTTCACCCAGCCCATTATTTCTACAAGTATACCACAAGAGATCTTTTCATAAGCCTTACCAAGATAAAAATACACTGTTTTCACAGCACTTTCCTGATTTACCAGGCAAGTGATAGTGAAGTTATGACTAATACTGTGTCGATGGGCAAACGCAAATAATGATGGGCTTCGGGACTAGATATTTTTCTCAGTCAGACTGAAGGCTTTGTGAGAGCGGAGCAAAAGGCAGCATCTTAAAAAATCACTCACATATTAAGTTAACTTTGAAGTATAAAAAAACAATTTAATGGAGACCAAGGCAGTGTGAAGGCAATGAATGGCACCCCACTCCAGTACTCTTGCCTGGAGAATCCCAGGGACAGAGGAGCCTGGTGGGCTGCAGTCCATGGGGTCGTTAAGAGTCAGACGCGGCTGAGCAACTTCACTTTCACTTTTCACTTTCATGCATTGGAGAAGGAAATGGCAACCCACTCCAGTGTTCTTGCCTGGAGAATCCCAGGGATGGGGGAGCCTGGTGGGCTGCTGTCTACGGGGATGCACAGAGTCGGACACGACTGAAGCGGCTTAGCAGCAGCAGCAGCAGCAACAAGTAAGTGTAACTTTGGGGAACACCAAATAGTGAACACGTATGGGGAGTGAAAATATGGTTTGCCAATAGCAAGTAAACATAATAACAGATAATTTAGTGACAAAGCATCAAGATAACAGCTCAGGACAAAAGAAAGAAGGTCAAACGGGATGACCAAAAGGATTGCCATATCAGGGTCTTTGAATTCAACCTGCCTTTTAAAGACTCCTTGATCAAATGGGAGACCTCACTCAGCTTGAAGAATGACGCAACAGATAATTTAGTGACAAAGCATCAAGATAACAGCTCAGGACAAAAGAAAGAAGGTCAAACGGGATGACCAAAAGGATTGCCATATCAGGGTCTTTGAATTCAACCTGCCTTTTAAAGACTCCTTGATCAAATGGGAGACCTCACTCAGCTTGAAGAATGACGCTTGGAGAACTTTCATGGGAAAATATACTGAGACTAAGAATGCTTAAATAAATTGGTACCATTTTGATTCGAGACGAAAAGACAAGGGTGATTTTATGACATGACTCGTAGACCTTTTGCAAAGAATAATGATGTTTACTGCATTCCACCCTCTCTTAGGAAGTAACTCGTGGTTTTAAAGAGAAGCAGAGGGAATTGAATGAAGCAACACTGAAAGGTTATCTGACAATAGATGGCTATTAAGCTCTGGGAATTTGTTCGGAAGACTTTTGAAAATGTCCGCAGGGGCCCTTCCATCCACATTCTACTGTCGCAGAGGTTCACATTTGAAGAACTCAAGCTAAGGATAGACAGCTTATACACCTGAAAATTAGGTGTCAGGAAAAGAAATCACTGACCCAAACCATCCTGAACATGTGCTACCAGAAGCAACGACACTTTTTTTTTTTTTTTTCTAATAGCCTTCCCCCTATTTTATAGCATTAAAAATCAATCATTTACCGATCAGTCAGAATGGGAAACTTTAAGACACACTAAAGGAGAAACATGTGGTCCCTACCGTGACAAAGCTTACAATGTCTTTTGAGGAAAAAAAAGACTCAAACACATGCATAAATTTGCAGTCAGTACGAGACAGTCCATGCTAAGACTCAAGCATGAAATGTTGTGAGAGCGCAGGGGAAAAAAAAAAAAAAATCAATATTCACCCGGAAGTACACTCATTCAGTTTACATAGCAACTCGTGCCCTCTGTCATTTACACAGACTACAAAATCCCTGGCTAAAACTGATTGCACAGTCTCTAAAATATCCATATGACAATCTTAGGAGTTCTCTTACAAAGGTACACCAAACAGTAGATAAAGACAGCAAATACTAACCCTAACAATCCTATTGTTACCTTCAAAGATGGCATGTTTGTATTTTTTTTTTTCATAAAAGAAACGACAGAATTCTTGAAATGCCTGTTTCATTTAGGAAAAATCATGGACTTAGTTGTTCTTCCCCATGGGAAGAAATCAGTGATGTTATTATATGGAGAAAGAAAGGCTAGGTCACCTCAATTATGCGAAGAGGAAAACCTAGGTCATCTGAACTACCAGTGCTATTGCTGTAATGAATGACAGAATGCAGTACCTAGAATTCATTTAACATGTGATTCTTTTCCTAGCATGAACAATGTTAATCCCCAAGAGAACAGATGGTACACATTTTAAATTATTCAATGAAGTGTGCTTTTTAAACCACAAATGTGTACTAGCAGAGTGAATACATCTGGCATTTAACCCTTGCTTATGTTTTTGCTCTGATATGTTCTAAGAGATAACCACAGTCAACTGAGAAGTACCCCTTTATTTCAGCTGTCGTTCTGGACCCAAAAATAACAGAATACAGTTAGAGGGGGAAAAAAAACCCAGGATTTGGCCTGAGGAGGCAAGAAGGAAAAATAAGAAAAGTAAAAGATAGCAAGAGAGAAAAAAGAAAATATGCATGATTTCTTGGGCGACACAAGGGTAATACTGAAGATGCAATCTTTAGCAAGTTACCAGGAACTAAGCTAGTTGAGATCAAGTAAGAAAGCATGTGGGCTTCCCAGGTGGCGCAGTGGTAAAGAATCTGTCTGCCAATGCAGGAGATACGGGTTTGATCCCTTGGTTGGGAAGATTCCCTGGAGAAGGAAAGGGCAACCTGGTCCAGTATTCGTGCCTAAACAGTTTCATGGACAGAGGAGCCTGGTGGGGGGCCCATGGGGGTCTCAGAGACACGACTGAGCAAGTGAGCACACGCACAAGTTAGTATCTAATTCCAAACTCTAGTATCTTGCTTTCCTAACAGCTTCTCCGGTTTCATAGAGAACATACTCCAAGTGACCTGCGTGCTTTAAAGGATCACAACACCTGGAGTACTTTGTCTTTTCATCTGGGGCCGTCTACCCTTAGAACATGATGAGAAAAAGAAAACAGGTCCAATACTTCGGCCACCTGATGTGAAGAACTGAATCATTGGAAAAGACCCTGATGCTGGGAAAGACTCAAGGCAGGAGAAGGGGATGAAAGAGGATGAGATGGTTGGATGACATCACCGACTCAATGGATATGAGTCTGATCAATCTCTGGGAGATGGTGAANGGTCCAATACTTCGGCCACCTGATGTGAAGAACTGAATCATTGGAAAAGACCCTGATGCTGGGAAAGACTCAAGGCAGGAGAAGGGGATGAAAGAGGATGAGATGGTTGGATGACATCACCGACTCAATGGATATGAGTCTGATCAATCTCTGGGAGATGGTGAAGAACTGGGAAGCCTGGTGTGCTGCAGTCCATGGGGTCACAAAGAGTCAAACACGACACAGTGACTGAATAACGACAACAACGTAAGAGAAAGGGGACACTATCGCAGGAAAGAGATGCAGGACGGAGTAGGTGACTTGGTCATCCTTGGACCACACGTGGCTACTAGGCCTGAATTTGACCAATACACTGTTAATTTTTTTCCTTTTGATCCACCATTTAAAGCATACATGAAACGTCACATTAAAGTTGAGATTTGGGCTTCTTTTGAAAATGTATAAGGTCTAGGACATGGAAGCTCTCTTTCTAGATGATGAATTAAACTAAAGCAGAGTATCAGCTACCTCCTTTGGATGGGGCAGGCATTCTTCAGTTTGACACAATCACTACCCAAGATATCTAGTTCAGATACATTTCCCATATTTGACCTTAAGACGTTTTAAGTGAAACTTCAAGTGGAGAAAGGAGTAAATCTGTTATCACCTGGTCAAGTTTCAATCAAAATATTAGCTCTTGGCTAGAGTAAGTTCTGGCCTTCCTAGCTGCTGCTGCTGCTGCTAAGTCGGTTCAGTCGTGTCGGACTCTGTGTGACCCCATAGATGGCAGCCCACCAGGCTCCCTTGTCCCTGGGATTCTCCAGGCAAGAACACTGGAGTGGGTTGCCATTTCCTTCTCCAATGCATGAAAGTGAAAAGTGAAAGTGATGTTGCTCAGTCGTGTCTGACTCCTAGTGATCCCGTGGACTGACTGCAGCCCACCAGCTCCTCCGTCCATGGGATTTTCCAGGCAAGAGTACTGGAGTGGGGTGCCATTGCCTTCTCTGGGCCTTCCTAGCACAACATATCAATTCCAGGAATATTTTCAACTCTTTACAAAGCTTCACAGGAGCTCTGGAATTGCCTCATTAGTATGTATCAGCAACTTACTACAAAATTGTGAGAAAAAAAAAAAAAAGCTTTCATTTATCAATACAGACTTACATTTAAACTAAGATAAAAAAACTAGAGCCAATTTTTCTGAAGGAAGAAGCATTCAATATCAAATTTGGAAACACTTTCCCAATGGGAATGACATGTATTGGTGTTCTGGTTTATAGTGACAAGTCTTAAGTTTCTAATGATTTTGTTCTCAATATTTATATGCCATTAAATTGCAGACTAAACTACCTGACTATATAGATTCCTGTTGCAATGTGTGAGATTGTAAAAACAGTCAATTATTTAATAAGAATTTAAGACATGATTTAAATAATATCAACTGATTTAGTTAAAATTATTTGAGATCATGTAGACAAAATAATACAGTGAACAAACTATAACTTTTCAAACACTTTGAAAAAACACTTAGGTGTAGCTTCGATCCAGTCTTACCCAAGTGATCAATAAATCAATTTAGAAGACTATATGTCCCTCCGACTCACAATATAATTTGTAATTATTAGCAATATTAAAGAAGAGAAAGTAGAGAAAGTATGATAAATAGCACACCATATCTATTTTAAAGTACTTTTCTGTTACTGACTATCTCATGTGGTCATGTAATGGCTGGCTGTTGACAAGGTATAAAGGACGCTCATTGGTTTAAAGATAGAATCCCCAATAATTAAATAATGTACCTACTATTATCTATCAGTTGATATTTCTGATATAACGGAGGCATTTGCTTAAAAGCATAATGTGGATTTTTAAAAATTAGAAAGGACTGTAAAAGAACACCACAAAATAAGTGACAGAGATGTAATGTACAGGACAAGGAATATAATGAGTGATATTCTAATAACTCTTTAGGACGCATCATCTATTAAAAACATCAAATCACTATGTTTTACACTTAACACTAATGTAATATTCTGAGCCAACTATACTTCAATAAAAAAGAATAATTTAATTTGCTCACTGTGCTGTAAATATAAAATGGACTTCTCAGGTGGTTCAGTGATAAAGAATCCACCTGCCAATGCAGGAGACTCAGGAGATGTAGGTTTGATCCCTGGGCCGAGAAGATCCCCTGGAGGAGGAATAGGATCATCTATTAAAAACATCAAATCACTGTGTTTTACACTTAACACTAATGTAATATTCTGAGCCAACTATACTTCAATAAAAAAGAATAATTTAATTTGCTCCTTGTGCTGTAAATATAAAATGGACTTCTCAGGTGGTTCAGTGATAAAGAATCCACCTGCCAATGCAGGAGACTCAGGAGATGTAGGTTTGATCCCTGGGCCGAGAAGATCCCCTGGAGGAGGAATTGGAAATCCACTCGTTTTCTTGCCTGGGAAATCCCATGGATTGAGAAGCCTGGTGAGCTACAGTCCATGGGGTCACAAGAGTCAGACAGGACAGAGCACAATCATGCACGCGCGCACGCACGCATGCACACACACACAGAGTATATATATATATATATATATAGCATATCCATGTTATATATAATACTTATTATATGTGAATATTCATTCTATTTATATTCATTTCGAGTAATTACTAAGTAAACTGTACATAAAGTAATGAGTATACTTTTTCAAACACATACACCATATGCAAATTCAAATTAGTTTCCTCAGTGATTTATTTCACTGAATGACTGAATGAATGAAGGAATGCTACTAGGGTTGAGGTCATTTTTGGAATAACCCTTTGGGAATTATCATTACAAACCATTTCCAGTGTTCTTAAGAAAACCACTTCTTGATTTCAGAGTCATTTACCAACTGACCCACATATTAATGCCAAAGGACTTTTGGCAGCTTCATAGAAGGAGACCGACCTTCAGCAGATGGAGATTTGTTATCAATGAATTTAAAAGTAAAGTGTAGCACAGACTCTGAAGGAAGGCTCAAAAGGAGAATCCCCAAAACATTTGAATAATGGCAACATGCCACAGGAATCATTTAGGAAGTTTCACTCTCTATTTGGTTAATGTATAAATTCTATTATGTTCTTGTCAATCTGTTCCCCTTTTATTTCATATGTGTGTGAAAAACAATAAAGCAAAATCTGTGTAATTTTGAGTCAATGTCAGATGTTATGGTATATTTAGACTTGACGTTAGGGCAGATTTTAATTAAGTAAAAGCAACTAATAAACTGTCACATCAGAAGTACTGAATAATAACTGTTGGTTTACTCATTCCTTTAATAACACCATCTGTGAAGGTAAATTAAAGATTCATTTTGGGGGAAATCTAACAAGGGTCAGATTTGTCAGACTGGGCCTTACGCTGGCAATTTATTACACCACAGCTGTGGGATGCGTCAGACCGGTGGGTGACCGGGCTTCATGTTATACCAACTCCTGCATTTAGGACACAAAAGCTAAGCGTGTCACCTTCGCTGAAAAGACTGCAACCGGGCCCATCAGCTTCTCTTTCCCCGAATCTGCCTCCCCAGACTTTTCCACCTAGTGAATGCCTACCCAGTCTTCAGGATTCCACTGTGGTTTCTACTCCTTTTACAAGATTGCTTGCTGGAAAGGACTGAGGTGTGAAGGCAGAGAAGGCAATGCACACACTCTTTCATTCATCTACTAATTCACTGTTGCTGTTCACTTACCCAGGTGTGTCCGTCTCTTTGTGACCCATGGACTGCAACACACCATGCTTCCCTGTCCTCCAGTATTTTCCAGAGTTTGCTCACACTCATGTCCATCGAGTCAGTGATGTCATCCAATCATCTCATCCTCTGTCACCCCCTTCTCCTCTTGCCTTCAATCTTTCCCAGCATCAGGGTCTTTTCCAGTGAGTCAGTTCTTCACGTTAGGTGGCCAAAGAATTGAAGCTTCAGCATCAGTCTTCCCAATTAATATTCAGGGTTGATATCCCTGAGGACTGACTGGTTTGACCTCCTTGCAGTCCAAGGAACTCTCAAGAGGCTTCTCCAGGACCCCAATTCAAAAGCATCAATTCTTCAGCGCTCAGCTTTCTTTATGGTCCAACTCTCATTAATTCATTAGCAGTCACTAAATCAGGCTTCCCTAATAGTGCAGTTGGTAAAGAATCCACCTGCAATTGGTCTAACAGGAGACCCCTGTTAGATCCCTGGGTAGGGAAGATCCCTTGGAGAAGGGAAAGGCTACCCACTCCAGGATTCTGGCCTGGAGAATTCCATGGACTATATAGTCCATGGGGTCGCAAAAAGTCAGACATGACTGAACGACTTTCATTTTCAAATGCTTATTAAGGTTTCTCTGATATGTCAACCACACACCAGGGGCTCATACATTGCTCTAGCTCTCCAAGGCCCATAGTAGAATAAACGAGACAGACAAGGAAACCAAGCACAAGTGTGTTAAACGCTACTGGACTGTGTCAGTTTGTAAGCATTCATGAGAAGAAACAGAGGGGTAATTCATCACAATGAGAAAGTAACATTAGAGATAGCATGCAGGGCAGTACACAGGATATATGTTAAAACTTGAAGCCATTCTTACGATGAACTTGGAAGAATGTGATATATTACGCTACTGTCAGAATGTAAATATTTACTGGCTTGCCAATCCCATTCCTGTGCAAGGGTTATACTTTCACCCCCGCAATGGCAGCTGCTACCATGAGACTCTTTGGCCCGTGGCTTGTAACCGGAAGAGATCCGTGGCATTTCTGAGCTCTAAAAGCCATTAAGTGTGGAGACTTCCCTGGTGGTCCAGTAGTTAAGACACTATGCTCCCAATGCAGGGGACCTGGGTTTGATCCCTAGTCGAGGAACTAGGATCCCACATGCCGCAAGGTGTGGCCAAAAAGAAAATAAATATACAAAGCTATGTAAATCAACCATACATCAGACTTCAAAAAAAAAAAAAAGCATTTGGTAAAAGAAAATGACACCTTCTCTAGTTTGTCATGATGCTTTTGACAATAAACTCTAAAATCTTCTGGCTGCCATTTGAGCAAGGATCTCGATGCCAGGCTCCAGCACTCCCTTAGCCACACTGAAGCCTTTCCCTGCTTCCTGTCTCTCTTCTCTGGGCTCAGTTCTCCCAAGTGCCTCAGGCGCTTCCCAGCTTCCCTCCTAAGTCGTGCCTGGGGAGTGCTGGTTGAATGGGGAATGAAGTTCCTTGAATTTTCAACACACCAGGGTATCATTCTCAGCATCATTAAGACAATAATCCATGGAAATTTACCACGGAAATAACTGCAACCACAATTCAAAGAACCATCCTTACAGTGGGGATTCTCAAATGTGTCTGTCCACTCCCCCACCCCCCTTGCCAACACAGAGAGCAGAAGGAGAGTTGTTGTAGTTTGGGAACAAAAATAACGATAATAAAAAATAAAAATATCTTTCCCCAGGGGAATCTGCTACAACCCTTCACTTCCCATCCACAGGTCCTCTCTGGTTCCTAATTCCAGGTTGAGAGGTTGACAGGCCCTGCTTGACAGATATAAAATATGACTGATCACATAATCATGCTTTTGATGCACCTAGCCCTACAAATATTAATTCTACTTGCAGTCATGGGCTCAAATGACTTTTAATGCCCCTTATCTGACAATGTTTCATTTTGCCTAGAGTCTCTGATCTGCCTGAGACAGCCCTGCTTTGCACCTGTTCCTTGATTTGCTCCTGGTTTCCTGTAAAAATTTTAATAGGAACAGGGGCAAAGCAGGGCTGTCTCAGACCAGAGACTCTGTTCTATTAGGTACAGCAATGGTACAGACCTAAGAGAAGCAGAAGACATTAAGAAGAGGTGGCAAGAATACACAGAAGAACTAGACAAAAAATATCTTTATGACCCAGATAACGATGATGGCATGATCAGTCACCTATAGACAGACATCTTGGAATGTGAAGTCAAGTGGGACTTAAGAAGCATCACTACAAACAAAGTTAGTGGAGGTGATGGAATTCCAGTTGACCTATTTCAAATTGTAAAAGATGATGCTGTGAAAGTGCTGCACTCAATATGCCAGCAAATTTGGAAAACTCAGCAGTGGCCACAGGACTGGAAAAGGTCTGTTTTCACTCCAATCCCAAAGAAAGGCGGTGCCAAAGAATGTTCAAATTACCACATAATTGCACTCATCTCACATGCTAGCAAAGGAATGCTCAAAATCCTACAAGCCAGGCTTCAGCAGTACATGAACAGTGAACTTCCAGATGCTCAAGCCAGATTTAGAAAAGGCAGAGGAACCAGAGATCAAATTGCCAACACCTGTTGGACCACTGAAAAAGCACAAGAGCTCCAGAAATACATCTGCTTCTGCTTTATTGACTATGCCAAAGCCTTTGTATGAATCACAACAAACTGGGAAATTCTTAAACAGATGGGAATACCAGATCACCTTACCTGCCTTCTGAGAAATCTGTATCAGGTCAGGAAGAAACAGTTAGAGCTTGACATGGAACAACAGACTGGTTTCAAATTAGGAAAGGAGTACATCAAGTCATGTATTGTCTCTCACCCTGCTTGTTTAACTTATATGCAGAGTACATCATGTGAAACACTGGGCTGGAAGAAGCACAAGCTGGAATTAAGATTGCCGGGAGAAATATCAATAACCTCAGATATGCAGATGACACCACCCTTGTGGCAGAAAGCGAAAAGAACTAAAGAGCTTCTTGATGAAAGTGAAAGAAGGGAGTGAAAACGTTGGTTTAAAACTCAATATTCAGAAAACTAAGATCATGGCATCCGATTCCATAACTTCATGGCAAATAGATGGAGAAACAATGGAAACAGTGACAGATTTTATTTTGGGGGGCTCTAAAATCACTGCAGAGTACATCATGAGAAACGCTGGACTGGAAGAAACACAAGCTGGAATCAAGATTGCCGGGAGAAATATCAATCACCTCAGATATGCAGATGACGCCACCCTTATGGCAGAAAGTGAAGAGGAGCTAAAAAGCCTCTTGATGAAAGTGAAAGAGGACAGTGAAAAAGTTCACTTAAAGCTCAACATTCAGAAAACGAAGATCAAGGCATCTGGGCCCATCACTTCATGGGAAATAGATGGGGAAACAGTGGAAACAGTGTCAGACTTTACTTTCTTGGGCTCCAAAATCACTGCAGATGGTGACTGCAGCCATGAAATTAAAAGACGCTTACTCCTTGGAAGAAAAGTTATGACCAACCTGGATAGTATATTCAAAAGCAGAGACATTACTTTGCCGACTAAGGTCTGTCTAGTCAAGGCTATGGTTTTTCCTGTGGTCATGTATGGATGTGAGAGTTGGACTGT
>SJYX01021769.1:56287-68982 GCA_006410675.1 Oreotragus oreotragus | reverse complement strand
GGGAGGCTCCAAGCGCGGGGGCGGGGCTCAGTGGAGAGCTGAGCTCTGAGGGTG
Source organism: Oreotragus oreotragus (assembly GCA_006410675.1). NCBI lineage: Eukaryota > Metazoa > Chordata > Mammalia > Artiodactyla > Bovidae > Oreotragus > Oreotragus oreotragus. The sequence continues at coordinate 68,928 of SJYX01021769.1, read as the reverse complement.
AGGGATGGAGAGCCACCTAGGACCTTGCCCCCAGTGAGCCTGGGGACACCACTGTGGGAGGCGGCCTGGCCGGGAGTGTCCCCCCATTTTAGATGGTCTCAGCTTTGGAGAGTCCTGTGCTTGGAATCGCTGGCAGGGCAAGTTTCACCTGTTGGAATTGTCACCAGGCAGGGAGCTGGGGCAGGGAGCAGGAGGGACGAGCAAGTGGTCAGCGGCCAACAGCGGCCTGTTGGCGGGGGGCAGGTCCCAGCCCACGGACATCCGAGGCTTTGATGGCCTTCAAGGGACAGAAATACCCCACAGGAAGGGGAAGAGGAAACGGGAGGCCCTGGTGCAGATGTGGGGCCTTGGTGTCTGTCTGTCTGTCAAGAAAGACACACGGTAACATTTAATCCCTGTGGGTCACCCTTTGGCATGGGCTTTCTAAGTTCTGAACTGCTCTTTGGGTCTCTCTATGACAAAAGGATGGAGAAAGGGAAAAACAAACAGAAGTTTATAGAAATACACGGTGTGGGACACACATACACACAAACATGCACACACAAATACACATATGCATATACACAAACACAGATATACACATGCGTACACACACAAACACACAGATATACACACACATACACATATGCATATACACAAACACAGATTATACACATGCACACACACAAATACACATATGCATATACACAAACACAGATATACACATATACATATAGACAAACACAGATTATACACATCCAAACACACAAATACACATATGCATATACACACAGATATACACATGCACACACACAATACACATATGCATATACACAGATATACACATGTGTACACACACAAACACACATATGTATACACAAACACAGATATACACACACACAATACGCATATGCATATACACAGATACACACATGCACACACACAATACACATACACATATACACAAACACAGATATACACATGCGTACACACAAACACACATATATGTATACACAAACACAGATATACACATACACACACAAATAAGCATATGCATATACACACAGAGATATACACATGCAGACACACAAATACATACATGCGTATACACAAACACACATATACACATGTGCACGCACACACAGATACACATATGCATATACACAAACACACAGATATACACATGCACACACACAATACACATATGCGTATGCACAAACACAGAGATATACACATGCATGCACACACACAAATACACATATGCATATACAGAGATATACACATGCACACACACAAATACACATATGTGTATACACAAACACACTCAGCTGTGTGTGACTCTGTAGCCCCATGGACCATAGTCGCCAGGCTCCTCTGTCCCTGGGATTCTCCAGGCAAGAATACCGGAGTGGGTTGCCATTTCCTCCTCCAAGGGATCTTCTTGACCCAGGGATGGAACACATCCATCCATCCATATATATGTATACAGAGACACACACATACACATGCCTGCACACATATACATATAGATACTTATACATGTATAGACATACACACGCACAGACACATATACTTACACACATAACACGTACACACACACACAAAGGCAGACTCTTTATCAAAAGCAAGAGTCCAGAAGGACAAAGAGCAACTTCCAAGCCTAAAGCACAGCCCCCTAAGGGGACAGCGGTGCACATGTGCCTGGGAGGGAGCAGGGCTGGAGAGGCAGCGGCGGACAGGGAGGCCTGGGGAAGGCTGGGGCCACATCCTTCCCTCCGAGCACACCCTGGACATGGCCAGAGGCCAGGGCGGCCCCACACCCAGCAATCGCTGTGGGGCCGGGATCCCTGGGGCTGACGCTGCCTGGGCCAGGGGGCCGAGAGCAGGAGCCTGGTCACACCAGGCCTCGTAAGAGGTACCAAGCCCACGGCCCTCCTGGAGACGCTTCTGAGAAGTCTCTTGGGAGGCCAGAGGCCCCCTCCCCAGCCCCAGAGCCGCTAGCTGCCTCCCTGGGGCTCAGCACCCTGACCTCCTCCCAGAGAGAGGCAGGACCAGAGGCCAGAAAGGCCCGCTCTGGAGAACCCTCCTGCCCTGGGGTCAGAGAAGACCCCGAGGGTCAGGAAGGACCTCAGCCAGAAAGGGACCGGAGGGCCCAGCAGAGGCCAGGAAGGGTGAGAGCCAGAGTTCTCTCTATGAGCTGGGCCTGGGCATCCTGGTCACCCTAGGGCCCCAGGACTGGGTGCCATTGCGCCCGCCAGATGGCAGAGCCGTAATCCATCTGAGTTTGCAGGGATCCTTCAGGTTCTCCCTGCCTCGAGCCCCGTCAGGGCCCTGCCAGGTGGGCCTCCAGCACCGCGGAGCCGGGGGACGCCCTCTAGAGCAGGGACCTCATCCCCGCGGTGCCTCTCTGCTGCCCCGTGGTGCCTCCTCTGCCGCCCCGCAGGGAGCCTGGCCCCGAGTCCTGCTGCCCGCCCCCCCGCCCCCCGCAAGGCCACGGACCTCCAGGAACTGAGCGCTGACTTTGAACTCAGGCCCGGCCATGCCCTGCTCCTGCGCCCGCTGCTTGCGCTCCGCGATGCCCCCGAAGAGGTGCGCGATGGCCCGCGGGATGATGCCCTGCTCCTCCTCCGCCGTGGCCACGTCGAAGCCGGTGCCCATGGTGTACGTCTTCCCCGCCCTGGTCTGTGTCGGCAAAGTTGGGAGGAGGGCGTTACCCAGGACCCTGGGGGGCGGGGCGGCGAGCCCGGGACCCTCCCAGCCTGTCCCCAGGGCTCAGCCAGCAGCGCCCCGGCAACCCCGGACCACAGACAAGACCCCAGCCACATCCCAGCTACTCCGCGGCCAGCTTTCTGCCCTCAGACAGGGGCCGGGGCCCAGGTGGCCACAGGCGGAGAAGGCGCTCACCTGCCCATAGGCCAGCACCGTGGCATTATAACCCTCGAAGCAGCCCTCCACAAGCTTGCTGACGCACGTGGAGTAGATCTGCTCCTGCCAGGTGTCCAGGTCGAAGACAAAGTCATAGGTGAAGGCCTTGTCCTTCCCCAGGAGGACCTGCGGCTCCCCGGGGGTGACCGACGTGCAGATGTGGCAGCCCTCAATCTTCTCTTTTGACAGCTGGGGCCGGATCCTGCCCGGGCCGAGGGGGGTGGGGTGGGGAAGAAGTCCTGGGTCAGACTGGCTGGGGGTGACCCGCAGCCACCCTCCCGCACGTCCGGCTGGCCAGCGTCCGGCCCCAGGCCCCTCCTCTCCCACGAGTGGGAGAAGGAAGGAAGCATAGCATGGGACAGCTGTGTGAGACAACACAATAACATTGATGGGGTGCCTCTGCCTTCTCCTGATGATAATATCAACACCGCCCAAAGCAGCAGCTGCGGGCGTTTTTATCTATGTATCGCGCATGTTGGCTGCACTGGGTCTTCGTGGCTGCACATGGGCTTTCCCGAGATGCGGAGCGCGGGCTTCTCATCGCGCGGGCCTCTCTTGCGGCGGATCACGGGCTCTGGGGCGAGGGCTTCGGGACTGCAGCCCGTGGGCTCAGCAGCTGGGGCTCGAGGGCGCTGGAGCTGTGACGCCATGGGCTCAGTTGCCCCGTGGCATGTGGAATCTCGCCAGAGCATGGATCGAACCGTGTCCCCCGAATTGGCGGGTGGATTCCTAACACTGGACCCTAAGGAAGTCCAGCAGCTGCTAACATTTCATGAGCACCCTAGGAATTGAATCTACGTTAAAGGCATTTTACCTAACACGAATTCACGTATTCTTTACCATAAACCTGTGAGGTATGTATTATTTGCTGGATTTTTACTGAGAAAACAGAGGCTGGGAGAGTTTGACTTTCCCAAGACTGGGCAACAACAGAATGTGACAGGTCTCACTGACATCAAAGCACACGCTCCTGTCTGGTCACAGAACCCCAAGGTCCGTGTCCCGGAGAGAAGGGGGTGGGGAGAAGACAGCTGGCCCCTCCTGACAGGCAAAGCCCAGGACCAGAGAGGGAAGGAAGGGCCAGGCCTGGCTGCCCCCCAGGGGGGCTACGTTCCGGAGGAGACCAGTGCCTCTACCCAGGCCTGCAGGGGCCGCAGGGGGTCCCCCTGCTCAGGAAGGCCCACCCAAGATGCGGGGGGAACAGTCTCAGGCACACGCTTGGGTTCCCTTCTTCCCTTCTGGAAGCCAAGAGGGCTGGACCAGGCAGAACCCTGCAGAGTGGGTTGAGGCAAAAGTCAGAGGGCAGGGACCTCCAGCAGGGGCACCTGCCACAGGAGGGGCCCCGTCCCAGGCCCTGGGGGCTCCCGGCACAGAGCAAGAGAAGGGGCCCCAGGGCGAAGTGGGTGCAGCGTGGACGGTGGGCAGGGCCGACTCCTGCCCCTGCCCCTGCCCCTCTTGCAAGCAGCCGCTGCTGGAGGAGGTCCCCATGGCAACCGAGAGTGAGTCAGTGAGCATGTGCATGGATTGGCAGAAAGTGCCTCCCGATGCCTGAATCTCCGGGCGGGGGGTGCCCGTGGGCTCACACAGCCAGCCAGCCCCTCAGCCAGGCTCTCACAATGAGCTGCTTGTCGGCACCCGTGTCCTAAGCCAACATTTACAGAGAGAAGAAAGCGTGTGAGGGCCGGCCCAGGGCACCACCGCCCCCCCCCCACCCTGCAGAGCAGGCCCCCAAGGGCCATCCTGTCTCAGCCTCAGGCTGCCTAGCTCCGAGGCCCCTCAGAGCCCGGTGAGAAGCCCCCGAGCTTGCGACCTGCGTCCGCCTGTGAGGGGAATAAGCGGCTGGGGGCGGGGTGGTGGCCTGGCCTTTCTCCAGGACCGGTCCTCACACCACTGAGGCTGCAGGGGCCGGACATCCACGGAGGTTACCACCCTCCTCCCTACCCCATCCAGCTGCGGCAGGCCAGGCTGAAGTGCGAGCCCAGCTGCCGTCTCCCCCAGACCAGCTTCTGGCTGGGAGGGGCGCTGGGAATCCCCCCACCCTTTCTGGACCTACAGACCAGACCCTGGATATGTCAGTAAGACGCCCGGGCCACGGCGCTCCCACCTGGACCGCTGGTGGCGGCGGCCGACACACACAACCACGCCCGAGTGGGACACTTCAGGCCCTGTGGCGGACAAGGAGACAGACAGTGCCGGGCAGGGGCGGGCGCCAGGGGCGGTGGGGTCCGAGCCTGGGCGGGACGGGCTCCACTCCTGCCCTGTGTTTTGTGCAGCTGAGGGGCAGGGCCCAGCGTGCCCAGGGGAAGGCGGGCAGCAACAGCGTGCCCAGGGGAAGGTGGGCAGCAACCTCAAAGGGCACCCGGCAGGGACCAGGAGCTCAGGCCTGGGGGCCCAGGGTGTCCGGGGCTCCCAAGGGGACCCGGCCTCCTCTGAGGCCTCTCCAGCTTCGCTGGCCAGCACGAGCTCCCTGCCATGTGGGTTGCTTGCGATGGGATTTCTGGATCCAGTTCAAATACCATTTAATTACCACAGGCAGACGGCAATGTTGGTGATTGGAGGAAATCAAATCAGGGTCCCTGGAGACAGGAGGAGCCACGGAGGGGGAGCCGTTGCCTTGCCCGGTGGATCCCATCAGCAAGAAGCCGGCTTCTGCTCCGCCCACCAGGCCCCCAGCCCAAGAGAGCGGCTGGAAGGACATCAGGAGGCAGGGCCTAGAGGAGGGGGCTCCAGGGTTTAAGGTTTAAGGGTCCAGGCAAGCATTCTCCCCCGGTCCAGCACACTTTGGTGTGGGGTCCTCTGGGGTCAGAGAGCCAGCCAGCCCCAGGCTGGCCCATCCTAGGCACCAGTGTCCTTGGCAGGGCGGATGGGTGAGCACTACCACCCAGAGAATGGGGCACCAGCTGGGAGCCAGAGGACAAAAGCCCAGGATGAGCCACTAACTCCCAAGGCCACCGAGACGGACGGGGCGCAGGGGAGAGTCTGTCCCAGGAACGGGCCTTGAGCCAGCAACTGGACGTGGGTGCTTCCGTGCGCCGGCACTGGGCCGGGTGCCTCAGGCCATCTCACTCGAGGGAGGTGAAGCACTAGCGACCGCGACCCACTGTCCAGCGAGGGAAGCTGAGGCTGCATCCCAGTCGATACAGGCAAGCCGGGAGTCCAAGGCCTGCGGCTTCTCCGCTTCTCCAGCTGCCTGGGACACTCAGCGCCCAGACGGACATATAAACTCCCTGCCCGGCACCACCAAGGGAGCAGGGGGCAGATGGGCGGGGGGTGGCCCGCCACAGCCGACACAGGTCTGGCAGGCTGGACCCGAGCGCTGGGCTTCGGGGGCCCCAGTCCAGTGGGGGCAGTCACCTTGGGCTCCTTCCCACCACACCCTGCCCCGGGGGAGACTCTGAACTCAAACCGAGTCCAGGAGACAAAGATGGGGCCCTTGGCAAGTGCCTGCCCCGCCCTCCAGCGGGTCGGCCATCCCTGCTTCCCTGCGTCATCCGGACATCTCTTCCCAGTTCCAGCTTTCTAGGAACTCGGTGGCCCTCCCTGCGGCAGCTCCTGGCCAGCCTGGCCCTGCCCTGGGTGAGGTCACTTCTGCGGGTGGCCCTGGAGCCCCAGGTGAGGGAAGGAGACAGCTTCCGGCTACGCAGGGTGGCAGGACGGCAGGCACCCCCTGCCAGCGCTGTTCCTCCTGGGGGGCGGGAGGGCGAGCAGGGGTGGGAACCAGGCTCCAGGATCTTCCAAGAGAACCAGGGGCGCTGTGGGCCCCACCTGGAGCCAGGGTGAGGCGAGTGAGGTATTCTCACCTTGGATGCAACATTTAAGGGGGAATGAAAAAACTCTGTGATCACGATAAATGATGATTTACTGCACTATTCGGAAAACTCAAACTGGCAAACGATGCTGTTTGTTTTTGTCAAGCCCAAAAGGCATTTTGTGGACCCCACGGCGGTGGGGGGGGTCATTTCTGAGCAGAGACACCCCCCCCCCCGTCAGCCCCGGAAACCTTCTCCCCACCCTTCTCCCGCCCTGCAGGGGCAAGGCGGCGCAGGGCCCCACTGAGAAAGGCCCGGAACCTCCCAGAACAGAGCCCGGTCTATCTGCCACTTGGCAACGCGCAGAGGGCCGGGAGGGGCTCAGGGAAGGCCCGGGCGCTCCGGCGGTGGGGTCCAGGCCGGGCCCGCGGGGCCGCCTCCGCGCGCTGCCGAGCGGCGCGAGGGCGCCGGGGCTGGGGATTCGAAGAGCCGCCTGTACACTCGGGGCGGAGGGCTGCGGGCGCCTGGGCCGCACCCCACACCGGCTCGTGTCCCCCCAGGCGGGGCACAAAGGCGGCGAGCCGGAGCCCGGGGCTGCGAGAAGCGCGGAGCTCAGCACTTCCCCGGCTCTTCGGGAGCCAGCACAGGGCGGGAGCGGAGGACGGCGGAGCCGGCGAGGAGGCAGGCCCGGGGACCCTGCGCCTGCCAAGGCAGGAGGGTCCCTCCCCCAAAGCCTGGCCAGCGGCCCCCGAGCCGCCGACCACCCCACAGGGCTCCGCCCCGCCGCCGCGGGCTGGGGCAGGGCGCGTGGCTGTGGCCGGCTCCAGGTGAACCCCGTCCCGGTCAGCCGGATCCAGCCCCTCCGTAGGTCCCTAACCGACCCGCCCCCGTCTTTATCCCAGGCTCCCAATCTTCCTTTTCTCCAAGAGGTCGTGGTTTAGTTGCTAAGTCGTGGCCCACTCTTGCGACCCCAAGGACTGTCGCCTGCCAGGCTCAGTCTGTGATATTAAACTAAGAACTGCTCCAGAATCCTAGAAAATTCTTACAGCTGTGGTGTGTGCTCTGTGATTCCTGACATCCCTTTTTGCTGGTACCTGGAACCTCGTGGACTCAATTCCTCAGGAGTAAGGAGCAACATGCCTTTTTGCTGGTCACGGGTCACGGTACCTACCAAACCTTGCACACGATCTGAGCGAGAGAACCTGCCACTTTACAGTTGTGGTGTGTGCTCTGTGATTCCTGACATCCCTTTTTGCTGGTACCTGGAACCTCGTGGACTCAATTCCTCAGGAGTAAGGAGCAACATGCCTTTTTGCTGGTCACGGGTCACGGTACCTACCAAACCTTGCACACGATCTGAGCGAGAGAACCTGCCACTGCACACATTCTACGGGGGGATTCCTACCACACTTTCTGCATTTTGTAAGGGGGAGATTCTTACCACACTTTGCACATTCTAAGGTGGATTCCTACCACACTTTTCACACATTCTCAGGGGGGTTCCTACCACATTTTTGCACACATTCTAAGGAGGAGGTCCCCCTACAATTTACAAAGAGGGCTCAAAGAGATATTANATCTGAGCGAGAGAACCTGCCACTGCACACATTCTACGGGGGGATTCCTACCACACTTTCTGCATTTTGTAAGGGGGAGATTCTTACCACACTTTGCACATTCTAAGGTGGATTCCTACCACACTTTTCACACATTCTCAGGGGGGTTCCTACCACATTTTTGCACACATTCTAAGGAGGAGGTCCCCCTACAATTTACAAAGAGGGCTCAAAGAGATATTAGCTCAGGGTCACAGAGCTAATTGGTAGCTAGGTCTTCCAGGAGGCCCATCTTTCCTGGCCAAGGACTGAAGGGTCAGAGCAGGAGGACCCGGGAGAACCAGCCTGCAGGCCAGTTGTCACTCTGGGGTGTTCCAGACTGGAAGATACCCTCGCAGGCCCCACGTCCAGGGCCTTGAGAAGAACCGCAGCCCCCTCCGACGGCCAAGATCACCTTGCAACCAATGCCTTCAAAAACAGCCCAGGGGTGTGACCCCCTCCCGGACACCCTAACGTCTTTCTGGAACCCTGAATAGGAGCCCGGGGGCCTGGGTGCCTGGAGAAGTGAGAATGCCCAGCACCCCGTCCTGGGGTGGGCTGCCCCCTCGGCTGCCCAGATCCCGTGACCCCCTCCTCACGCCACACCTGGCTCCATCTGGTGCTGGGCTGTCACGACCTGGAGGAGTGTGTGTGGAGGAGCCACAGGACACACAGCCACGCTGTGACCTGCCAGGGGCCAGCTTGGCCCTGTTACTGAAGGAGCCAGACCAGAGGGAAACTCAGCCACAGCGCGAGGGATTCAGACCAGTTAGCAGCAAGAGCATCCTGCCTGCAGAGGCTGAGGAGCCCTCGGAAGGGAAGGGGATCTGCAGTCCTCCTCCCCTGGAGTCATGGTCACTGACGCCTCTGTTTGGACCGGACGCGGCATCTTTTGAGAGCCGATGCGTGGAGCGCCTTTACGTGCAGGGACACACGTCACGTATAAGGACTGCCTCCTTCCTGAGGCTCAGAAGGAAGAATCTGAACAAGCCCGGAGTCACACTATCCTAATGGTGGAGCTGAAATCCAAACCCAGCCTGACTGTGGCCCAGCCTGCCGCATCCTCTAAGCAGCCCCGGCCCGGAGAGAGGTGGGCCGGGGAAGGATGATCCTGCCGACAGCTGCCAGAGGACCAGAGCCGTCTGCTGGGGAGCGTTTTCACATTAACAGTGAAGACAGCCAAGGCCGGGGCAGGGGAAGCGGGGCCAGGGACCCAGGAGGCTGCCGCCTCGCAAGAGCACGGCGCCACCTCCGAGGCAGAGGGAGGAGGTGTGCATCCACATTCGTGGGCAATCTCTCCTCCTCCCCAACCCCCTCCTGGGCAGCCTGCCAGCTCCAGGAAGTCGGCTGGAATCGACATCCCTGCTGTCTCACGGGAGTCTGGCTCCCAGACACCCTGGGGCTTCAGCTGACATAGCCCGGCCTGTGGGGATGCGGGGGCAGTCCGCCCTGAAGCAGGGTGGCAGGTCCAGCGAGCGGTGCTGCCCCTCTCAGCTGCAGAGCTGCGGCATGGGGAGCCCTGTGAGCTCCCAGGCCCTCCCCCAGCCCAGTCCTCCTGAGGCTGCCTCAGGGAAAACACTGGCCTGAACCCCCAAACAAGAAGGCTTTGTACAGCGGGGTCAAAGGACATGGGTTTACAAGGCCAGGCCTGGGGAAAGGGGTCCGCAGCCCCCTCTGCCTGATTTCTGCCCCTGCACATGTTCCCAGGAGCCCAGGGAGGGCCGCAGACACTCAAGGGGACCCACAGGAAGCCTGGGGTTCAGGGATCTGACGCCCTCCCTCCTGGGGATGTCCTCCGCCTCTCGCTCTCTCAGTTCGTCCCAGGGTCCTGGCCATTGACTTCTTCGGAATGCCCCGGCGGGCCATTCAGTGGGGGAGGGTGTGGGGTGTCTCATCCACAACCCCAAGGCATCGGAGTCTCAGCTGGGCCTGCTCCCCCAGAAAGGCTGAAGGAGGCCTGGGGGAGGAGGTGAGCGGGGAGAAGCTGGAGCGTGGGTGCGAGGAGGGGCCGGGGTGGGCGCGGTCCCTGGGTCTCTGTCCTGAACTGCCCGCTCCCCCTCCGAGGTCCACCCTGCAGGCACAGCTTTGGGGCCTGGGAGGGGGTGTCCCCAGCCCAGGGAAGCCCGCGCAGCTGCGCCTCAGCCCCCACTGGCTGGCCTGCCCCACCCCCACCCCGTCCTGGGGCATCTGGCAGGGGTTTCCCATGACTTCCCGGGAGACGCTGCAGAGCCCCGAGCTGTGCTGGCATCCGGGTCTGGGAGGGCCGCTCGCCTGCTGGGGAATGCACAGCAACAGGTGTTGGCTTGCGCTCCTGCCAGCCCCTGACCCCAGGAACCCTTCCCGGCTAGACCCCAGGAACCGCCGTTTTCACCCCGCACGGCGGAGGGACAGGGGCTCAGGTGTCTGGGGGTCCGGGGATGGTGAACCACGGGCCTGCGTCCCTTCCACACCCAGAGTAGCGAGGGTAGGGCAGAGGTGTCCCTGGGGACAGGACACCTGCCACAGGCCCCACAAACGCCCACCAAGCTCCACCGCCCACCCCCCGGGACGGAGGAGCAGCCTTGGGCCCAGGGCGCCAACCCAGCCCAGTCCCCGGCAGGGCAGGGAGGCTGCCTCCCCTCCCCAGCCCGCAGCCTCTCGGGGCCCCCATTCCTTCTAGGGGGCTGCTTGTCTAGAGGGTGAATCAAGTGATAGAGGGGCCCAAGGTGGAGGGGGCCCGCGAGGACACAGGCGGAGTCCTGGCTGTCAGGGAGCTGCCCTGCAGGGCGGCAAGGTGGCCCTCGGGCAGGAAAGCAGCATCCAGGGGCAGCTGCGTAGAGCCCAGGAATGGCAGGAGGGCGGCTCCCACCAGTGGGGGCGGGCGGAGAGCCCCGCATCCAGGAGCGTGTGGACAGGCGGCTTGTGCCCAGCCCTGAGTGCCTCCCGAGAGCCTTCCCACATTCACGGTCACAGCCGAGACCTGCCCGAGGCATCGGAGCAAACGGAGGCCCAGGGACACCAGCAAAGCGCCGGTTGGCGGCCGGAGCAGGCTGCGTGGAGCAGGGCCCGGGAGGGCGGCTGCCCTGGGCTCACGGTCAGAGGCCTGTGTTTACCGCGGTGAGCCTGTGCCTGTCTCCACAGTGGGGTGGCACCTGGCACCTGGCACCTGGCTCCCGCGGGCCTGCATGAGACGAGAAGACGCGACGCCTGGCGCTCAGCGAGTGGGCAGGAAGTAACCTCGCCCAGGCCCCCCAGCCCAGTGTTTCCTCCACTGCCTGCTGCCTGTGGTCCATCACCAACCAGTCCTAGGGCTCCAGGTGAATTCTTTTCACCTAACAGTCACTGAGGCTTAACCCAGTGAGACACCTCTGAGGCACGCTTTCAGCAAGTGCTTATTTCTATTCACGTTTTCTTCACACTCAGCTCCTCCAGAGTCAGCCTTTAAGGACTGTCCACCTTCCACTGCACTCAGAACACTGCTCTTCACAAAAGGATATGCCAGAACAGCCCACTGATCCCATTGTACAGGGAGGAAAAACTGAGGCCCAGAAGGAGAAACAGAAAAGGGGCCCCAGCCCGGCCCTCTGGCCCCGGAGCCGCTGCGGGGAGGAGGGTGCCAGGCACGTGTACCTTCTGTCACTTCCTCAGCCCCTGGATCCCAGGCGCGGGCTTCAGACTGACGGCCAATCAGGCGGGCTGGCTCGGGCAGAGGGTGGGGGCACGCTTCCGGGGCCTGCGGTTACTACACGGTACTTCCTGGTGATGACACAGCCCTGTTTCTGCAGCAGGAGACCGCCACCAAGACTCTCGGGTCTCCACCCCCCGGGGGGCCCTGCCTGGGCCCTTTTCCCGGGTCTGGGAACCGTCAGCTGGGGCTCTAGCTGGTCCTGGCTGGCCTTGGACTCTGCTGGGGGAGGGGGCGGTGGGGGAGACGCTGAAGACACCGCCTCCCCACCCCACTCAGTGTTTCCTGTCTTATCTTTGTCCCAAGCCACCAGTTCTCTTGATTCAAAATTTTAGACAGACACAGACTTAAGACTGGAGCCTGGAGCCAGAGGAGTAACTGCAGCTAGAAAACCCGAGGACAGAGCAGGCGTCCCTGGGCCCCCGGCTGGCTGCCCCAGCCCCGTTCAAGCCCTGGTCTGACCATGCAGTGTCCAGGGATGGATGCCCAGGGAAACCCCGGCCCCGCCCCAGCAGACTAAGGACAGAGCTTAAGGAAACCAGGCAAGGATAAGGGGGTAGGGTGGTCAGGCCTCCCCTTGTGCTGGGGGCTCAGAGCTGGGGGCTTAGAAGGGTCTTAAATAAACGCACCCCGTGACTCGGCTTCCTTCCCCAGTCTCAACTTTGCCAACCAGCATTTCTTAATCACCGCCCCTTCCCCTTCCCCCCCACCCCCCCACCAGTTAGGCCT
>SJYX01021769.1:31036-46055 GCA_006410675.1 Oreotragus oreotragus | reverse complement strand
CCCACCCCACCCCACCACACATACACATGCACACACACACACGTGTGCACACACTCATGCACACATGCTCATATACATGCACACAATGCACGCGCACGCACACACACACACACACACACTGGACTGCAGTGTGAGCCTCAGCTCTTGGCCCAAGCCAAGACCCCCCACTGGGCATCTTGGGCTCCATTATCTCTTCTGACAGGAGTGGTGGGCATCTGGGCAGGTGAACCCTGGGGGCTGGGGGCCTCTCCGTGGCAGGAGTCTCCCACGCTACCGTGGTGACCATACTAGACTCCGGTAGCGACTGGGCAGCCATCTGGCCCAGATCTCTGCTGTCTGATCCCGCTCTCCACAGCAACCCGACAGTAACAGGCCCTAGAAGGCTCCCCTGGGGTGGCCCGAAGCTGGGTCTGCTCTGTGGTTCTTCTTTAGGCAGGCACCAGGCCCTGGCTATGGGAGGAAGTGTCTGAGCCTTGCCCTGGAGTTCTGGGGGTGGGGGAGGGCCGGCCTCTGGCCACAGCCTCCGTCCTGCCCGGCTGGGTTCCTGGGAGAACAGGCCGTGGGCTCGCTGCACCTCCTGAGCCCACCTGGAGACAGAGCCCAGTCCTGCCTCCCAGCAGTAGCCGTGAACCCCAGGCATGGCCTAGTAGGGTGCCGACGTGGGGACCTCCGCTCAGCAAGGGCCCAGCCTGACTTCCCCTGTTACAGAGAAAGACAGACTCGGCCATAGAAGAAACCAGATTTTGTTATAAATAGCAAGGAAGAGATGGAAGTGCTGTGGATTACAAATACCCGTCAGTCTTGGAAAAAGAAACACACACACTATTTTTGGTTTCAGATGTAGATGAGGGTTTAATGCACCACATAACCTCAAACACAGGAGCTTCATCCCTTCTTCTCTGCAGTGCTTTCTAAGTCAGCGTTAGAGCAGGTGTGGGTGACTTCAACCTTCAGCCCTAAGTTCATCTAGTTAAACAAGAGCCCTCTTCAGGTAAGGAGACTGAGGCCCAGGGGGGTGAAGAGACGTGTCCAGGGTCATGCAGGGCACTGCTGAACTGGCACCTGAAACCCAAGAGGGGGCAGTGTCCCCCCCACAGTGCGGTGGGGCCCACAGGCTGAACACCGGCCTGCTAGTGTGAGCTCACGGACTGCAGAAGAGCCGAGTCTGCACAAAGGGACAGAAGACAGCCGGAAGCCCGAGTCTCGAGATGCGGCGAGACCCCTCGGGCCGTGCGAGCGGGGCAAGTCAGGGAGCTGTGCCCATTCTCTGCCCGCAGCCCAGAATGGGGACAGTCCACTCCCTCGCCACGGGCTGCCACGGGCTGGAAATGGGGCGGCCTGGGCCAAGTGTCCAGCACAAGGCTCCGCCCAGGATGGAAGTCAATTTCCTTCTCTCCTGTCCCTTCTTCTGCGAGCCCCCGCCGTCTGACTGGAAAGAGGGCCAATCTGTCGTAAGATGGACAGGAAGTGAGGCATGAGTGTGCGTGAGGCTGGGCGCAGGGGGTGTGCCGCGGTTGCCTGCCCAAGGGATCCTCGTTTCTGGGGGCAGGGAGGATGTCCAGCCTCTGTCAGTGGAGGGGCCAGGAGTCAGGTAGGTGTCTGCAGAGCGAGAGGGCCCCTGGCACGCCGGACCCCTGCGGAGCACGGATGCCCCAGGTTCAGCCTCCCCGGGCGCCACCTGGAGGGCATCTATGCTTTATTGTACCTGCCCAAGGGCTACCCCGGGCTGAAGATGTTAATGCACTTTCTCTTTCACTCCTCACAGTCTGTGAGGCAAAGACTCATTGTCCTCATTTTGCAGAAGAGGAAATGGGCTCAGAGGTCACTTGGCTAGTGTCTGGTCATTAGTGTCTCCGGCAAGCATTTCCGGCTCGCTGCCTCTGGCACAGGGCAGGCCGGCGTGTCCTCACTGTGGTGTGAGCCGTGGCCCTGTGACTTCCTTTGACCAATGAAATGCAAGCAGGACGCACAAGCATCGCTTGTAGGTGGACGCCTCGCACACCCTGGCACCGCACACAAATGCGCGTGGTTTAGGGTGTCCACTAGGAATGAACTTTGATCATGTTGAGCCACTGAGCCTACGAGCTGGTGTGTTACTTGGGCAGCGCCCCCCACCCCCCACACGCTTGTACCGACATCCCTAGAAGGCCCAGAGCAGCGTTCTGGTCTGGAGAGATGCCCAGGGCCCAGAGTCTCTCAGGACTCTAGCTCTTCACACAGAACCACAGGCGCCCCTTTGGGGTTCTGGCCTCCAGGCTACGTGGGGCCCTGCTGGCAGGTAGAAGTGGGCAGGCATCCTCAGGAAGCAATTAGGAAAACCCCAGGGCCCTTCCGCGCCACTGGCCGTCACCTGCCAAGGAGTGGTCATGGACGGGGTGTCAGGACACACTTGTGCTAATGTTGTGAGGGCCAGGGCCCGAGGGTGGACTCTTGTCTGACACTCAGAAATGAACCGTCCGAGGAGACACGTGTGCTGACAAAGCGAGAGACTATGGCGGGGGGTGGCGGGGGGCACCCGGGCGGAGAGCAGGAGGGCGAGGGAAGCCAGGAGAAGCGCTCCGCCCTGCGGCTCGCAGTCTCAGGGTTTATGGTGATGGGGTCAGTTTCTGAGTTGTCTCTGGCCAATCATTCTGACTCAGGGCCCTTCCTGGGGGCAGGCATCACTCGGCCAAGAGGGACTCCAGCCAGGAGGATTCTGGGAGGTGGTAGGATGTATGGACTGGTGACCTTCTCCAAATTCTTCTGGTTGGTGAGAGCTTGTTGGCTCCAAGTTCCTTCCCAGGCCCTCCTGTTGTCAGATCACTCACGCAGGTGGTTACCATGGTGCCTGGCCAGGGTGGTGGTCTTGGACAGTGGCTCCCCAACCCTGACCCTGGCCCTGCTCATTCAGCCTTCCCCACGGCACTCCATCAGTCCTCTGTGCAACAGGGCCTCTGCAAAGGGCTGGGTAACTGCCTGGAGACCCCAGACAGATCTGTCTTCTCAGAGACAAAGTACCAGCTGCTGCCATTTCTGACCGTGGTGCTGGCCATCGAAGAACTGTGGTGTTGGAGAAGACTCTTGAGAGTCCCTTGGACTGCAAGGAGATCAAACCAGTCCATCCTNTGGAGACCCCAGACAGATCTGTCTTCTCAGAGACAAAGTACCAGCTGCTGCCATTTCTGACCGTGGTGCTGGCCATCGAAGAACTGTGGTGTTGGAGAAGACTCTTGAGAGTCCCTTGGACTGCAAGGAGATCAAACCAGTCCATCCTAAAGGAAATCAATCCTGAATCTTCATAGGAAGGACTGATGCTGAAGTTGAAGTTCCAGTATTTTGGCCACCTGATGCAGAGAGCCAACTCATTGGAAAAGACCCGGATCCTGGGAAAGATTGAAGGTGGGAGGAGAAGCGGACGACAGAGGATGAGATGCTTGGATGGCATCACCGACTCAATGGACATGGGTTTGAGCAAGCTCTGGGAGCTGGTGATGGACAGGGAGGCCTGGATTGCTGCGGTCCGTGGGGTCACAAAGGGTCGGTCATGACTGGGTAACTGAACAAGAAAGGGTTGTCAACCGAGAGCTGTGAGGTCAGTTCTGCTTGGAGACTTACTGAAGACTACAGCCCGGGAGACAGGCTCTTGGCAGCAACATGGAGCTGCTCAGAAGTGGTGAGAGCCTGTCAGCCTCCTGTGATTTGGAGAAGGGGTATGTGCCCCCGAGCATACATCTCACTAAGGGTTTGCTAGTAACGGGGGACGGATGTCTCCGATGACGATTTTAGTTCTTTTCCAGGTATGAGAAGATACAAGAAATTAAGCTCATAAAATCTGAAACAATCGAACGCCGAAGGTCTGCTCTGCAGGCTTTTCCTGAGCTCTTTCAGGGGGTGTTGAAGGTTGGCGACTGCAGGGGCCAGTGACGTCATTCTTATGGAACCAGGTGGAGAGTGGCCTCAAACGGACAGAGTTTCCTGGGGTCATCGGAGAAGGCCCGCCAGAGGAGACGGGCTGGGACGGAGGAGGAAGATTGCTGGACGCACAGAGGTGCTGCGGGCACTGGGGTACCCGCGCTTGGGGGGGCGCTGGGCAGGGCGTGGCCCCGATCAGTAGGGGACGTGGTGGGGCTGGATTAGGGACTGCCCTGCCATCCTCCTGATAACGGGAAGTCAGCAGCTCCAGAGTGGTGTCCGGGCCCCTGCTGGACCCCTGGCCTGAAAGCTAACTTGGTCTTTCCTGGAATGAGTTTATTAATAGCCTACATCCTGGATGGTGTCGCAAGGCTGAATGAGACATTGCGTCAGGCTCGAATGAACTGGGTTTGATAAGGTCGCTACTATCATTCTATGACGACAGAACGATAAACGGGCGGAGGCGTTTTAAAGGGCCCATGACTAGAAGTGGGCTGGGCGGCCCCTCCACTGGGCCTGCCCGTCTCTCGGGCCTCCCCCTGGAGCCAGGCTCCTCGCACGGACTTCGATGCGCGTTCCTCCTCTGGGTCTTGGCTTCCTTTCTGACCACAATGAGATCTCTTCTGATCGTTTTAAACAAACAGTGCTCCGCTCTCCCTCCTCTGCACCCTCCAAACCCCAGCAGCTGATCCTCCACGTGCTTCTCTGACATCCTAGCGTTTTCAGTTCTTGTTTGACACCAAGATTATTATTTTGCCCTATGTATCTAGGCCAACTTCTTTTAGAATGCTTCTAAACCGGATTTAGGCTCCACTGGGGGCAGCTGTGTGGCATAGAAGAAAGATGCGGTGGGGTAGGGAGCTGGAGGACACATCCAGCCCTGCCAGGCAGACCCCGCCCTCGGCGGCTCATGGGTAAACTGGCAGCAGGACCCCTGCGGGGGAAGGGGAGCGAGTGTCCAATGCCAGCATGGCTGTGGGCCCAAGGCAGGAGTGATGTGTAACTGGGGTCAGATGCCAGGGAATGGGGCCAGGGTTGGGTCTGCGTTGGCTGTGGCTTTTCCAGTGGCCTGTGGCGGCCTCCACACCTGCTGGCTGAGGGTCGGAGCTGCAGAGCCTATGAGAGGACCAGCCCGATGCTGAGATGTGCGGCTGGGAGCCGAGCCGCCCAGCTCCCCAAGAGAGACTCAGAGCCCCATCAGGTCAGCCTCCGCCCCGTGAGGTCGGGCTCTCTCAGTGACCAGCTCTGACCCAGGCCAAGCAGCTGCTTCTTGGAGGGCCAGGCCCTTTCATGGTCACACTCACTCCTCCCAACAGCCTGGGAACAGAAATCATTCCCCCATTTACAGGAGGAAGAAGCCTGAAAGGGCGTGTGAGTGCCTGATGTCGGGGCGGGGGTGCCGGTGGAGGGCCTTGGGGCTCCACTGGCCCAGCTCCAGGGCTGTGCTCCGTCATGTTGCACAGGGCAGCTCGGCTTCAAGGACCACTCAGCCCGGCCATAGCTGGGCCTGGAGATGCACCGGGACTGGAGCTGGGCCGCCTCCTTGGTTCAGAGACGCTCCATCTGAGCTCCACAGATTTCCAGATGAGAGAAGGGGCTTCCCCCGGCCTCACGCCCCCTACGTGGCTCAGTGCCCGCCCCAGCCCCCAGCTTCACCCCCCCCACTTCTGCAGATCCCCCAGCACAGCTGGACCCCAGGTCTNGCCTGGAGATGCACCGGGACTGGAGCTGGGCCGCCTCCTTGGTTCAGAGACGCTCCATCTGAGCTCCACAGATTTCCAGATGAGAGAAGGGGCTTCCCCCGGCCTCACGCCCCCTACGTGGCTCAGTGCCCGCCCCAGCCCCCAGCTTCACCCCCCCCACTTCTGCAGATCCCCCAGCACAGCTGGACCCCAGGTCTGCAGGAGATGGGCTGGGAGAAGCTGGGGTGCAGCAGACAGCACTCTGGCCAGGAACCCAGTTGGAAGGCTCTGCTGACCGCAGGGGCCCGCCTGCCCACCCCCGTGGCCCCCTGCCTGCAACCTTCCACCCTGCCTTCCCTTCTTCCTTTATCTGGGGGTCTGGCAGCCCTCCATGGAGACACCCATCGATCATTTGAAGGGGAGCTGGGGAGAGGCAAGACTGTGTACACGCCGACCATCAGAAGGTCCTGCGTGTGGTGGAGGAAACGGCGTGGACTCTTCCAGAGGGTGAGAGCTGGGCTTCCTTGGAGCCAGAAGGCACCCGTCCCTCGGGCTGGGAGGCTGGCCAGACCTCCCGTGAGGGCCATGGAGCCAAGGCGCGGGACTGAGTCCTGCCTGGGCCCTCCTACCAGCGCGGGGCCTCTGGCGCATTACCTGTCCTGTCCTGTCCTGTCCTACGTGCAAAGTGAAGATGACGCTTCATGTTGAAGAAATGGACACGGGGCCCCTGGAGCAGAGCCTGCTGCAGAGCTGGCGTTCTGTACATTGGGCATTACACTCATTAATAATTCCGCTTGTGAATGGAGACATCCTTTCATAGACTTTTCCGTGTCAGTTTTCAGCCAGGCTGCAGGTGGACTATCTTCTCTCTCCCCCAGAGGAGGCAGGGGAGCAGGGACGTGAGAGTCTTCTCCACGATAGTGGAGTCAGGGAAGGCAGCCCTTGCCTCAGGAGGCCCGTGCCCCCGCCCCCGCCCCGGGTCCTGGACAGAGGGCGCAAGGCTGCAGCGCTGGGCGGGTGACCCCAGGTTAGGGCCGGTGGGGCTCCGGCCAGGGCAGAGGCCACACTGGTCAGCATTTCCCTGCGTTTCTTTGACAGCGATTGGACACTGTGTAGAAGAGTACTCAGCTCTGGGGTTCAGGATAAGCCTGGGGACCTGCTCCTGCCTTGGTACAACCTGACCTCGGGCTGAAAGTGAAAGCTTTAGTCGCTTCACTCACGTCCGACTCTTTGGGACCCAGCAGGCTCCTCTGTCCATGGAATTCTTCAGGCCAGAATACTGGAGTGGGTAGCCATTCACTTCTCCAGAGGATCTTCCCATCCCAGGGACTGAACCCAGGTCTCCTGTACTGCAGGCAGATTCTTCACCAGCTGAGCCACCAGGGAAGGCCTCAGACTGGTGTGAAATAATGTCACAGTGGTGACCTGCTGAGATGGGGACACGTGTTGTGGGGCCCCCAAGCCTTTGGGAGTATCTGTGAGGTGCTTTCTGCAGGAAGTAACAGCGAAGCTGACTACAGGCTAGGGGTCTGTTGGGCTCAGGGCTCACCAGAAGGCGGGACAGCTGTCCCCGGCTGGGCTGCGGGGGCTGGAGGGTGGGTAGACAGGCCCCAGGGCGGGGCTGGGTCCAGCGCCAGGGCTGCGCAGCCTATGCGGAGGCTTTGGAGGCTTCGGGGGAGGGGCTGAGGCGGCAACTTTCTCCATTTAGAAGGATCAGGGTCAGGCTGGGGGGCCAGCAGGAAGTTGCGAGGGAGTTGGGAGGCTGTGGCGGTAGGTGAGGTCTGAAACGAGGACCGAGTGTCGGGGTCCCCACCATGGGAGGGGCCGGGCCGAGAAACAGAGAGACAGGGGCCCATGGGGCAGGGCCGGGGAGGGTCCGCCTCAGACTCGAGGTCTGAGCAGAGTGGGGCCCCAGGTCACAGGCTGCAGGGAGGGGTGAGGAGGTCGGCTCTAGACATGACGTGCTTTCGGCTCAAGCTGGACATCCTCAGAGCCGAGGAGCAGGACACAGAGCGGGGTTTAGGAGAGATGGGACCCGGCCACGGGGGCGGGGCCGGGACCTGGGGGCGGGGCCGACCACGGGGATGGGGTTGGGCCACGGGGCTGGGGACAAGCACTGTCGACGGGGTTGCTCGGCACTAAACGAGGAAGGTGACGTCCAGAGAGGGGGCTGACCCTGCAGGAAGGAGAGAGGACCCTGAGAGATGGGCGGCCTGGGGGAGGTCACTGGGAAGCCGCGAGAGGGAGCGCATGACAGGGAAGGAAACCATGGAGAGCGAGGAGGTGGATGCCAGGGCCTTGCTCCCTTAGGCCGCGAGCGGGCCTCCTGAGGCTCCGGGGGGTGGGCAGGCAGTGGATTCCTGTCGAGCTGCGGGGAAGGGCAGCTGTGAGAGACCTGGACGTGCGGAAGCTCCACAACGTCCTCAGCAGCCCCTCCGCCCCTGCAGGAGGACCATCCAGAGGCCCCTCCCTGGGAGCAGGGCAGGGGAGGTGTAGAAGGGCCCCCAGAAGGAGACAAGCAGAGGCAGTGTCCTGTCGCAGGCCTGGAGACTTTAATGTCCTGCCAGCACTGACCAGGCCTCTGAGCGACACAGCACTGTCCACTCACGCGGCGTGCTGGTGAGGAGAGCGACTTTGCCTTCTGCCCGCTGAACTCGGACGCGTTTCCTGACCCCCCTGCCCGCCCCAGCCCATCCCTCTGTCCATCAAGGCTGCCGAGCCAGGCTAACCTTCCTGCAACAGATCCCCCACCCTCGGTCTCGCCAGCCCAGGCCCACACAGACGCCGGGGCCCTCACGGCCTGCGGGGAATCAGGGTCTCCTGGGAGCCCTCATGCTGGTCGAGGCTGCCCAGGGAGGACCCGAGGCCCAGGCCTCCCCAGGCAACAGGCACGCCCTCCAGGGCCTCGCGTTCCTGCAGAAGCTCTGCGGCTGCCACCTCCACTTTCCGCGGTTCCATCCGGCAGGCCTCCGCCAGCGCCTGGCCCGTGGCCATGACGAAGTTAGTATCCACCGCCAAGCTCTCCAGGCCCCCTCGCACCAGAGCCTGCAGGGAGAGCAGGCCGGGTGGGTGGTCCCGAGGTGGTGGCCCGCCCCCACCCTCTCCACCGCAGGGCCACCCCGGACGCAGCACCCTCACCTCGCGGATCAGCAGGGCCGTGGCTGGAGCTGGGCCCCCGGGGGTCCGGTCCTCTGTCCTACTGCCGAGAGGCGCCTCCCCAGCCAGGGACCCTGGGGTGGGGCTCCTCTCCTCGGGCACCTGAGACTCTGCTCCTGCGCGCTGTTTGGAAAGCACCAAGGCACAGACCCCTCAGTGGGGCCGGAGCCCATGGGGACGGGGAAGGCCCAGCCAAGATCCCAGGCAGGGGAGGACAGGGGTCCCGTCCCTTCTGCTCAGTCACTGCCGCCCTCTCTCTGCCTGGAGCCTGTTTCCTGTCCTCTCTGGCCTGTTACCTGGCAGGAGGCGGCGGGGGCCTGGGCCCCGGGCGTCCTTCTCCAGGGCAGCTGTCCCTGCGGCCACTCCACTTGGGACTTGCTGTGGGACCCTGTGGGCAGAGTGGGCCCAGGGCTCAGTCCTCCTGGGGGCCTTGGGTCCACAGAGCTCCCCTTGGCCAGCCAGCCCCACCCTGAGGCCCTCAAGGTCCTAGAGGTCCACCTACCCCAGACCAGGCAGGACTCCCCCCTGCCCCCTCCGCCCCACGCCGATTTGCCCTGGTCTCTGTCCTTGTGGGCTTGGGAGGGGATCAAAGCCAGACCCTGACCAGCTTTGGCCAAGCTGATCTTTGTGTGAGTGTGCGTGGGTGAACATGCGAGATATGTGTGTATGGGTGTGCATAAGTGTGTGAGTGTGTCAGGGTCAGAAAACACGCCGAGCACCCTCATCTCTGTGAACTGCAGCTTCCTTGGTTCCCTCCGTCCCGCGTGGCGGTCTAGGACCCACTGGGCAGCCCCCAGGTCAGCTGCTGAAGGGCAGAGCTGAGCTGCCGGTATGTCCAGGAGCTGTCCTTTGGCCGGGGAGGGGTGTACCCAGGGAGGGCCCTTTCACAGTGCAGACCCCCCGCCCTGCCTTCACTCTGGCCCATGTGGCCCCTTCCTCTGCCTGGGTGACGAGCTGGTCCCCATCACCACAGGCTCCCATGTCCTGGCCGGGTTCCCCAACTGGACAGCAGGCTCCCCAGCCCTCTCTGGGAGAAGGTCAGCCCCTCAGGGGCACAGGAGAGACTGACCCAGGGCCCCCGAGGGCCAGCCGAAGGGTCCTCCTCTGGCGGCAGGCGTCTCTGTCTCCCCTGCGAGCTCCCCTTTGTAGCAGACACTGAAATGGGAGCGTGGCCGGTGAGCTGCGGGCTGCTGGCTGCCCCATCCGGCCTTCCTGGGCCCCACAGCCTTCCCCTCGGGCCTGGGCCCACTGCTGGAGAGTGGCCTTGACCCCCGAGTCCTCGTTTCTGGAAGCCGCCTCCGTATCCCTAGCTAGCTGGGTCCCAGGCCCTCTGTCTTCTCAGGACCTACTCTCTGAGGTCATTTGGTCATAGCTGGACCCCATGGCACATACCCCCCGACAAGACTGCAACGGTCTGGGCACAGGCCTGGATCTGCACGTCCGCACACCCAGCATCACGCTGACCCCGCAGTGCAGGCACCCTCCTGGGCACATGGACTTAATTCAGGGGCTCTCTGGCTGGAATGGGGTGCAAGCAGCCTGGCCTGGGAAGTAGCCACTCCCCTGACCTCTGCCCTGTCATACCCGTTCCTGAGGGTGAGGAACCCAGACTCTCCAGGCCAAGGACACCCCAGCCCCAGGCCTCGGGTCTGGAACAGAAGGTCTACGTGGAGCTAGCCCACACTACAATGGCCAAGGCCCTCTCTGCTCATCCCTCGATCCCTGGCACTCGATCACCGATTATATCCAGTTCGCAGCTCGGAGAAGGCAATGGCACCCCACGCCAGTACTCTTGCCTGGAAAATCCCATGGATGGAGGAGCCCGGTAGGCTGCAGTCCATGGGGTTGCTTAGAGTCGGACACAACTGAGCGACTTCACTTTCACGTATTGGAGAAGGACATGGCACCCCACTCCAGTGTCCTTGCCCGGAGAATCCCAGGGACGGGGGAGCCTGGCGGTCTGCTATCTACGGGGTTGCACAGAGTCGGACACGACTGAAGTGACTTAGCAGCAGCCCGGGGCTGGCGAGAGGGGAACCCCTGGCGCCCAGATCCGACGACCAGACCTTAATTGTTCAGGTGCGCCTCTCCTCTCCTAACAGGTCCTCCTCCGGACCAGCCAAGGCAACGGAAGAAAAGCCACGGGGTGCCGACCGAGGCCGGCCCGAGGCTGCCCCCTGCTGCCCATGCCAGCACCTGCCGTCCGGGCCAGTTTCTCGCGGCACGGCAAAGGCTGAACCCCAGAGAGTGCCCCCAAAGGCCCGGAGCCCGCCAGCCGCGTCTACCCGGTCCCACCCCAGCCCCACTACCTGGGAGCTGCCTGCCTGTTGCCATGGCTGCTGTTGCCATGGGCAACATTGGCGTTGGCATTGTTGGTGTTGGCGCGAGCAAGGGGGTGGGTGCTCGGACGTTGAGGGAAGTCCTCCAGGAAGACGGGCGATTCCATCTCCTCCATCTCAATTTCAGTAAACTGGAGGGGTCTCTGGTTGGCCATGTGTGGGGCCAACGAGTTGGTCCTTTCCAGGAAGCTGTCCACCTGGCCAAACAGGCCGCCGGTCCTCTGGAGTGAGGAGGAGAGGGGAGGGACTGAGAGCAGAGGCTGAGAGCGGAGGGCCCACCACCCCGGAAGCCGGCGTCGGGAACGAGGCCAGAGGGCAGCAGTCCAGGCTGAGGTCGGAGAAGGGACTAGCATCCTCAGGGCGCCCTCAGTTTGGGGGATGGACAAGACACCCCTAAGAACCGTAGGGTACCAGATGTTCAGACAGGGATGTGGGGAGTGGGACGCCTGGACCCGGCGTCTGGAGGAAGGGCTCTAGTTCCGCCTCCGCAAGTCACTTGGAGACAGAGGGTCTCTCCGGGCCCCCATTCCTACCAATAACCCAAGAAGCTTCAGTGAGGTGGTCCTCAGAGACCCTCCGGTGAAGCGGGTGGCGTCTGATGGGTGGAGCTGCCTCGGGCTCGGGCAGGGGAGGAGGGGGAGGTTGGGAGAGGACAGAGGGAGGGATGGGGCACCTCAGGCAGGAGGGTCGCTGGTGGGGGGCGTCCCGGGAGCCACGGGCAGCGGGCGTCCCCAGCCCCTCGGACGTGGCGGCGCTCCCAGCCTCCTTCCTGGAGCGCTCACACTGGGGGCCACAGCCTCGCTCACCCGGAAGATCCCTTCCTCCATCGCGGCCTCCACCATGGCTCTCTCCAGCTCCTCCTCAGCCGTCAGGTCTCCCGAGATGGTGCGGCGGATCTCGGGGGCTGCCTCTTCCTCGATGGTCCTCAGTCCGGCCTGGGGACGGAGAAGGGACTTAGGGGCCCTCCAGGCCAGGAGGGGAGGATAGACCACTTCCCTCACTCTCTCCTAATCCCGGCAACCAGGGCTCCCCTGAAGGCCCAGGCCTGTCCATTCTTTCCCCGGGGCTGCTCCTCCAGCCTCTGGGATCATCCAAGCCCTGACGGCTCTTAAGCCATCTTTCACCCTCACAGGGGCTTCATCCCCGCCCAGGCCTCCAGGTTGGAAAATCCTCGCACTCCACACGGTCTTCACACACATGACCTCTTTCGACTGCGTGTGCCATTAATGCCACATTGTGAGCTGATCGGAGTTCATCTCATCAGCAGTGGAACAAATCAAGGTTGGTGTCACCTGACCGTTTGCAAAGAGAACACAGCATCATTGCTGGGACATTCCTGTCCAAGAGGCAAGCCCTCGATCTGTCATGAGGGAATGTCCCACAAACCCAGGCTGAGGGCTGTGCTAGCTGGAATCTTCCAAGCGTCAAGGTCGCATCAAGGAAAGACTTGAGGAGCTAAAGACTACAGAGCTTGCACAGCTAAACATAACACATGACTCTGGGTCCAATCCTTTTGCCGTGAAGGACATCACTGGGACCACTGGGGAAACACGCATGGGGTCTAAGGAGTCCACGGGACTAAATGCATCCGTTTCCTGATCTTGTCGGCTGCATCACGGTTATGCAGGAGGTTTATGGAGGAACATGCCCTTGTTTTCAGGAAATACACAGTGACCTGCTCAGGGATGAACACTGGGCATGACTCTCAAATGGTTCAGAAAAAAAAAAAAAAAAGACTTTTATATTACACATGCTATTTTTAAAACTCCGAGATTGTTTCACAGTAAAAATTGAAATAAAAATTGGAACACACAGCCCAATTATGTGAATGTTTTTTAATTTATCCATTATGTGCCTAAAACATGGAAATTAAAAACAGACAAGGGCTTCCCTGGTGGCTTGTGTGCAGGAGGCACAGGTTTGACCCCTGGTCTGGGAGGATCTCACGTGCCGTGGAGCAACTCAGCCCGTGGGCCCCCACCACTGAGTCTGTGCCCGGGAGCCTTGGCGCCACAGCCACTGAACCCACACACTGGAGCTCCTAGGCCTGAGGGCCCTGGAGCCGCGCTCCACCAAGAGAAGCCACCGCAGCGAGCAGCCCAGGCAGCTAAGCGAAGCCCCCGCTCGGCACAGCTAGAGGAGAGCCACGAAGCAGTGAAGACCCAGCGCGACCAAAAAATAAAATCATAAAAGAGAAACGGGCGAGGTAACTCGAAATCCTGCATATGCCTGGATACCCAGTGGGTCATTTCAAGCCCCTTCCTTCCCCTCGGAGACCTGCCCTCTTTGGAGACCACTGCTGCCACCGAGCCCAATCTCTCCCTTGTGTGCAGGGGGTAGGACCCATGGCTCTGGGTCGTATCATCCCAGGGACGGAAGGGCTCCGAGTTCTTCCCTCGAGCTTGAAGCAGCTCGCATCCAGGGCCGTCACTGCACCCCCGATGCGTCCTGGCTCCTCCCGCCCTGCCTACCTTCCCTGCCGGCCCCCAAAGACAGAGACAGAGCTAGAGTCCGGCTCAGCTCCGTGGAGCCCCCGGAGCTCGGGGCGGGCTTACCTGGATCTGCACGGTGTCCTTCTTGGGCCGGTACCCATAATACTCCTCCTGGCGCCTCATGAACTTCCGGAAGTGCTCCTGGATGAGGAACGTGGCGTAGAACTTCCCCACCGTCACCTCGTCATCTGCAGAGGGGCCAACCGCGGCCAGTGGGCACCTGAGGCTGGGGTCAGCGTGGGGCCAAGCCGGGACTGGCCCCCGGCTCCCCTCCTCTTGCTGGCCAGACCCCAGGGGGTCTGCCCAAGGCTATAGAGGGCTGGGCCATGTGCCGACGCCCCTGGGCTCCCCATGGAGGTAGGGCTGCTCCGGGTCCCCAGGGCGCACCCACCTCCTATGGGAGGGATGACCTGGTCCAGGAGCTTCATGCTGGTCCTCTTCCAGACCTTCTTGATGATGGCTCGCAGCTCCTCATTGGCCTGCTCGAAGTTACCTGGGGCAACGGACAGGCCGGGTCAGCAGCACTGGACAGGGCCAACTCTCGCTCAGCAGGCGGTGGCTGGCTTTTCCCTGTGGCAGCTGCTGCCCTGGGCACAGACACTTTGCTGGGGGGGGGGCGGCGGACGACTGCTGTGCCCCTGGGGCAGCCCAGCCTCAGGTCACGTTTGCCCCAGGCCTTGGCTTCCAGCACCCAGAGTGGCTGACTGCAGAGGCTGTCCCTTCCTGTCCTCCCTGCCACACCAGGACAGTCATCAATCCCCCGCACACTTGGTCTGTTCCGCCTCCTCCAGGCAGCCCCCCAGGTGCTCCGCCTCAGCCCCTCCCTGACCCCCGGGCCCTCTCTCCTTCTTGCCCTCTGAGGAAGCCTTCCCTGCCGCTGCCTGCTGCCTGCCATGGTCCCCTTTGGGGTGGCTCCGACCCAGCTGGGTCCCCATGTGAGCGAGGCCCCCTCACTGCCCCCCACCCCGTCTGTCTTCCGGGCAGGAAGCCCTGCCCCGAAGTTCTTGCCTGAAGGCCCCCGGGCCCACACCTCTCGCACTGACACTGCCACCTCCCGCCCCACCTCCGTCAGAGCTGGCTGTATGAGGACAGAGGCTGGGTGACTCTGCCCTACAGAACCCGGGGGCGCCCGCTGAGCCCTAACCTGGCCTTGGCCTGGGTTCCCCCTCTGTTTTTCCCTGAGACTCCTGAGCCCGACCTCCAGCTCAGAGGGCCTGGCAGGACCTGCGGGAAAGCCCGGTCCCCGGGGAGGGGCTGCCCACACCTTCTGTCTTGATCTTCAGAGCCGTGCGCACCAGGGCGAAGAGCGTGGCGTTGAAGGTGACTGTGCCGTCGCTGTTGAGGGGCATGTTCATGCCCACCAGCCGCTGTGCGGATAGGGGGCTCACTGCGGGCGGGGCCCCCAGCAGTGCTTGTCCTCGCCGGGTGGGGGCGGCGGGGCGAGAGGGTGGGGATGAGG
>SJYX01021767.1:0-26625 GCA_006410675.1 Oreotragus oreotragus | reverse complement strand
ACTAAAGCTGAAACTCCAGTACTTTGTCCACCTCATGCGAAGAGTTGACTCACTGGCAAAGACTCTGATGCTGGGAGGGATTGGGGGCAGGAGGAGAAGGGGACGACAAAGGATGAGATGGCTGGATGGTATCACTGATTCTAAGGACGTGAGTCTGAATGAACTCCAGGAATTGGTGATGGACAGGGAGGCCTGGAGTGCAGCAATTCATGGGGTTGCAAAGAGTCAGACATGACTGAGAGACTGAACTGAACTGAACTGAGTGAAGGAAATCCTATGCAAGCATCCCATCTCTATGATCTCAGTCCTGGGAGTGGTTTGCCACTCCTCGTGCTCCTGACTGGAACTGATGAGGAACAGAGGGTTCAAGAGAGATAGGAAACAGCACACAGGAATCCTTCTGTCAAACATTCCCTGACAGTCTATTATTATTTTCATCTTTCCCTCTTCCACTCCATGAGGAACTGCTTCCTAATCTTACAATTCTCAAAACAGTTCATATTATTTTTAAGTTTTATTTTTGAGATATTATTAATTCAAATCAATTGCATTTACAAATATCCTTCCTTTACTGATACAAAATAAGAATGACATCCTTTCAAGTTTCCTTATTTGGAATAGGAAGGTACAGATTCATCCTTGATTTTTATCTTATTTGACTCATGTTTAAAATCTTGGCAAATATAATCCAACTAAAAAAATAACTTAATTGACAATTGGAGCATTCATATTGCCTACATTCCTGTTTATTACATTTTAAAAGGGATACTAAGCAGCTTCTGTGCTAGCCACTGTCTTTTATGTTTCCTCATAAGAATCATCTCAGAAATCACCACATATCAAGCACTTTTCAGACACAGGTAAGCAAGTAGACATAGTATTACCTTAAATAGGTAGGCTGTTCAGTGATGTTCACCATTTAAGTGATAAGAAACCAATGTTTAATTTATACTCACTCACCTAGAATGGAGCTTGTGTTTGGCCCAGACCACATCCTAAAACATACCAGGCTAGCCATAAGAAGCTGATTTTCAGGCTGGAAATATCAGTGGGCCAAAGTGGTTGTTTACTGTGGGCATTTACTGGCTGTTGGTAAGTAAGCACATTGTACCCTGTCTCTTATACACATCTAGATGTGTATAAGAGACAGGAGTCTGTGTGCTGGCAAGCTCCCTGATGGCCTTATCTACACACCCCTGAAAGGCTAAGTGTAGAAGAAAGAGCAGTATTTCCTGGCTCACTAAACCTAAGTGATATTGTGAACAGTAGAAGTTGTCAAAAGGAATACAGACAGCTGTGATTAGTAATGTTTGGAACTTTCTTCTCTAAGTTCCACCAGGAATTTTGGAATCACATTTAAAAGCAAAGTTCAAAGTTTCAGAACACATAACATTACGTACAGCAAAATTAAGATTAAAAGCTGGCTTAAAGCTTAACATNTTTGATAGATTTCTTTTCTGTAGAGGAAAAGGAAGTACAATTTGTGATGAAAACTTACTTTTTGCATTATGCTGTCAATTGCCAAGATGGGTGGTATTTGCAAATGAGGCTCCAACAAGAAAGAGAAAAAGCCCTTTTCTTAATAGTCAATAGCACAGGAAAAAGTTTTGATAACTCTTCTTCTCAAATTTTATATGGGATACCTTAGCCCCTAATGATAAACGTTCAGTACTAAATATATCTTATTTCTTCTCAGAACAGAGATTTTTATTTCATTACTCCAGTTTCATTTTAGACTGCCAGAAAATAATTAGTATCTCTCTCAAAGTGAAAACAAGTTTCAGACAGTATGAACATCCCCTTGGAAACTTCCATGGTATGTAATTGGCATAATCAGCAATCAGCTTCTAATTAAACATCAGTGGTCATGACATCAGTACAGTTTTGTTAAATCAATTAATTTCTTATTAGATACCATTCAGGATAAGGATCATGCTCTGTTTTTACATTCAAAAAAACTTTTGAATTGAATATTAAATAAATCTAAATTCCTTATGCCATTATCTAATACCTTATTCATTGCCTTAAATCTCTTTGCATTGTATACACTTCTCTCACCTTTTCAGCTCAGCTCACTCTGATTCTCAAGGTTATCTTGCAATTTCCACTCTTTTATTGGCTCAGCAGTCACAATTAATCCTTACTTGACAATTGTATATATCCTCCCAATTTCTCCTTCTGTTGCAGGAAGGCGGATCCCTTCCAGGGCCCGAAACTGGGCTTTTGTCTAACACTCAGAAATGAGCTGTGCGAGGAGACACATCTGCTGACAAAGCAAGAGATTTTATTGGGAAAGGGCACCTGGGTGGAGGGCAGTAGAACCACCACAACAATATCTTAGATATCTTTTTTTAACTGCTAGGAATAAGTATATGAAATTTTGTTTAGTTATTCAAAGTTTCATAAAGTTTTTCTACAGCTCCAACTTTTATTATTGCCTTCAAAGAATGCAACTTATTATTTCATGCATCATAGGTAACTTTTTCTTAGTGTTCATTAAAATGATAGAATAGCTCTAATCTCTACCTGTCTACCATTTAAATGAATAACTAAGCTATTTGCATCATAGCTGCCATCACCTACAATGCTGAGACTCCATCACTTTGGCATTTTGAGCCATATTTACGGCAGTAAGAAAAGTAGTAATACTTCTTTTTTTGTGTGGTTGTCAGATATTTCTATAGAAAGGAAAAAAAAATATCGCACTAACTTTCTTGTTGGACACTCATTTGCAAATACCACCCATCTCAGTAATTGACAGCATAATGAAAAAATAAGTTTTCATCAAAAATTGTACTTCCTTTTCCTCTACAGAAAAAAAAAAAAAAATCTATCAAAGTAATGGCAAAAATTCAATGGTTGTGGTTGGCAGAGGAATGTGTAAATCTTTACATACAAACCAGTATGTGTCATTTGCAGCCAATCTTTAGAGCTTACTAGATTTTAAAAATAATGGATGTGAATCTTGAGATTTAAAAACTTCTATAGCTGATACTTAACTGTTGTTTCATTTTGGCTGACACAGGAACTAAAAACTCAAAAAATGTTTTCATTTTTTACAATGAAAACTTTTAACGGCGTTAAGTTTATGAGACATCTGACTTAAATCCTGTTTTGAGAAAAGTTCCATTAGGAACTCAGAGAAAATGCTAAGCATGAGCTTGAAGACCTTGTTAATGACCCTTTAATGGAATTTTACATGTTGTTGTCACACTCCATATTGACAGATTTTGACAGCTTAATAATATCCCTGATGAATCAGAATCAATTTATGCTTCAGACCTCTGACTCTCTTATGTAACTAATGAAGTAATTATTGCTCCTTCCTTCACAGGAGAAAGTCTTTACAGGGTACTGTGAAATAGTACAAAATCTCATGCTGTGACCCACAATAGCATCCTGAAAATTCTCCCTGACAGGATACCATTTGTGGAGTTTTCAGTAAATAAAATACAGACATTTAGGAAGGTGTTTATTAAAGCCAAGATAATAATGGCTAGTATATGCTAAAATGTGCTATTTTAGAATTGCTAGCTTCCAGCCTGTAAAAGGTAGCAGATGTTGAAGTAAAAATACTGAAACTATTTATTGATATAAAGTTCTTCTTATGGAACTTCCAGAACATTGATCTCATACTGACCTCTGAAAGTTCATTTCTCAAGTAACTTTTACTCTTCAGAAGCTTTCCCAAACTCATAGGCAACCACAATATTCAATTAGAAATAATATCAGAATTTAGCATCCAAGTATATTTATAAGAAACATTATTTCCAATATTATTTAGACTAGCTTTGATCTACAACTATTTTGTATATCTACTACATTAAAATGCTACTATAAACCACCTCACACTTAGAATTATTCACAGAAAAAAATTAGTCTGAAATAATTTTGCTATAAGTGTTAATCAACCAAAGAACTGAGATCAACTTATGCAAAGTGCAACTATCAGAATTCAGAGAGGAATGTCACTCTAACCTTGGTCCTTTGCAGAAATGGGAGTCTATCTAATTTTGTTATTAATGTGATGGTTGGAACTGTTCTAGACCAAGGAACACAACCTGGTTCAACACAATGTGCATGAACCATCCTGAGTATTTAATCTTAAGAAGTTAGTTTAGAGAAAGATCTACGTCATGTTTCCATGCAGTTCACCTGCCATTTAGCTGGCTATTGGTTATAGGAGGGCTGTCAAACCTAAAACAAAGTCCTCTGTAACTTTGGGTCTGGTATTCGGGGGGAAAGAAACAGCTATTATAATCATTGTAATAATTACATAAATAGTACACTTGGGGTCTATAATAGAACAAGTTAGAGAAAAACTAAAAAAAAAATTTTTATTTTTAAAAAATCTAATCTTGGAAACCTGGTCAATATCACTAAGCCTGGGCTCAGAGAGAGCTCAGGACCGAGTAACTGACAGTCACACTTGGAGAAAGGAGGAGGGACTTGGATTGAGGAAGGGCCTCACGTAATAAAGCTGGAAAGAGAAATGAAGGAGAAGGGAAGTCTCAAGTATTTAGCAAATACTATGTCAAGTCTGTCCTAAGACTGTCTTAACCCATAAAAAGTTGCCTTAATCAGCATTTACAATAACCTTGTGAGAAAGGTAAAACTAGCCTTATTTTCAGATGAGAAAACAAACTCACTTATCCAGGGGGCCAACTATGAAAGGTAGAGCTGAAGCAGAAATCCAGCTCCCTTTATCCCAAAGGCCTTCATTTTTCACCAGTCTGTGTGAGGGGTATTTTCCCTGGACAGGAAGAGAATATGACTTAGTGTCATCAGTCTGAATTCTAACATCCACTCAAAGATTGCCATGAGTTCTTTGTCTATTTGGGGGTCCTCTCAAGCCCTGAATTTCTAGAAAGAAAAATTAATAATTTGCTTTTAGTTACTAAGGAATCTCCGACACCATTGTTGAACACTTTGTTAGAGACATTTTCCCTGCAGCACCCAAGAATCACTGCTCTGACCCCATAGTACACACAGTACTATGGTGCTATAAAATCAAGTGTAAATGAAAAAGCCTTCTCCCCTATCACAAGCAACTTAAGCAGGACTATAGGCGAAAGAGTGCCACCTTGCAGTGAAAATGTTCTATTTTAATATTCACAGCTTCCGCATAATAAAAGGCCTATGAATGTGCCATTAGTTAGAAACAAGTGCAATAGTTTGAAGATGACCTTAATGGACACATATGATACTTGAAATGTTGTGAGACTAACCAGCTTTATGGACTTAATCAACAGTCCATCAAAATTGTCAGAATACTTTATCCACTGATTTTAAAGATAAAGGTGCCACTTTAAATTTCTTACCCATTAGGCTAAATATACAAATAATAGTAATAACAATTATAATTACTTGTATTTGCTTTTTAAAATAATATATTCTTTCTTTTTTCTCTTATTACTGTGATAGTCGGTAAGTCACGTCCAACTCTTTGTGATCCCATGGACTGTAGCGCACCAGGCTCCTCTGTCCATGGACTTCTCCAGGCAAGAATACTGGAGTGGGTAGCTGTTTCCATCTTCAGGGGATATTCCCAACCCCAGAATCAAACCTGGGTCACCCACATTGCAGACAGACTCTTTAGCATCTGCCACAATATAATGTATACCATGCTCAAATTTCCCTTTCTCAATTTTCTTCAGTGACTCATATTCCAATACACTGAAACAACTATAATATTAATGTTCCCCAAAGCAAGTTTCTATTTGTTAAAGTTTCCCTCTTAATCCAGCCAAGAAAAGGAAGTGCTTAGATTTGATACAGTTTTGGGACCGTGGCTAAAACTATTAAGCCCCGAAACTCCTCTTTAATGCCAAATTCAGAATGATAAACCACAGATCCTTCCAACATATGTCTGTTTTAAAATAAGATTGGGCAGACCAACAACCTTGGAACTTTCACTTTCCCCTTGACATTTCATCCCAATCACATCTCAGTATCCAATTAAATGCTTTCACTTACCATTAGAAGGAATGATTATTACCAGCCTTTACAATAATGCTCACAGCTGTCTGACAAGCCAGCATCAGTTAATCCTAAGAAGGGCCACTTCAATTTGTCATTGCCCTAAAGATCTGATATTCCTTGGATACAAATTCAAGACAGGGATTCTTAAAGCAGTCAGATGGCTTAGCTCAAAGCTGAGCACAGCTGTTATATGAACGTATTGTTATGGACAGTCACTCAGAATCTGCTCTGGTAGTAGACAAGAACTCTCGCTTCTCTGTGCCAGATACTTGGGTAGGCACCTATACAGCCTTCTCCCTAGAAAGTACTGTGACTGCTTTTAACATCTGCATGCCTTCACCTCTTTGCAGAGGCTGCCATGACTGACACCTACACTCATAAAACCATCTCAGGAACAAGTCTCTCTTGCTTGAGATCTTGAGAAAGATGTTTTCATGCATTGGAGGTTCTGAAATCATATAGTATCCAATAGTATGAAATCAGAGCATTTAGAGCTGAAGCAGGAGCAATTACTCCTTTATATTCATAAAGAGATTTTTCTTCTACAGCATTTTTCAGATATAATAACATCTGTATGCACAAGCTTCCCACAAGGGATGCCACTGGGATGATTATCCGGATTTTATACACCAGTAATGCAAACAAAGTCCAGAAAGAGAGACCAAGGTTTTATATTCCTTGTCCCTGGAGAGCTCAGGAAATAATTCAGGTCTTTTCAGTTTCAGGAAAATCTGCTTCCTTTTAGATAGCAGGCTAGCTTTCATTAGATAGCTTGTTTTAAGGGGGATACTCCTCTAAAAGCCCATTAAATGCTTTTATATCAGTTTGAAGGATTTGAATCAGAAACGAAGGAAGGCTATTAGAAGGTATATGCTGTGCCTGTAGCACAAGGAAAGAAGTTGGCAGTTACTCTGTCAGATCCAAAATTTGCTTAATTTTTACATTCCTAGGACTAGGACTCTCTGCAGACTCTGGAATCAACAAATTTAGTCAATTTGTTGTACCTCTTATTTCAAATTGGAATCATGATATTTAAGTCTTCCATCGACAGGGATATAACAATAGTCAGTCTATAGGGTCTCCTAGCACTTATCTTATGTCTCATAAGATATTTAAAATATAATAAATCATCCACCAAGTTTCCAATATTAGAACACCATGTTGTTCTAATAAAAAAGCATGTGCCAAAGTCAGAAACACATCATCCCCATCCATCTTACTATGGCCTCTCAGCCTTTTATGTAATTTAGCATATAACCTCACATCTCAATTATTTTCCATAACTTACTCACTCTCCTCGGAGAATTTATAATCAGAGAAAACCATAGCCAGAGACACTGGCTGTATTTCTGATCAAATATTCTTCCCTGACAACAGAAAAGCCCTGGTCAAAATTAAAAGGCCTAAATAAAATTCTTTTTTAGTGCTTTACTTACTCTCAATCAAAAAGCTTCCTGGCTTAAATTTTGTGACTTTTCTTTCCTGCCTTAAAGCCACAATAAAATAAAGAAAAGGGGGTGATAAACACTTACAGAATGTTAAAGCATACCAATGCAGTGCCCTAGCCCTTCTCTGCCTGGCTTTTCCTAACACCGACCCACCACCCTCCTCAGGCTGAATCCAAGCCAGCCTGCCCCTGCCCCAGTAATAGTGTGTGTCTATCCACACGCAGCTCCCCATTTCCGTCCCTTCAGCCACCACATCCTGTATATCAAGCCTGCAAAATACTTCTCAATTTTATCTCCTTGTCTCTAGTTCCACTTCATGTTTTCAGTTAATGCTGGTTTCATCTCTGGCCTGAAAGGCTGCAATATTTTTCTCACTGGTCCCAGATGCCAGGCTCATTTGTTCAAATCTATGAATTTTCTGAAGCAAAAATGTGATCATACTGGCTCTGCTAGAATATAATACTGAAACAAGGGACTCACAAGGCCTTCATTAACTGACCTGCAGGCCATTCCAGCCTTGCTCCTCCACACCCTCAGTACATCAGTCACACATCTCTGCCCCTCTTCTGCTATGCATTTTGTTTCCACCAATGGACAGGTCTTGCTTTACAGACTGCCCCTCCCTCATCTCCCACAATTGGCTTATGCTCATCTCTGAAGATGGCTTGTTTTAAATCTCTACTAAAGACTTCTCTATTATGGTACAACCTTTATTTGTCCATGTTTTACCATATTAAAATCATTTATATTTTTTGAGTTCTTCCTCTGTTCTAGCCATATAGATGTGTCTGAGCTCTGAGCATAAAGCATAAGCAAAACAAACAAACTCAGCCTCATGATGCTTACAGTTTCATGGGGAGGCGTGCGTGCTTGCTCAGTCATGTCCGACTCTTTGCAACCCAATGGACTGTAGCCCAGGCTCCTCTGTCCGTGGGATCTTCCAGGCAAGAATGCTGGAGTATGTTGCCATTTCCTTCTCCAGGGATTGAACCCACATCTGCATTGGCAGGCAGATTCTTTACCACTGAGCCACCAGGAAAGCCCAGTGGGGAAGACAGACTTTAACCAAATAATTACAGAAGAATATGATTGCAACTACAGTGCTATGAAAGAAGAGTAAACAGAGCAAGGAGAACATGAGCAGGAAGACCTGATCCAGTCTTTGAGATAAGAGAAGGCCTCTCTGGGGAAATCACTTTTGAACAACTATAAGCAGAAAGATAGAAGGAAAGAAAGGAGGATGGATAAGTCAAATGATAAGGATTAGACTCACAATGACACAATCAGGATATATATATAAGGCAAGTCCTAAGTACTCAACACTGGACTCATAATTCATCAACATTAAGGAAGACCTGATCCAGTCTTTGAGATAAGAGAAGGCCTCTCTGGGGAAATCACTTTTGAACAACTATAAGCAGAAAGATAGAAGGAAAGAAAGGAGGATGGATAAGTCAAATGATAAGGATTAGACTCACAATGACACAATCAGGATATATATATAAGGCAAGTCCTAAGTACTCAACACTGGACTCATAATTCATCAACATTTTATGTAAGTGACATCAGCAAATTTCTTCTGACCAGGACCTTCCTGCTCCAGTAAGAAAATATTTTCCAACTGTGCAAGTGTAAATACTATGAAATTGAAAGAAATGAAATTTTTGTCTTGAATAATATAAATCATGCAGCCCTCAACCTTGTCTCAGTTGCACATATCTGTTTTTACCCAGATAGAGAACATAAATTTCAGATTTAGAAGGCTGCTTTAAAAAAGAAAAAGAATCTAGCCCAGGCAGATATCACTATGGATCACAATCCTCTTTCCCAAGGAGTGTCAACTCAGCTTCAAAATCTTTCTCCTAGATCACCCCCAATCAATTACTTTTAATAAGCCAAAACTTTTTTCAATTCAGATATGTTTTGGCATGCCCATTCAAATCCAACCTTCTGCCTTGAAGTTGATCCATTGATGTAAGTTTTGTTATAGTAACTTTCAAGATAAAATTACATCTGTGTTTTCCCTAACAAACTCATATTAAAATCGATGGGACATGGACAGTGTCTGTTTCTCATTTGGAACACTCTGAAGAATAAAAATGATTCAAGAGTTCCAAAGGTTTGAGAGTAAGAATTAATCTACACCAGCGTCTGTCTGTTGGAGAGAAAGAGGGTGAATGCTGCTCTTTGCTCACAAAATAAGAGCAGGATGGCCCTTCACTCCCCTTATTTCTTCTTCTAATGAGCTAGTCCTAAATACAGCAGTGCATTTCAGAATACACTGCAACTGGAATTCTGGCTCCATGTCAAGACAGGACAAGTCAGAATCAAACTCCTAAAGAAATCATACACAATCTGTTGATATACATTGAAGAACCTGTTTAATTGTAGTAGAAAAAAAATATATATATGTGATTTAAAGCTTCTAGGGAGAGCTTCAGCCACAACTTGATCCTGGGTGGGAGGCAGTACCAAAATACTTGAACCAACTAAGACAGAGAGCTGTCTACTCTTAAAAATTACCTTAAAAGAAAAACCAGTACTGAGTCACTGCCAGGACAATATGCTCTATTTTGTTTTAGCTTAGCTTAATATGTGATTTAAAGCTTCTAGGGAGAGCTTCAGCCACAACTTGATCCTGGGTGGGAGGCAGTACCAAAATACTTGAACCAACTAAGACAGAGAGCTGTCTACTCTTAAAAATTACCTTAAAAGAAAAACCAGTACTGAGTCACTGCCAGGACAATATGCTCTATTTTGTTTTAGCTTAGCTTTAGTTTGAAATGACTTTTGTTTCTGTTGCTTAGTCGTGTCCAACGTTTTGCCATCCAGCTGCAGCACACCAGATTTCCATGTCCTCCACTATCTCCTGGAGTCTGCTCAAATTCATGTCCATTGATGCTATCTAATCACCTCATCTTCTACTGCCCTCTTCTCATTTTCCACTACTTTGGAACCCTATGGACTGTAGCCCACCAGTCTCCCCTGGCTCTTCTGTCCATTTCTCAGCAAGAACACTGGAGTGGATTACCATTTCCTCTTCTCTGGGATCTTCCTGATCCAGGGATCAAACCCACATCCCCTGCATCCTCCTGCATTAGCAGGCAGATCCTTTAACACTGAGCCACTTAAAGGACTTTAGAGACTCACCATTTTATTCCTCTCACCTCTAGCCATGCCCTGCTCCAAATCTTTCTCTGCATTACAATCCAAATGATTTTTTTAAATCAAAGATGTTTTATGTCCGTCTTCATTTAAAATTCTTTAGAGGATTCCCTTGCTGTCCGTAAAAAGTTAAGCCCTTTGATAAGGTTTATCACAATATTGATGATCTGACTCCAGCTTATTTCACCAGCCTCCAGCCACTCCATTCTCCCCTTGATCTCTACTCCCACCAGACAGCTTTGAACCACCTTCAGTTCCTCAAAAGGGATGCTGCTCCTTGCTTTTCTATTTTTGGCCAAGTTATTTCTCCTGTCAAGGAGACAGTGCCACTCTCCTCAGCTGGAGGCCATCTCTAGTACCTCTGTAAGGATCAGGCATTGTATCTATTCTTTTAGGAAGGGTCTTGTATCTGTAAATTCATATATGATCTATTCTAAGTGCTTAGTTAATAAACTCTTTTTTCCACTACTTTGTGAGTCTAGGAGGGCAGAAAAAATTGTCTGTCTTGCTCAACAATGAACACCCAGCTCTCAGTATAATACCAGACACATAAAATATGACATGGAAATCATCAAATTCTCCAAAAATCAGATACCAAACTTTTCCTCAGTGAATAAATTAGTCTGATTCCCTCTCTCATATAACTGCATGAAATACAAAATTTACTGGGGTTTTTTAAGTATTTGTATGAGTACTCAAGAAAACATCCCACAATGTACATTTTATTGATTGTCAGTTTTATCTCAATATAGCTATTTTGTTTAAAAAAAAAAAAATCCACTCTTGACCTCTTGATAGAACAGAAGTCAAAAAACTGAATAAATTACTGCTAACCTAGGACTCTATATTCAGTGAAAAATTATCATCAGAAATTTAGGAGAAATAAAGATATTTCAGACAAAGGCTAGAACTTATCAGTAAAACTGCACTAACGGGTATGCTAAACAAGAAAAACAACAGCAAAAACCAAACACTCAGAGACATATAAAGAAATGAAAATCAGTCAGTAAAAAGAAATGTTAATATGCAGGCAAATTCAAATGAATGCTAAATGTAAAGCAAACAATAATGTCTCTCAAGTTTAAACTATATATATATATAGAGAGAGAGAGAGAGAGAACAAAGACAAAAATGATGCATTAAAGAGTTCTAAGGTCCTTTGCCGTTTGGAAAATCAAGGATACATATTGGAAAGGGTCTGCTTTGCAGGCAGAGAGGAGGCCCGATGGACTTCTAAAGTGGTGGCAATATTCTCTTCTTGACCTGGGTGATAGTTATGTGGCCATCTGCTTGGTAATTAATCATTGAGCTAGTACATTTCTGTCTTGTGCGTTTTTCTGCCTGCGTGTTATAATTCACATATAAAATTTTAAAAATCTGAGGGGCATGTAGGACTCCCAGGGGTCAAGCTCAAACTCCTAAACACTTTTTGAGCTTTTGCTCACATCACACCTGCTAACATCCCACATGCCAAGGCAAAGCCCGAAGTCCAGGGTGGGGAGATGCTCTTAACCTTCCTTTAGACTGGGGAATTAGTAACTTTTCCTGTGAGATGCCAGATAGAAAGATCTTAGGTTTTATGGGCCAAATAGCCCTCCTTTTGCAAATTTTTCTCTTTTACAAAACCTAAAAACATAAAGGCCAGGGTTTCCCTGGTGGTCCAGTGGTTAAGGATCTGCCTGCCATTGCAGGGAACACAGAGTTGTCCCTTGGTCAGGGGAGACTTCGCATCCCAGGGAGCAGCTAAGCCCATGTGCAACAACTATTGACCCCAGGCTCTGCCATAAGAAAAGCCACCGCAATAAGAAACCCCTGCACCACATTGGAGAGTAGCTCCCACTGGCAGCAACTAGAGAAGACCCATTAGAGCCAAAAATAGATAAAATTGCAATACATACATACATACATATAGGCCATTATTAGCTGAGGCTCTGACAAAAATTGGCTACAGTTGGATTTGGCCCTCAGGCCATACTTTGCCCACCATTACATTGGGCCATGCTCCTCTGTCCATGGAATTTTCCAGAAAAGAATACCGGAGTAGGTTGCCATTTTCCTCTCTAGGGGATCTTCCTGACCCAAAGACTGAACTCCAATCTCCTGCATTACCTGCACTGCAGGTAGATTCTTTACCACGTATGCCACCTGAGAGACCCAACATTTCCCATAGGGAAGTTTTTCTTTAAAAATAGGGCAAATAATTTAATCTTTCCCAATTCATCTTCTTAGTTGTGACTATTCATATCCCTATCATGCTGCTGCTGCTGCTAAGTCACTTCAGTAGTGTCCGACTCTGTGTGACCCCATAGACGGCATCCCACCAGGCTCCTCCATCCCTGGGATTCTCCAGGCAAGAATACTGGAGTGGGTTGCCATTTCCTTCTCCAATGCATGGAAGAGAAAAGTGAAAGTGAAGTCGCTCAGTCTGTCCGACTGTTAGCGACCCCATGGACTGCAGCCCACCAGGCTACTCCATCCATTGGATTTTCCAGGCAAGAGTACTGGGGTGGGGTGCCATTGCCTTCCCTGATCCCTATCATGAGGAAAATATATTCACCTCTATCTCAAGATACACCAAATCCACCTAAACAAAGCATGAAGCTAATGCCCTGAAATACATTAGGTTCAAATGTGGCCCCTCTTGATCCATAGATCTAGGAAGTAAATAGACAAATTCCTCAATGGTCAGTGGACAGGATAACTGGAATAAGACATTTCTATTCAGGAAAAGGAGAAGAATGACAGGCACAGAGGAATCACTACTCCTTAGAAATTCAGAAATACTACGGGCAAATGTTGCCCCCTCCATCACAGTAAAAGAACTTTCTTTGATTAGACTCTAGTTTTAAAAATAAGTAAATGCCTTCCTGGAAGAGGGTTGTATTTTCTATTTGTTTGTTGGTTAATCACAGTAGTTATCAGAATTTTCCAGAAGGCAAAGCTAGCCATGCAAGCCCCTTTCTTGTCCCATTTGTCAAAGAAAGCCATATGGCTAAGTTCAAAGTCAAAAAAAAAAAAAAAGTACATTACTATACACCCACCATAAAGACATGACAAGAGTATGGTTGCATAATACTACTAAAAAAGACCAAAGCGTTACGGTCACCTGCTTCATCTGCCTGAAGGACCCCACTTTATGATGCAATGGGCTGGAAATTTAGGTTTGACCTCTAGTGATTCCATACTTAGATCCCAAATCAGGGTCACCTGAACATTCAACACAAGATTTTTGTTCACAACAATGAATATTAAACTGTAACAAATATTTAAACTCAATAAACAAAATCCTTAAATTGACTGTAAAGAGTTAAACTTTATTCAAAAAAAATAAATCTAATAGTTTAAAAAGGGAGTAGTTAATGTCAAAAATAATGCACCAATTTCTGTGAAAATGGATTTTAGTTGATTTGCTGCTTATCATGAGCTTACATTGTAGTGAGTCTTCCAAAAACCTAATGGAGTCAAGCAGCATTTAGAAGGTAGATACCCAACACAGGGGTTACTGTCACTATTCTGACTGTTCAAATGACATATTATAAAATTTGCTCCATTTTAAGAGAAACATTGATTAAATGGAATGGTCTAGAGGAAGGTGACCAAGAGAATGAAGGGTCTTTGAATAATGCTCTATGATAAATATAGAAAGGAATTTTGAAAGTTCATCTTGGAAAACAAAAAAGCAAGAGAGGAAGAGAAACATGAGGAATGTGTTGAAATGTTTTCATTCAAGGTTGTTATTTGGAAGAGGAAATAGATTTACTCACTGCTTCTAAAGATCAAAAGTTGGCAATATGTAGGGCCAAGGATGGGCCTACTTTTTCAGCAATAAACCAGCTAGAACATAAATATTTTAGGCCTTGTGGTCTGCAGCAACCACTCAACTTTACCACTGTAACATGAAAATATTCACAGGTGATACATAAATTAAGGTTGTTGTTCAGTCACTCAGTCAGTCAGGCTCTTTGCAACCACATGGACTGCTGCACACCAGGTTTCCCTATCCTTTGCCATCTCCCAGAGCTTGCTCAAACTCATACCCATTGAGTCAGTGATGCCATCCAACACCTCATCCTCTGCTGCCCCCTTCTCCCCCTGCCTTCAATCTTTCCCAGCATCAGGGCAACCTGGGAGTGCTGAGAATTAAATTCAACCAGGAGCAATGTTGACTGGTGAGGGTGAGGAGACAGAATCAATACCTCAGTGTCCGCCCCCTAGTGGAACAGGTCGAAGGTGGGTTCTTCACTGTCCACCAGAGAATCCCCATCATAACTGAACCCCAGTTGCCTCATTAACGCGAACTGCACCAGCTTTCCCCTGTCAATGTCTCATCTTTTCCCACTCTCACTTTTGCTTCTGAGAATCACCTCCCAAATTAAGCACCTGCCCTCAAGGAATTACCTCAGATTCTACTTTCTGCAGTCTCAAATTAAAGTCGATGTGTCAGGCTGGAGTTAATGAACATGCCCTTAGCGACCAGATGATCACTTGCTATCAAAATGGAAAGTATTTTTAAGTTAGACTAATGGTTCTCAACTGATTTCGTCCCCTAGAGGCGATTTTTGAGTGTCATGATTGCCTCTGCCCTCACTCTGGCACCTAATAAGTAGAACAAGGTGATACTCTTAAATATCCCGCAACACGTGGAACAGTCCCACATGACAAAGCATTATCAGGCCCAAATGTCCACAGTGCTGAGTTTGAAAAACCTCCAGTGAAGCTGGAGATTGATTTTAAAGGGACTCTAACATCCCTGCACAGAATATTCTAAGATTCTACCATTTTAAGAAACCACACTAAAATTCTTAACCTGATGAGC
The DNA here is from genome assembly GCA_006410675.1 of Oreotragus oreotragus. Classification (NCBI taxonomy): domain Eukaryota; kingdom Metazoa; phylum Chordata; class Mammalia; order Artiodactyla; family Bovidae; genus Oreotragus; species Oreotragus oreotragus. Next base: position 11,214 of record SJYX01021767.1, on the reverse strand, counting down.
TTCAGAGGATTCGTAATGTCTTGGAAATTAAGTGCAGAATTTTTTGCCTGTGTCTACCTTTACATTTTAGTGGAGAGTGTCCACAGCTCTCATAAATTTCTCTAAGGGGTCTGTAACCCATAAAGGTTAAAAGCCAAGTTTTAGAAAATAATTCTTAATAATTTTACCATAGTTCTAAATCTTTAATCACCTTTTTTTCTCTTCCTTAAGATTAAAAATGTAAGGATTGACTTTTCACGTTTGACAGCAGTTTTTCCTAAGGCTGTGTAATTCTGATGGGTATACGAAGCAGGCAAAGAAGAGACTGAATTTAGTTAATTATGATACAGTAAGAGGACACAAACTTCCTGGCAATTAATCTGGCACTTTCCTCAAGTATAAATAAACTAATTTTTAAACCCCTAATTAATATTGCTCAGTAAATATCACTACATATTAAAAAAGAAACTGAGCAAATGAAAACTGCATAGAGAGAACAGTCCTTGATAGCTTCTTAACCCATATCTTTTTTAACATAAAGCCACTGCCAACGAAGTGCCTAAGATAAAGAACTGGTATAGACCTTCCTTCTGTAGATTTCTTAAACCGGGGCCATATAAATCAAATAGGATTACTTTATCTGCAGCTAAGAATTCTGTAGAGACATATTGAACCTATAAGAGATGGCAGAACCTGGCCAAGTTCTGTCTTTTTGGTAATAAATTCTACTACCATTCTGACTCTGCTTTCAGAGTCCTTTCTATATTGATTTTAGAGCAAGATATGTGGATTTATCTGCAATATTAAACATATTTTTCTTTTACAAGGATCTAAAACTTTGCTGCCTTAGATTAAGTATAACTCTTCTGGTACTGTGCATATGTGAAAGAATGAGAAAAGTAATAACAACTAAATACATATGATATAAAATTCAATGTAAAACACAAGTCAGGTATTAGACTACCCTGAAATAATATGATATTCAGCTTTATGATGTATTTAATGAAAACTGCCTTTTATGAGAACTTACTAAGTGCCAGATATGATAGAGTCAGATAGATATTTAAATCCCATGACAATTATTTGAACTAGAAACAATTTTTCCATCCCCACTTTACAACTTAAGGCTTGGAGAGGTAAAATAATTTACCTAGGACTGTAGAATTAAAAATGCCAGCGCAAGGATTTTAATCCAGATTTCTAGCTCCAGAAGTATCCTTATCCACATAACACAATACTGCCTTACATGGTGTAGCAGTTTAATTAGGAAATGTTGGGAAGATATGAATCTCTGCACTGGGAATATCTGAGTCACCACAGAAAATTCTGGAAAGAAGCTGGAGTTGATAACTTTACCTGAAAAAGTTTTAACCTGCAAATAAGTTTAAGGGCACCAAAACTTCTATGCTGTGCAAGTGAGCCGGGAGCTTGAGGTATTCATCACCAAAAGAGGCCAGAACTTTGTGGGAGGCACAAAGACACATTTAGGCTTTGAAAAAGAGAGTAGGAGTCAGCTTCTGTCAAAAACAGGAGTTTGCATCTATCAGAAGCGTGTGAGAGCAGGAAGGTGCGATCTACCAATGACTAAAAAGACAGCTACGAACTTGGCCCAGAAGTGAAGAGTCTAAATTATACTTGGTTTTGACAATTAACTACCAAATCAATTTAGATTAATGGAATGATTTAGAGAGAAATGGGTCCCAAGTAAGAATAAGACTTCCAAGTCCTAGAACCACTCAGAGAAAAGATGGTAACTAAACGTCAACACACAGTCTACAGGGGATATTTACTGAGAAGAGGATGGGGAGCAGCAGATAGGAAAACACTTCTGTATTCGTAAGGACAACTTCAGTTTTAAACCAAAGAAGCTGAATTCACCTTACTTTAGGACAAACTATATCTATTGGACATATAACTGAAAACTCTAAATATATTTCAATTAGGGCTAGATAAAGGTAATCAGATAAAGGGCTTCCCTGGTGGCTCAGCTGGCAAAACATCCCCCTCCATTGCAGGAGATGCAAGAGATGCAGGTTCAATCCCTGGGTTGGGAAGATTTCCCTGGAAAAGGAAATGGTAACATACTCCAATATTCTGAAAATATTCCACGGACAGAGGAGCCTGGCAGGCTACAGTCCATGGGGTTGCAAAGAGTCAGATACAACTGAGCACTGATGCACACACCCACACAAAGATGATCAGAGGTAACCAGACAACTTTATAATTCATTTCTGCTTTCCTCTCCACAGGCTTCCTCCTCCTCAGAGAGACAACTTCTGTAATAAAAGGGTGGCCACCACAAGCTGCGGGCCTACAAGGTCCTAAAAGATCTTCATCCCCCTGTTTCCTCGTAGCTCTGACAAAAGCTGGGGTCTGAGTTGGCTTGGATCATGTGACCATTCCTAAGCCAGCCACTGTGGCCCGATGGCACAGGTCTTGAAGAGCCACTGCATGTCATCCCTGCCCCTGTTTTGGGGAAGTTTTAAACCAAAGAAGCTGAATTCACCTTACTTTAGGACAAACTGTATCTATTGGACATATAACTGAAAACTCTAAATATATTTCAATTAGGGCTAGATAAAGGTAATCAGATAAAGGGCTTCCCTGGTGGCTCAGCTGGCAAAACATCCCCCTCCATTGCAGGAGATGCAAGAGATGCAGGTTCAATCCCTGGGTTGGGAAGATTTCCCTGGAGAAGGAAATGGTAACATACTCCAATATTCTGAAAATATTCCACGGACAGAGGAGCCTGGCAGGCTACAGTCCATGGGGTTGCAAAGAGTCAGATACAACTGAGCACTGATGCACACACCCACACAAAGATGATCAGAGGTAACCAGACAACTTTATAATTCATTTCTGCTTTCCTCTCCACAGGCTTCCTCCTCCTCAGAGAGACAACTTCTGTAATAAAAGGGTGGCCACCACAAGCTGCGGGCCTACAAGGTCCTAAAAGATCTTCATCCCCCTGTTTCCTCGTAGCTCTGACAAAAGCTGGGGTCTGAGTTGGCTTGGATCATGTGACCATTCCTAAGCCAGCCACTGTGGCCCGATGGCACAGGTCTTGAAGAGCCACTGCATGTCATCCCTGCCCCTGTTTTGGGGAGAGCAGGGATTGAAATCAAGCCCACTCAACCACAGGGACAGAGCATAGGTGGGAGGGAGAGTTTCCGGTAAGAAGGGAAAATATAGGCAGGAAAAATATAAATGAAAATAGAAATAATGTATCAAATTCTGAACAGGATTTGCAGGACAGGTACTGGTTAGAACGCAGTGCAGCCTGGAGCCAGAGGCGCACACACGGAGCATCAGGGGGTGGGGATCATACTTCAAGCAGTCAAGCATTTGTTGAATATTTATTACTATATTTCATTGATTGTAAGATGCACATTTTTCACATTTTAACAACTTAGATATCAGAATGTATCTTACAATGAATGACATCCCATATGGCTGCTGGCCAGAGGGCAGCTTACAGTTTTCAAAGCCTGCACAGAACTAGGTCATAATTCTTCATATTTCCGTCTCTTCAAATGAGTTATGTACATTGTTAATACTATATTTGTAGAGTTCAATGGCTGTTTAAAATATCTTCTGAAAGATTAAGCTATGATCCAGCACTGAAATGAAATGTTATTATATATGCAGAAAAGGAATCTGTGCGACAAGGCATACAGTTAATATTAATGAAGCACATATTCATGGTTGTGAGAATGATCACCATTCCAAATTTTTTTGCAAAGTAACACACACCATGTGCTTTTTGACACCCAAGAAAGGATGACACCCACAAATAGATGAAGCTGTATTACATTTTTGTACTGATATATATATGAAAAGCATTGTCTTTCACATGGCAATGGCCCTAAAGATATTAGTAGTTAATAATAGCAACACTGAATGATAAACGTGTATGTCTAAATAGTCCAAAATAACTCTTTCAATAAATTTCAGTTAAGTTAAATTTACTATTAGAATTTTTAAAATAATGTTACTTAATGAAGTGGTACCATTTGTTGGTAGTACATAAAATAATACTATATCTTAAAAATCAGTAGCGATGGATTTGATGAAATAAGGTATATGATAGACACTGAGGTAGGGTACTAAAAATGCAAGAGAAATAATTCGTGGTCCTTATATTTGAGATGCACATTGTTAGTGGTGTGTGGTAGAAAGGCGTTATCAAGATAACCTTCACTGAGTCAGAAACTTTGCCTCACATATCACACGTGTTTTGCATTCTGACCCCGTCTTCATTTCCAAAGTATTATATGAAAAATATTTATGGAAACGTTTGCAGATTTTAAATTAATAAATGATTATAAATTATGTAACTGTCTTGAAAACTCCAGTACTCCAAATACTTAAGCCAAAACCTTAGAGTCACTCTTGACTCCTCTCCGTCTCACTCTTCACCTCCTTCAGAAAAGCTTTAGCTTCAAAATACACCTAAAGAATCAACTACTCTGGTACTGTTTTAATCCTACCCACTGTCCTATCTAACCTGGAGTACTGCAAGACTCTCCTGACAAGTTTTCCTGTTTTCATCTTTACCCATCCTCCTCTCATCCATGGTCTGGCTTCAAGACAAACCAAAAGTCATCCTTTTCAGCATAGTGTAGATTATGACACTCTTGTGTCACCAATTCTGAAATGGCCTACCATGTCACTCAGAATAATGGCCAAGTTCCCTGCAAATGACCAACAATACTCTCAATAACTAACCTTGTGTCACTCTCTGATTTCTACTCTTGTTCTCCCTGTTAGTAACTTCACCCCAACGTTCTGGCTGCCTTGCAGCTTTTTGAACACACCAGGCTTGCTCTTGCTTCCAGCCTTTGCTCCTGTTTTCCCTCTGCTGAATGTTCCTCTGCAAGACAACTGCTTGGCTGATTTTCTTGCCTCCTCTCAATCTTTGCTCAAATCTCATCTCGTCAATGAGTCCCCTCCTGATCACTCTGACTGTTGCAACTGTCTCCTCTCCCCTGCTCTCCCAGGCCCCCTTACCCTGATCGTATTTCCTTTTTTATTACAGCTTGTATCTGCTTCTAACACATTATAGAATGTCCTTATTTGTTATGTTTATCTCATTACTTCATTCCCCACTTCTTCCATCTCACAAATCTAAGCTCCATGAGGACTATCTTTTTTGCTCACTGTTGCATTCTAGCACTTAGAACAATGAAAAGCAAATAAGTAGGTATCCCATAAACATTTGCTGAATGAATAAATGGACAGTCCAAATATGTATATGAATATAAATTTACATCTGTAAGACCACTTAGGATGGGCAGAGAGAACGTAAACTAAAAATCCTCTAAAATCAAAAAACAAGCATACTGACAGAGTGTGCAAAGGAAAATAACCTAAAGAAGCTATAGTACTGAGAGTCCAGAAAACAGACATAGGAGGAGAGACAGGGAAAACAGACAACAGGATTGCTACCTTAGGTGAAGGGCAGGTCTACTAGGATTAATGATCCAAGCTTCTGGAATTAATGTCTTCAGACCACACTCAACTGAATGCATAAACCCTTCCAACAAGCTTCTGTAAAAATGAGCAAGCTCAGGGACAACTTCCATTCCTCCACACCTACCCCTAATCCCCAGCAAAGGCTACAAGGACTGTCCCAGAATACTCATCTTCTAAAAAGAAGAGAGGTGAAAAGCAAAGGAGAAAAGGAAAGATATAAGCATCTGAATGCAGAGTTCCAAAGAATAGCAAGGAGAGATAAGAAAGCCTTCTTCAGCAATCAATGCAAAGAAATAGAGGAAAACAACAGAATGGAAAAGACTAGAGATCTCTTCAAGAAAATTAGAGATACCAAGGGAACATTTCATGNCTGAACTGAACTGAACTGAAATAGAACCCAGATCTATGTACCCAAAGCCAACATCTCACTCCTGTCATAATGAAATCCACAGATTACCTGTGGACACACAGCTGGCATAAGTAAGCCAGTAGCAAGCCAAGCATATATTCTACTTTCTCTCTCTCCTTTCCCCGTTATATTCTATGTGCCAAAGGGGTGAAAGGAGAAGAGACAGTAATAAAGCTAATTGGAGAACCATTAAATTGCCTTTTACTCTTCAGCTCTATCTATATCTGTCTTTAGGGTAAAACTCCTCTACAGAAATAAAGGTTTTGAAATAATATTTAAAATCCAATAAAAGTACATGTCATGGAAAGCTGACTATCTGAGGATTCAAATTCCTTTACCTTCAGGATCTCAAATTCTCTGGCACTGGCATCTTATTTCTCACTTTTCTCTCTTCTCACCTAAATTGGATAGGCCCCCTACAAGACAATATACTTCCTCCATTTTGCCCCCACCTCTAGCTGCAAAAATCCCACCCATCCCATCCTTCAATGCCTAGCTCCAATTCCAAACCCCTCCGGAAAACTGCAGTATTTGACTTTTTCCCTTCTTCTGACATGTCCCTTGTCCTCTTTTCTTTTCAAATGAAGCACATGAGGATTTGATACAATTTTCCATAACAGACCTGAGCTTCTCCCTTATCTCTGCATTCCAAAAGCACACGGAGCAGAATAGCGCTAAACTGGAGGACTGTAGAGGCTACAACCATGCAGGAAGCACCCTTGGAAATACATGAAAAAACATGGTTCCAAGAAGATAAGGATCTGAAGTGTAACGTCCTCTTTTATATCACGTGGACCCTCTTCTATAATTAGAACCTAGTGGATTTTTTTCAAACATGTTTTTAAAATTTATCTGATTGTTTGCTATGATTTTGCTCTATCTTAGTAGCTCTTGGAAGAAAAAAGCTCATATTTTTAACCCAGATGCATTAAACTTCTCTTTTATTTTTTCCAAAAAACTTGGGAAAGAGAGTAAACTCAGTTTGCCTCTGTGCTGGAGGTCTCACAAAAGGTGTAGGAGGAGGAACATGGGACACTTGCCAATACCTAAGACAGCACTGCCAGGAATGAGTACACCTCAGTCAAGGAGAAGAAACCTGTCCAGTGTAATAGAGACAAGTTTAGGTAACCTGACTACTTACTGTCCAAACCAGGTCACGTCTGCAAGTGAAACAGGCAGCATTAACCGTGATAACAGGCAGCAAGTATTAACTGGAACTCTATCAGGCAAACCAGCACCTATGACAAGCCTTCCAAAAGTCCGTGAACCTGAAGCTTCAGGGCACACACAGCAGGAGAGAGACCATCGCAAATCTAAAGCAGATCTAGCTAGCTTAGAATAAATCCTCTGACAAAGTGGACTATAGAAAGAGCTGTTCAGCATTCTACCACCTCTAGAAAGCTCAGCAGGAAAAGAGAAAAGTGCTGAGAAAGTTATGTTGAACAACCCAGTCACCATGGAATTAGCANAGCTTCAGGGCACACACAGCAGGAGAGAGACCATCGCAAATCTAAAGCAGATCTAGCTAGCTTAGAATAAATCCTCTGACAAAGTGGACTATAGAAAGAGCTGTTCAGCATTCTACCACCTCTAGAAAGCTCAGCAGGAAAAGAGAAAAGTGCTGAGAAAGTTATGTTGAACAACCCAGTCACCATGGAATTAGCAGAGTGGAAGTTGCAAGAAGTCTCTGCTATCAATCAAAATCCACCTCCCACTGCTGTCATCAACCATTAGGATCAGCAAGTAACCTACCAGGTTGAAGAGACTTTATCTTCCCTGCCAGGAGACTCTATCTTCCCTGCCATCAAGGCAGAGATAATGACTGAGGGAGAAAGAAGAAAAGCCCCGTTATCTTCCACAATCAGATGAAGGAAAGAACTATAGAGATACTAAAGGCTGACACTAGAAANTGAAGAGACTTTATTATCCAGGAGACTCTATCTTCTCTGCCATCAAGGCAGAGATAATGACTGAGGGAGAAAGAAGAAAAGCCCCGTTATCTTCCACAATCAGATGAAGGAAAGAACTATAGAGATACTAAAGGCTGACACTAGAAAGGGTTTTAGGGACAATCTAATCCAAGGTCCCAATATATAAATGAGGTAACTTAGTTCAGCAAGAATAAATAATACATTTTATGCACCTGGAAAAGTATTTGTGATCTAGTTCATTCATTCCTTCATTCAACAAGCACGTACTGAGCACTCTCAACATGTCGGGCACAAGGATAAGTACTGGAGAATGAAAAGATAAATAAGACATTGCCTGCCCTTGACAGTCTGTGTATTTATAGTTTAAATGTCTTAATGATAACACTGATTATTGAGTGTATTGTGAGACTATTGGGTTAATACCACTTGACTATTCTAGCCAAATGGCAAAAACAAAAGGATTCTTAACAGGGAGAATGTGAGAAAATATGGTAACTTTACTGAGAATTCTTATACTGAAAAAATACGTTTAATAATAAACCTTCTTCCGCTTGTCTTCTTCTATTTTTTCTTACCCCACAGGTACGCATCACCATATGCAAAATGAGAATCAAACTGAAGCCTACAATTTTCAATTTTCTATCTGTAAAATAAATGAGCCTCCAAAACCACACTAATGAATCTTTACCATTTATTCACAGAATGTCATCATGTAGAAAGATGGTCATTATATGAAATTAGTTTGACTAGAAGATCTTCTTAATTCATTCAGTCTTTATAGAATTTATAATAACAAGGATGCTGCTGCTGCTGTTAAGTTGCTTCAGTCGTGTCCAACTCTGTGTGACCCCATAGACGGCAGCCCACCAGGCTCCCCCGTCTCTGGGATTCTCCAGGCAAGAACACTGTAGTGGGTTGCCATGTCCTTCTCCAATGCATGAAAGTGAAAAGTGAAAGTGAAATTGCTCAGTCGTGTCTGACTCTTCACAACCCCATGGACTGCAGCCCACCAGGCTCCTCCATCCATGGGATTCTCCAGGCAAGAGTACTGGAGTGGGATGCCATTGCCTTCTCCAGTAACAAGGATGGAACACTCTAAATGTTTTGTAAGAAAAATAGGATGTGGAGCTTTAAGTGAAACCAGTATCTAGAAGAACGATTTCAACATAACCCAAATAAAACATCACTTAAACATGCAAATATTGGTTACACTTTTTCATACTGAATAAAATTATTTGTCATATCAATAAAGCATCAGAACCCATTTGCTGTAGCGTGACAATTGTATTTTTTTGTTCTAACTTCACATCTCAATATTGCTAAATTCAAAGTTTATCAACAGTTTAATTAGATTTTCATACTCAAATGTAATATGGTTTCTCCTTAAATAGTCATAAAAATAAAATTTTCTTTATGTACATGTGAACAGTTCAAAATGTGTCACGAAAACGACTGAAAAAAATATGAGTTTCTCCAATATTGTACTTTCACATTCAATTACGATAATAAACTGGCACACGTTTCCACAGTCTTAAATATTTTCAACCTACATTGAGCATAATGGTTTGCATTATGTGAATGCTAAATTCAATGAGGACAAGGTGAGTGAAAATATATTCAGAAACCCTCATACCATTCCTGGTTAGTATAATTTCTTTATGAAACGAAGGTATTCAAATATGCCCAATGCTGAATATATCTGAGGTTCCTCTAGTTCATGAGAATAATAAGGCTTTGAAAAGAAACGAACTATTAACAAAAATATAAAACAGAAAGAGATCCACAGACCTTATGGGAGGTAGATAGAAGGATACATTGGGAGACTGGGAATAATATATACATACACATTACTATGTATAAAATGGATAACCAACTGGGACCCACTGTGTAGCACAGGAAACTATGTTCAATATTATGAAATGACCTATAAGGAAAGGAAATCTGAAAAAGAATACATATATATATATTTTATACACACACCCATACATACATATGGCTGAATCCCTATGCTGTACACCNTAATATATACATACACATTACTATGTATAAAATGGATAACCAACTGGGACCCACTGTGTAGCACAGGAAACTATGTTCAATATTATGAAATGACCTATAAGGAAAGGAAATCTGAAAAAGAATACATATATATATATATTTTTTATACACACACACCCATACATACATATCGCTGAATCCCTATGCTGTACACCTGAAACTTATGCAATACTGTAAATCAACTATATTTGAATTTTTTAAAAATTTAATATAACTACCAAGTCTATATGTGTGATTAACTACAGATGGGAAAAATATATATATTTTTTTTTTCCTTAGCAGGTTCTATACAAGTTTTGGGCTTCACAGACTGCAAATGTTGAGAAACATTTTAAATCATAAAGATGAGATGAGAGATGAAGTCGCTCAGTCGTGTCCGACACTTTGCGACCCCGTGGACTGTAACCTACTAGGCTTCTCCGTCCATGGGATTCTCCAGGCAAGAATACTGGAGTGGATTGCCATTTCCTTCTCCAGGGGATCTTCCCGACCCAGGGATCGAACCCGGGTCTCCCACATTGGGGGCAGACGCTTTAACCTCTGAGCCACCAGGGAAGCCTTTACTTCACTTCATAATCATACATGCAAAATACTACCAGTCTAGACTGAGACTCCAAAATAGGTTGAGCTTGATTTAGCTCTAGCCTTTGTGCGAAAGCATGGATGCTGTCATGGAGTCAAGTTTGCAGCACACTTTGTTCATTTCCTCATTAGAGAAAGGAAGAGCATAGCATAGTTTACAGACATGGGCTTTCGAATCATACAAACATGGGCAAAACCCTGGTCTTGTGAATTTGCGCAAGTTCATCCAAGTTTCTAAACTCATTACCTCATTTCACAACAGTAGCTGAAGGATAAAATGAAACTTAGTACATTAAATGAGAGGTTAAAGTGTTTGCCTGGAATGCGGGAGACCCAGGTTCGATCCCTGGGTTGGGAAGATCCCCTGGAGAAGGAAATGGCAACCCACTCCAGTACTCTTGCCTAGAGAATCCCATGGAGGGAGGAGCCTGGTAAGCTATAGTCCATGGGGTTGCAAAGAGTCGGACACGACTGAGCGACTTCACTTCACATACAAATTTCATCCAACATCACTGTGGTAGGCAAAATAATGGCCTTCCAAAGAAGAAAAAGCAAGAGAGCTCCAGAAAAATATCTATTTCTGCTTTATTGACTATGCCAAAGCCTTTGACTGTGTGGATCACAATAAGCTGTGGAAAATTCTGAAAGAGATGGGAATACCACACCACCTGACCTGCTTCTTGAGAAACCTATATGTAGGTCAGGAAGCAACAATTAGAACTGGACATGGAACAACAGACTGGTTCCAAATAGGAAAAGGAGTATATCAAGGCTGTATAT
>SJYX01021765.1:747747-764188 GCA_006410675.1 Oreotragus oreotragus | reverse complement strand
CATATATATGTGTTAGTATACTGTATTGGTGTTTTTCTTTCTGGCTTACTTCACTCTGTATAATCGGTTCCAGTTTCATCCATCTTATTAGAACTGATTCAAATGTATTCTTTTTAATGGCTGAGTAATACTCCATTGTGTATATGTACCACAGCTTTCTTATCCATTCATCCACTGATGGACATCTAGGTTGTTTCCATGTCCTGGCTATTATAAACAGTGCTGCGATGAACATTGGGGTACATGTGTCTCTTTCTATTCTGGTTTCCTCAGTGTGTATGCCCAGCAGTGGGATTGCTGGGTCATAAGGCAGTTCTATTTGCAATTTCTTAAGGAATCTCCACACTCTCTGTGACTGTGACAGATTCCATCAGCATTTCAGCTTTTGTAGAATTAGTCTTGGTTTGGAGGAGACATTAAATCCTCTGGAACCATCAGAGATTAAACACAAGGAAGATTTCTGATAGAAATGCCAAGGTATATTGACATTCCCATTCAGAAATTTCCTCCTTAGCAACACTACTAAGTCTGTCTCCTTCCCAATTCTAGGTACAACTTTCACCATCATTTTCTGCAGAGACACAGCTTTAGCTCTGTGGCTTCTGCAGTGCTGGGTGCCTTGTGTTTTTAGTTTGTACTGGACTATAATAGCTTTACAGGCTTCCCTTGTGGCTCAGCCAGTAAAGAATCCGCCTGCAAGGCGGGAGACCTGGGTTCGATCTCTGGCTTGGGAAGATTCCCTGGAGAAGGGAAAGGCTACCCACTCCAGTATTCTGGTCTGGACAATTTCATGGATTGTATAGTCTGTGGGGTTGCAAAGAGTCGGCATGACTGAGCGACTTTCATTTCTTCCTCTCCTTGGATGAATCTGTTTGCTTGTTTCATAACAAGGTCAATTTCTACTTTCCGTCTGGTCACCACTAGGAAAACTGCACTTCCCAGAGTCCCCTATAGCTGGTGTTCTGGATGTAGTTTGGGTGCGACCTGATTGCAGGGACTCAGGAGTGATTGGAAGGCAGACATGGCCACTGTAGGCAGGGGCTGGCAAGCGTGTGTGGCCAAAGGTGGTGATGGTCACAGCTAAAGAGGGGCGGGGGTTCCTGGTCTCCTCAGCCTCAGGGGTGGGACCGCTGCCTTGCCTGGGTGAGCAGACCCCCCTTCACTGCCCCAGCCCACGGGGATCTTCAAGTCCTTACAGCCCGAGCTGAGTCTGTTTCTGCTTCTAATACTCATGCGTGCTCAGTCGTGTCGACTCTTTGCGACCCCAGGGACTGTACCCCACCAGGCTCCTCCAACCCAGGGGGGGGATCTTCCCAACCCAGGGATCGCAGCTGCATCTCCTGCATTGGCAGATGGATTCTTTCCCTGGGAAGCCCCTTTCTGCTTCTAATGCTGGAAGTGACTTCTTTGAACCTGCAGGTTGCTGCATCCCCTGCAAAGAACCATCTGGAAAATCCCACGCTCACTTCTGCTCACCGACTGTTGGTGGAACTCAGTCTCACGGCCACAGCTATCTGGTGGAAATGGGTGCCTGCGGCCCTGAACACAATCAAGGTTCTGTTTCTGAGGAGGGCACAGGGGCAGATGATGTTAAAACAGGCAACCAGCCTTGGCTGCTGAGTCCTAGCTGGTTGACCCCCTTCCCTGTACCCAGAGGTGGATGGATGGCATCGCTGACTCAGTGGGCGTGAGTTTGAGTAAGCTCCAGGAGCTGGTGATGGACAGGGAAGCCTGGCGCGCTGACCATGGGGTCTCAACGAGCTGGACACGACTGAGCGACTAAACAACAACGAATGTGCAAAGAAACGGGTGGCGGGGCTTCTGGAGCATCGTGGCCCCCAGCAAACAGCCATCTTACTACCGTCGTCGGGTCGAAGCTGTAGACACGTGGGGGTCCCTGAGTGAAGGGTCTCCCGGGGCCAGCTGTGCAGGCACCATGTCGTCTGAGGAGTTTGTCCTGGGAGAGCCGCGGTCACCACGCTCCTGCTCCCGGCTGACCTCCCGGGTTTCCAGCAGCCGGCAGCCTGGTCCGCTTCCTCTGACCGGACTGGGCACTGGCTCAGGATCGCCCCTGCTTACTGTCCCGGGACCCTGGAGCCCCAGACTCTGTCCCTCCTCTTCTCACTCCAAACGCGCCCCACCCTCCGGCACGCAGACAGGCGCCTTCTTTTGCGTCGTGTCTCTGCCTCCCCGCCCCCACTGGGATGTGACCCGCCTTATGGACACTTCTCCCGTCCACCCGCCAGTGCCCAGGTGGACAGAGCACCCGGCTCGTCCACACGGAGGCAGTGACGGCCCAGATGGTGGCTGAGCGGCGGGGCCAGCAGGCCGGGCTCTCCAGGGTGCCTGGGCGCCCCCAGCCCTGATCGGCAGAGCAGCCGGGGGTCTTCTCCGCTCCCTGGGCGGTGGGCTTTTCCCGGGGTCCCCCGGCAGAGCAGGGGATGTTAGGAGAACCCCACCCTAAGCCTGCACACCAGGAAGTCTCGCTACACCAGCCTTTCCTCGATAGTGGGGGCAGCTTTCGGTGTCTGACGAACTGTGCCACTGTCACGCCCAAAGAGTAAGCAGGGTTGGGGCTCAGGCTTTGGGGGGTGGGGGTGGCCTGGGGGATTTCAGGGGGATGTGGACAAGGCTGGGGATTGGCCTGGGGCTGCAGCTCCAGGAATCGCCAGCAGGCGGCGCTGGGATCACAAGGCTCCGCCAGGAGCATCCGGATGGGGCTGCACCCACTCTCCTCTGCCCCCCAGATGGCAGCCTGCTCCCCTCTGCGGTGCCCTATGGGGGCGACGTCTCCTCAAACCTCAGAAAGCCTCCTCTGTTGCCGCCCTCTCGCCTCTGATGAGGGCGGGACAGGGTCCAGGGGTGGCCTGGATAACCACCCAGTCCGGGGAGAGGGGCCTGGAGAGGGCGGGCCCCCCCAACCCTGGCTCCGGCAGGGCCTTCTGCCAGCCCATCAGACTGAGTGGCCAGTGCCGGCCCGTGTCTCACACTCGGTCAGGCCCACTGGACATAGTTAATTACAAGCCCTGTCTGGAAGCGACATCAGTCTCCACCTCCCCAAGGCCCCAGGGGGGCAGCTCTGCAGCCCCAGCCATGTGTCCGGGGTCAGGCAGGGGTTGGCGCTTAACAGAGCCTGATCCAGTGGGGGCGGTGTCTTCAGTGACACCCAAACCTGGGCGAGTGAGTGGGGAGGCAGCAGAGAAGGGGTCCCAAGAGCCTCAAACGAGAGATGGGCCCAGTAGGGGGTCTTCCAAGCCCTTCTGCCTCGTGGCCCGGAAGGTTCCAGATGGAGGGGCCCCTGGGAACTGGTGCTCGTGGGACCCTCCAGAGGCCCTCATGGGTGTCATTGCTCCTGCCCCTCCCTGGGATGTGCAGACCCCCGCTCATGCGTCGCTGGGGACTCCACAGCATCTGGGTCCTGGCTTTCTGCCCGGTCCTCCTGTCCGACGCACAGCTGGGGCTGAGATGACATCCATCCCCGAGGAAGGGCCCGTGGTCCAGGGCTGCCCCCCACCTGGCTCCTGGGGTCTCGTGGGGCCACCCTGCTCTCACTCACCTGTGGTTCCCCTTTAATGCCACACAGGCCCTGCCCTCCTCCAGGGCACAGCACCCTACACTCCCTGGGGCCCCAGGCGGCACCACCTGTCCCGGCCCTCAGTCCCCCAGACCCCACAGGTGCAGCTGGGCAACCCAGGAGGACAAGGAACAGAGGGTCCCAGGCTGAGCGGGGTCTGCCAAGGAGGTGACGCTTGCCTTTTCTGCTCCATTCTGCTTGGATCTGGGGACACCGGCCCAGGCCCTGGTCCAGTGCCCAGGAGCCCCACAGGAGGTGGAAGATGGACATCGCCCTTCCTGGGGGGCCTCCAAGGATGGGGACAGAGGCTCAAAATCACCCTGAGATGCGGGGAGCTGCTGGAAGCCCCATGCCTTCCCGTCAGAGAACGCTGCATAAAATGTCAAGGGCATCAGGTCTCAGAACTCCGCAGCCCCCAGACTCCTGGGGGACACCAGGTCAAGAAGCCTGATATAATGGACCCTTTCAGACACTGACCCAGCAGGGCCAGTGTCCCCTGGCTTCCCTGGAAGGCTCCGTGTGAGTCTCCCGGGGGTCTGGTAACAAACCACCAGAAGCCGGGGGGCTTGTTGTTCAGTCGCTAAGTCGTGTCTGACTCTTTGAACCCCATGGACTGCAGCACGCCAGGCCTCCCCGTCCATCACCAGCTCCTGGAGTTTGTTCAAATCCATGCCCGTTGACTTGGTGATGCCATCCAACCATCTCATCCTCTGTCGTCCCCTTCTCCTCCTGCCCTCAGTCTTTTCCAGCATCTTTCCCAATGAGTCGGCTCAGGGTCTTTCCCAATGAGTCGGCTCTTTGCATCAGGTGGCCAAAGTATTGGAGTTTCAGCTTCAACATCAGTTCTTCCAATGAATATTCAGGGTTGATTTCCTTTGGGATGGACTGGTTGGATCCCCTTGCTGTCCAAGGGACTCTCAAGAGTTTTCTCCAGCACCACTGTTCAAAAGCATCAATTCTTTGGTGTTCAGCCTTCTTTATGGTCCAATTCTTACTGTAAAGAGAGTACTCGAGACAACTGAAATTGACCCCCTTGCAGCTTGTTGGGCAGAAGCTGGAAGTGAGGGGCCAGCAGGGCCCCCTCGAGGCTCAGGGCGTAGCCTCCCCACCCCTTCAGCATTCGGGGCTCTCGCCCTGCCTCGCCTTGTGGCCACATCACCCCAGTCTCTGCCTCTGTCCCCATGGGGCTCCTCCTCCGTGTCTTTCGGGGGCACCTGCCATTGGGTTGAGAGCTGCCTGAGCCATCCGTATTCTCACGTAATTCCATCCACACACCTGCTGGTTCCCGGGGCAGGATGCGGGTATCTCTTGAGGGACCACCGCTCACCCACTGCTGCCTGTCTTGAGGTCAGAGGGACTGGCTGCCAAGAATGAACATCTCTGGGCAGATGCGGCCAGTGCCCCATTGCAGGTCAGTGCAGGGAGGGGCTGAAGCCCATCAAGGATGCTCCCGACTCGTGTGCAACATTAGGGGTCGTCCTTGGACTGTGAGCCCCCCACCCATCACCGTCCATCCCGGCCACCAACCTTGCTGCCTCAGGGGCCACTGGCAGCCCGTGCCCACGGAGAGTGCAGAAGCAGAGCCCACCCTTGTGGGGCTGCTGCCCAATGCCCCTGCCGCCTAGAGGGTCTGGTGCCAAGTCTCCAGAGGAAATTGGGGCGCAGGATTGGCCTGAGGTCACTGTCGGCAGGAAGAGCTGCCACCCCAGTCTTGGGAAGAGCCCTGCCTGCCCCATCACCTCTGCAGTATTTGGGGAGAGGGACGGGAAGGTGTCTCCACTAAAACGGGTTCAGTGGGGAAGAGATGGGAGGAAGGCGTTCCTGGCGGAGGCCAAGACCGGGAGGCAGGGTTTCACGGTGACTTCCAGGAGCCCCGCCCACAGTCGGGAGTGGAATCCTGCCCCGGGCTGGCGGTTTCCGTGGGGTGCACGTGTGGAAGCAGGTCCCGAGCTCAGGGACGGCCAGCTGGGCCCCCGGGCAGGCCCCTCACTGTTTCGTGGGCCGTGGGCACCTGGACAGGACATGGGAGGCCCCTCGGCTCAGGCAGCTGGCGAGCAAGCAGGGCGCTGCCCAGGGAGGAGCTGGGCACGTCCCTGTCCATCCCCTCACCCTCCCGCCTCTGCGGCCAGGGCGCCTCCTTACCTGTGGCTGCGGGGTGGGTATGGGGGCACTTCCATCCTTCCAGCCTCAGGGAGGCTCTCTCTGCTCTGCTCCAAGACAGGCATTTGCCCCATTTTCACCTTCCTAGAGCACATTCCCTACCGTGTGGTAGCAGCTACGCTGGTTCCCCAGGAAGCAGGCCCACTAGGTGCCATGGGGATCTGCCCGCAGAAAGGCCAGGGGCGGGGGCAGGGCTGGGCAGCGGGAGATGCTGAGCTGTGATGAGGTCTCAGTGAAGGCCTCAGCTTCCCTGCAGCTCTAGGGATGGATGGTCCTCCACCCTGCTGGCCCCCGGGTGAGGGGCTGCCCTCCGTGGGCCCCTGATAATCTTGGGTCTGGGCTGAGGGCTGAGGGCTGGACCTTCCACCATGCAGGGTCCAGGGGCACCTGTGCCCTCTCCCCTCCAAGAACCAGGTTCAACTCCTGTAAGTATGTGGAGCAGCTACGGACAAGGGAAGGAGTGAGGAACGGAGTGTTTCCTGCCACATCAGTAAACAAGTGTGTCACAGCCAGCAGCCACTCGGCCCTTCAAATGTGAATTTCTGAGCCTGCCACGTGTGACCGGTGAGCGAGGAAGGTAGGATGTGAAACTCAAATCGCAGGATGCTGGCCCCAGGCAGCTGAGACGTGCAAGAAAGGAATGAGTTCGGTGAGCCCAGACTCCTGCGTCTTCCCATGCGTTGAAAAGTGCTAAACTCCTTAACCTGAGATATCTGGTTTCTCCTAATTAGTGCTAATCTTTCGATGTTCAGAACCCCTGCCCCTTGTTGCACACTTCTGTGTAACCCAACACCACCCCCCAACCCCGTCCTCCTCGGAACAGTTGCCTCCCAGGTGGCTCAGGGGTAGAGAACTCGCCTGCCAGTGCAGGAGACTCAGGAGATGTGAGTTCGATACCTGCACTGGGAAGATCCCTTGGAGGAGGAAATGCAACCCACTCCAGTATTCTTGCCTGGAAATCCCATGGACAGAGGAGCCTGGCGGGCTGCAGTTCGTGGGGCCACAGGAGTTGGACATGATGGCACAGGCACGCTCAGTATTTAGGCTGTGGTTATTCTTAAGTCACTGCGGCGGGGCAGTCACAGGGCTGACGGCAGCCCTCGGAGGCCAGGCAGTGCTCAGGTGGTCCTCCTAGCGGTCCTGCATGACAGCTCAGCTGCCTCCCCTGGGCCTTCGCCTTGCGGCGGGTGTCCTGCACCATCTCCCCCCACATTCCGCCCCCAGCACTGGGCTTCTTCAGGGGCTGTGCCCCAGGGGGGAACCTCCAAGGCCTTCAGCACACAGGAGGTGAGGCGGGAAAGCCCTTCTGGGCTGGGGCGGAGCTTGGGGAACATGCTAGAAACCACTTTCCCTGAACTTTTGGTTTTCCTCCATGACAGCTAACCAACTCCTTAAGGAAACGGCTCTGTGGGACAGAAGCTGGAAACATGTTGTCAACTCCAATGGACACTGGCCATCTACACCTATAAGGATTAAATCAGGCACTTCTGTAGCCGCTGACCGTCAACCGCCCCCTGAAAGGAGGTCAGGGCGCAGAGCAGAAACGAGGCCTCTGTACTCTGTAAAAACAGGCAGAACGAGTCTTCAGATCGGTGTTTTCAGGAGCTGGTTTGATCAGCCCAATTCTTGCATCTCCTTATACCCAGAAATGCAGAAAACGCACCAAAACCCTTCATGATCACTGCTCCTCGTGACCAGGAGCAACCTTTGGCAAAGAAGCACATGCTTGATTGCGTGTGCTCCCGTCACCAGAACCGCACCCGCTGACCTCCCCTCCTCGTCCGGGGCAGCCTCTCAGAGCCATCAGAGGTGCTGTCTCCCGGGCCGCAGGCCTCACTCTGCCCCAGGGAACCTTAACCCCAACTTTCACACTGTGCGTATATTTTTTAAGTCAACAATGGCTTTAGGGTCTTTGTTCATGAATGTAAATGAGATGAACTCTGGTATGCTTCCTTCTGTCACAGAAGGAAAGGAGAACTGCCCTCAGTGATGGCCCCTCCCCGTGCTGTTTGGATGCCAAGTTCAAAGTCCGAGCTTGGGTTTCCTCATCAAGTCGAAACCGAATATGGTGCTTTGTCCACCCTCTAGCCCTGAAAGATGTGCTCTGTGTGGTGACCAGCGGTGTCTGTCAGCCCAGCCCCAGAGGGGTGCCACCACCCACGTGCCCAGCAACCAGGCACCCACCCACTCATGACTGTTAAACATTAATATTTCCAGGTGTTTCCAGCTTTCCACTGAATAGTGCTGAAGTGAGCATCTCTGTGCAGGAAATGCTTTCTGTGATTAGATTTCTGTCCCTGGGACCAATTCCTGGAGTGGAATTACCAGGTTGAGGCTCAGCCATCTGCAAACAGGTCTGTCTGCAGCCCTGACCATTCCCCACCCAGGCTTGGCCAGGGAGGAGCTCGGTCCTCACACCCTCCCTGAACTGAGCTGAGGGCGTCATTTGCATACAACCCCCCCCACCCCATCTAATTTCCATTCAAATCTTGACATGAAGTCACACCAGCAACTCTGCCCCTAGGAAAATACTGCAGGGAAGTGTTTACAGGGGCACAGGATCAGCTCTGGGAGCAGCGGCTGAAAGGATCCAGTTGCTACTCCTGTGTCTAGAGCCTCCCCTCGACTGTGGGGACAGCTGAGGACTTGAGGGGCCACCCGCCCACCTGTTCCTTTTATGGAGAAAACTGTGCTCCCATGAGGTCAAAGGTCACACCAGGGTTCCAAGCCTCCTCTGCCCGACCTGCCTTCGGGCAAGGGATCTGGGAAGGGCAAGGGATCTGGGAAGGGCGAGGCCTGGAGAGACGTTCTCCTGGAGGGAGGCTGGGCTTTGCCCGCAGCTGGCCTGCGCGGGAAGCCCGGTAGGGACTCCATGTGTGGGGCCTCTGGGAGGGACCGCCTGAGCCCCCAGCAGTGCCTGGGCCTCCTGGCAGCGCTGAGATCTGAGCGTCACTGCCACACAGGGGCCGGGGCTTGGGGCACCTGGTCTGAGCGCAGCTGGGGGGCTGGACCCAGGGATGCTGTGCCTACCTCCATCTCAGGGAGGATGGCTGGGTGCGGAGGGGAGCGGCCCAGAACCTCATCCTTTCCTGGGGTGGGGGTGGGGTTGCGCAGCTCTCTCTACATCAGGCCGCGTACAGGGCGCCCCGAGGACTGGCCCCACGTGTCCTTGTGCGGAGGGGACCAGCCCTGGTCCGGACACCACAGACATCGGTCCCCATGGGTCCTCCACCCTCTCCAGTCGGCCGTGGCCTGTGCGTCAGAGCGTGGCCCAGGGCAGGGGGCAGAAGACAGGGGTTCAAACGAGAGCCTCAGCAAGGGGACTGCCCTGTGTCTAGGACCCCATGCCTGATGTGCAAACTCGGGCAAAGTACTTGAACCTTCTGGGCCTTTGTTTCCTCGAGAGTAAATGGGTGTGACCACACTACCCCCTCCAAGGACGAGGGGGGGGGGTTAATTTTAGTGGTCGCGGCTGGGCCTGATCCATGCTCAGTGGGTGAGGAGAACCCCAGTTTTTATACACTCAAACACCAGATCAAGGGGTTTTAAGTGGCCTCAGACACTGGGAATGCGCCACTGCTTTAGCTTTGTGCACGAATCCCAACACTTTCATGAATCAAAATGCACACTTTTCATCCCCGTTTTCCAAACCGGAGCTCGCACTACCGGCAGAGAAATAAAGCATGCTGTTACTTTTACATTCACACCAAGACAAAGTTTAAGCCTGCTAAGGGTGTATTTTGAACAAAAATACTAAGTGCATTTCAAAATTAAACTCCGAGTCTTACATATTGAGTTAAACCATGTAATATTACCCTTTCAGTTTTGGTTGAAATAATTAGTATCACTGAGATACTGAATGAGAAACTTCTTCCTTTTGTAACTGTCCCCTTCCAGGGCTTACTTTTCCCCTGTAGGCACTGCAACCAACTGTGAAAAACAAGCAAGGAGACAAGGTGAAAAATGAGACCTCAGCTTTGGCTGGTTACTGGACAATGTGAAGGAATTGTCCATTTTTCAAGCATGCTATGGTATTGTGCCATGTTTGTGAAGAGTCCTTATCTTCCAGGGATGTCTACTGAAGTATTTGCAGGTGGGTGACGTGCTGCTGGGATTTGCTTCAAAGCCGCCCTGTCTGCGGGGAGAGGCGCAGCCTCCACAGATGTGGGGTGTTTGCCGGGAAAGAATACCTGGGGACGTGTATCGTCTCAGGACCCCTCTTTCTGCTGCTCTGTATTCGGCCAGACTCCTGATCCTGTCAGTGCTGGTGGAGGCGAAAATTGGTGAACCACTATGGGGAGTGACCATTCTGATTTAACAAGAGCTGACACCTTGCAGGGCCAGCAACTCCCCTGGAGAGGGAGCCCCCATGACACCTAGGGCAGCGCCGTGAGTGGGGAGGCCATGCGGGGAGCGCTGCGTGCCTGTCAGGAGGGCTGGGCTGTGCGTGCGGGGATGGGCACTCAGTGCACAAGCATGCAGCCCCTGTAATGAGTTCCTAGAGGAGTGTGCAGGGGTAGAAAGCGAAAGCACGAGCGACAGTCAACTGGAGTGAGACCCCTGGACCCTCCATGGGCTTCTCCAGGCCAGGACACTGAATGAGACCCCCATGGACTATCTATGGGATTCTCCAGGCCAGAACACTGGAGTGAGAACCCCATGGACTATCCATGGGATTCTCCAGGCCAGAATACTGGAGTGGGTAGCCTTTCCCTTCTCCAGGGCATCTTCCCAACCCAGGAATTGAACTGGGGCCTCCTGCACTGCAGGCAGATTCTTTACCAACTGAGCTATCAGGGAAGCCCATAAGGTGAGCCCAATAACACACTGTGGATGAAAAAGGCATTTACAGAAAATTCTGGCACCTTCGCACTAACTTCTACTTCTATGGAGATAAAATTATGCAGCAAAGATGCAAAAACATGGACACGAGGTCCGCACACCGATTCCAGGACGGCGTTTACCCAGGGAGGGAAGGGGAGAGGACACTGAGCTGACCTGCGTCCTCCGCATCTATTTACCAGAATGCGCCCAGCAAAGTGGTGAGTGTGCTCACCCTGAAGAATGGGCACTCATACATGTCTTATTTTCTCTACTCACTGTGGTTGAGATATGTCATGCTTCCAAAAGGTTAAAAAAAAAAAATCAGTGCTTTATAACACACATTAAAAAATAATTTCCAGATAAAAATTATCCAAAAGATGTCACAAAAAACCTACAGTGCAAAAATAAATCTGAAGAAAAGCTGCTTTCACAAATCTCCTTGCCTAGAACTTGGAAAGGACAAACTCTTTCAAGGCTTCTTTACATCTGAGTCTGTTTGGAAAAGAGAATTCCTATTGGAATAAGATCCTCTCATTTTGCATAAATTAATACATACATCTTCATAAATACCAGCAAAGCATGAAAAGACTCAGGTTACACTGGAGCCTCCTATCTCTTCACACTGTTTGCATCAGTTAGCTATTGCTGCAATGATGCCACATAACAAATATCCCCCGCCCCCCAACTCAGTGACTCCAGCTCCTAGGTTCCTGCCTGGGGCAGCTCTGCTTGTGTCTGGAGGTGGCTGTGCTCCATACGTCTCACTGGGGGCCTGGAGGCCCCTGGGTGTAGCATTTGGGGTTCCCAGAAAGCAGACCCTTGGTGGAGTCTGGTGAGCACGATATTTTTTAAGGAGCATCCTTGGGGTCGACAGCTGAGAAAGGGTGAGGAAGAAAATATGACTTGGCAGAGGGAGAGCCCAGCTGGGGGCAGGCTGAGGCGCCCCTGAGTTGTTCTATCTGGGGCCAATGGGACTGGACCCTCCCCCTCATCCCAGTTATGTCACTGGATGCGAGCCCCTGGGAAGGGTATGACGGGCGGGGAGGTACGGTGCCACATGGAGGTGGCCGTGTTTGCAGGCTCACAGCCTCAGGGATAGTGCCGAGTTCCATAGAGGACAGGCCTCTGGTCCTTTCCCTTCAGCCTCGATCCCTTCCAAGGCTGTTTCCAGACCAGGAGTTTGGGGAGAAATACTTAGAACTACTGGACATTTAAGTGAAGATACATCTGTGGGCTGTCTGTACGGGTGGAAGGTGGCAGGGCTGCTGATGGGCTGGTGCCCAGGTGCCCCCCCTGCCCCCACCGCCCCTTGCAGGGACCCTGGCACGGAACCGGCGAGCACGAGAGCACACGGCAGAAACCACGGGTCGGAGGGCAATTAATGCTCTTTATTTACACCACAAGAGTGACAAGTCGCATGATGAGGTACAAATACTGGACTCCGGTGAAGTGGAGCCGGCCGTCGGGGGAGGACACCGCAGTCGGTGCACACCCCCCACACAGAATGAAATAAGAATGAGAAAACCAAGGACAGAATCTCCAACTCCACTGAGAAAGGGAAAGGACCCCAGGAAGGTCCAGACAATCAAGAGAGAACGGATGCGAAGTTACAGAGGAGACTGGTCTCTGCTGCCCGTGTGGTGCCCGCAGGAGCGGGAAGCGGGCGTCGGGGGGGGAACGGGAACACGTCCCCACTGCGTTTTCTGTGACGGACGGTGAGGAGCTCTTGGGTGAATAGGGTCAACCCCCCTCTGATACAGACACGTGATAGTATGTTTGTCATTCTCATAAACTGGAAAATAGCGCCTCCACCGTGGAGCACACACACCAAAAAGATTTAAAAAAACAACCACGAACAGAAAATGTCTGCTTTCTTTTTCCTTCAATAGGAGGCTTTTAATCATGTCAAAGACAAAAAGTGAGCTGAGCTGTGAAAGCTCTGCTTCATTACAAGAAAGAAATGGTGTCCTTTCAATGCAAAGTATGATTTTAAACCACAGTGCAGCACAGTTCATGACTGCTGAGTGTCGAGTGAAATCCTAGCCGTACATCACCCCGAAGTCAGGAAAAGCGGGCCAGGCTGTGCGGAAAGGGCCGCAGGTGCCGCGGCTTCCCCGGGGAGGGGGACCAGGGAAGAAACCCAACGGGACAAGTTCCTCCAGAGCAACTGCGGGAGACGGGCGGTCCGCCTCGACCTCCGCGCAGGCTCCCTAAAACACTGTCTCCACATAAATACAATAAACTCTATTATTGGTATGCCACAAGTGCTAGATAAACTTCTTCTTAATATGACAAATGTTTAAGTGTCCTTTTATTTTTTCTTACAGTAAAAAGTACAATTTCTTAAGAATAAGTTCAGTAAGACGCAAACGTTCCCCCCTCCCCCACTCTCCTTCAAGGTTTCATTTTACAGAAAAAAAAAAAAAATCCCCATCTTTTGTTGTCTGCAAATGTCATGGGAGGGGAACAGAAAGGCATTTCTCTTCTTCCCCAAGCTGCCGCGTTTGCGTGCAAAATCCGTATACAATATAAAGACATGCCGCTCGTACAGCCCATGCAACCTCCAGGTGTAGGAAACTTAAAAAAATATACTCATATGTGTTTATATATATATTTATATACGTATCAATGCCCGTAAAACACGTGGGCCCAAAAGTCTACAAAAAGAAGACTGGAATGAGCGTGTGGCTGTGACCGGGAAAGGAGGAATGTTCCGATCGAAAATGGAAAACAAGAAACTCCACTGCTTAGTGCTGCAAAAATCAGACTTGCTTTCGTGTCAGAACCAGGACAATACGGTCCTTCCTCTGGAAACAAACTTGGAAAGGAAGTCAAGAAAAACCCAAACGCTTTGACAAAGTGGCCCTTCGGAACCGGAGGGGCGGCTAGTCCCAGGCGGCCGGGGGGCGGCCGGGGGACGGCTGCCTGCTGGTGGGGCTCGGGCGCCCTGAGGCGCAGCTGGAAGGCCCGAAGGGCAGGGGGACACCACGAGTCCCGCGGCATCACGGGGTTTCCTGCAAAGGGGTATAAAGTGCTCACTTGCTGACCCCCGGCCAGTGCCCCCAAGGCCTCTGAAAAGGAACAAAAAGGCTAGAGGTCCAGGGACCGCAGCGGGAAGGTGTGGGTGCCCTCCCTGAGGCGGTGGGAGCGCCAGGTGGGCCCTCCGCCCTCTGCTCCGGACGGCTGGCTGTGGAGAAGGGCTGAGTGTGTCTTCAAAGAAAACAAAAGGCTACACGGTACTGCTTTAAGCACGCTTGTGAAGCTGGAGTGAGCTGACAAATGAAAACGGCCCCCGTCGGGCCTTCTGCAGAGGAGGTCTCTGTTGGACGAGATCAGAGGCAAACCCTTCCAACAGGAACTTGGCCACCAAGGTCACCTGTTATCCCATCACCTGGAAAAATGTCAGGTGATGTGTTTCTCCCCAGGAGCCACGGCCGGCAGGAAGTGGGCAGGTGGCAGGGGGGTCCCAGGAGGCCAGCAGAGATGACAGGCTGGGGCCTGCCTCCACTGTTGGGGGCTGGGTGCCTCCAGCTCCCCCACCAACCTGGGCCTCAGGGAAAGGGGCCAAGAGGAGAGGGGACACCAGGCATGGCCCAAGACCTTCCTGTCCTGCTCTTGACCACTGTCCTGAGTCTAACCAACAGCAACCCGATGACCAAGCTGCTCCAAGAATCTGGGCTCCTTTGGTCCCAAGTCTGGCTGCGTCAGAGTCTCTTCCAGAAGCTACCCTGTAAATGTCACCAGACTTGAGACTTGGCTGGGGTTCCCTACCCATGGCAAGCTGTGTCTGCGCTTCCTCGTCAGAACCCGATGCACACTCTGGAATGAAACTGGTGGCTTTGAGGGCTGGAAAATGAGTTACCACTAAAAACCGATCCTTTTCAGTTACTGTCAAAGAGAAAAAAAAAAAGAGCCAAGGATAGACGTCCTGATGGGGAGTCTGCTGTCCCCACGGGGTCACCGGGCAGCGAGGGTCCAGGCTCCCTGCGGCCACAGGCTTCAAAGTTCAGGCCTGCTGCTCCCAGCCAGGGCCCTGCCACGTGGCTGCCTCAGAAGAGCCTGGGGAGGGTGCAAGGCCCCCTGGCCCCACATGTGGCCGACAAGCTTACAAGCTCTTTGGAAAAGCCAAGTGAAAAATGCTATCCTGACCACGTGGTCAGAGACGTCTACACGTGAATTTCATGGATACTGACGGCCCGCGGTGGCTGGCAAGCCCCTCAGCTCAGTGCTGCGAGGGTGCCCCCTGCCCAGAAAGCACGGGCGGCAAAGGAAGGCTCCACGCTCTGTGTGCAGCCACAGGCGGGCCCAGGAGGGCAGACCTCAAACCCCGCTGCACACTCCACGCTCACTTTGAAAATATACTCTGTGCTCACTGTACAAAAATAAACAAAATGAAAATAATAATAATAAAAAAAATACCTTCCAAAGTTAAAAAAATGTACAAGCAAAAGTTTAGAAAGGAAAAAGGTTGACGTTATTACCATTCAGAAAACTGCTAAATGGTGAGAAAAAATGTAAAATTCACAAAACAATGCTTATTCTGGATCTTTGTGTGAAAAAATTCATACAAAATCAACAGCAAATTGATATCCTTTGCCATAAAAACTTATCAGTACACATGTGCATGGAGGCTTGGAGTGGGGAGGGGTCAGGTCAGAAAATAATTAAGATGAAGGTAC
Source organism: Oreotragus oreotragus (assembly GCA_006410675.1). Lineage (NCBI taxonomy): Eukaryota > Metazoa > Chordata > Mammalia > Artiodactyla > Bovidae > Oreotragus > Oreotragus oreotragus. The sequence continues at coordinate 748,951 of SJYX01021765.1, read as the reverse complement.
AATCTTGCAGGGCAGGTGTCCCATGGCGAACCTGTGATTGAAAGCTCTCCAATCTGGAGTTCAGAAATAACATGAGCTTCAAACTAGATCCCTTTCCACAAGCACCTTGAGAGCTGAGTCACAAGCCGTTCATTCGCCAGGGACCTTTACAATCTGCATTTATTTTATATATATATACTTTTTCTATAAATGCATTATAAATATTTTATCAAGATTTCATAAGAATCAAGTTTCTTAGCTTGGAATACATTGGAATATATATTATACATATATATATTTATTTATACCTAAAATTTTAAGCAATACTTCATGCTACTTGCTTTTAATAAAAAGCATTCCGATCGTAACACTGAAAGTGTGCCTAGGACATGCTTCACAACCAAATGGAGATGCTCGATTGTTATATGATGTACGAGAAAAAGAACACTTTGGATTCATTTAAAATTTGTTGGACTTCGAAACCCCCAACAGTATTTGCCACTATTTTGGAACTACCTCCATTTTTCTTCAACAGCAATAAAGCGAAACAGGGTGGCAGGACCTCAGCCCTACAGAGCTGCTGGCCGTGGTGGGGACCGCTTGTGAAGCGCCAGGCCAGTGCGAGCCGGCCTCCGGCCCCACCGGCCACAGGGAGCGGTCCCACCAACTCCCGCTGTTTATTTTTCTTAAGGCATTGTTCCTCGGACTTCGGAAAACCCAGCCACAAAAATCCATCAGAGCAATAAAAAAAAAGGCACAAACGCGCATCTTCCGTCGGCTTCGAGAAACCAAAGCCGCACGGGCTCACATTTCTGCTTCTGTCCAGTTTTGTTTGTTTTTCCTTAAACGCTCGCCCGCTCCGCGTCCCAGCCGCACCGCGCACCCGGGTGGGTGCGGCTGCCGGAGCGGCTGACTTTTCTCTGAAAAAGAAACAGGCTACAGGATGAGTTGAGTGGTTTACACGGAGACTGTGGAATTGTGGGGAATCACCAAACCGTAAGCACCAGTTTTAATCGGGTCTGCTTTGTGTCGTGAGATCTTTTCGTTTTCTTTTCCTCGGGCGGCTCGCGCGGCAGGCGGCTCTGCCCCGAGCCCCCGCGGGCTCCCTCCCGCCGCGGCTGCCCTGGGGGCCCGCAGCGCCCGCTCCCGCACGTCCGTGTGTCGGCGCGTCCCGGCCTCTGCCGGGGCCGGCAGGCAGGGGGCCGCCGGCTGCGGCTCGCCCCGC
>SJYX01021765.1:705663-738478 GCA_006410675.1 Oreotragus oreotragus | reverse complement strand
CACCCACCCACCCATCCAACCATCCACCCATCTATGCATCCATCCACCAAACCATCCATCCATCGACCATCTATCCATCCATCCACCAATCCATCAATTTACCCATCCATGCACCCATCCATCCATCTAACCACTCATCCATCCAACCATCCACCCATCTGTCCATCCATCCATCTACCAATCCATCTATCCATCCACCCACCCATCCATCCATCCAACCATCCACCATCCATTCACTAGTTCATCTATCCATCCATCCATTCACCAGTCCATCCATCCATCTGTCTATCTATCCACCCACCCACTCAACCATCCACCATCTATCCATTTATCCGTCCGTCCATCTGCCCACCCATCCGTCCACCATCCATCCATGCAACCATCCAGCTAGCCAACCATCCATCATCACCCACTTACCCACCCATCCAACCACTCATCCATCCAACCGTCCACCCATCTGTCCATCCAACCATCCACCAATCCATCTATTCATCCATCCACCCATCCATCCATCAATCTATCCATTTATCCACTAAACCATCCATCCATCCACCAGTTCATCTATCCATCCACCCACCCACCCATCCAACCAATTCTACTTCCAAAATTGGAAAAACATGGTCTAATAGAAAAATGGGCAAAAAACTGGAAGAGAAAGGTCGAGTGGCCAAGTGCTCAGCCTCTAAGGAACGAGGAATGGACCCCCCTGCTGAACTGGGTTCTGTGTTGTCCTGCAGACTGATAGGGTCAAATGTGAGATGCCATGTTGCTGAGGTTGGTCCTTCACTACTGAGGGCCTGAGGGACAAACACTCAGATGCCACCTCATAGACGTGGGACCACCCCTCCCTCTACTGGGATCTGCCTCAGGGATGTAGCTGCCCTCTGGCCACGGCTGACCGCACAGGGTGGGACCCTGATGTAATTCCCAACCTGGGCCAACCTGGTGAGTCCTGGGTCAGAGAGCAGATACAGATGGGGAGCCCCTATGGGAACACCTGCAGGTCCCCGTGAAAACGGGGTGTCCCCGTGAAGACAGGAGTGTCCTTAAGCACCTTCATCAGTGGGCCACCAAGGGCAGAGCCCAGGTCCCCTGTGGGTATGAAGCTGGAGCAGAAAACACGCCTTTCAGGTTTGGGGTCCTCACTGTGGCATAAACAGCTGTGGCCTTATTGTCTCAGTACAACTCCGATAGTTTGCTAGGATTTTATCCCTTTTAAGAAAAAAGCAGTTCTTTAGAAAACAACTCATTCCATAAAATGCCTATCACTTGAAGGCAGAGGGGTGTGTCAGAGCACGGTGCCAGGAATTTTCTAAAACGCCACCCGGGTCCTGCTGCTCCCAGTCCTGGGGGGACCCCATGTCTAACCTCCCCAGGGGGCCCTCCTCAGGGCCCTCCCCAGGGCTCTCCTCCAGCACCCCCTGCCCGGGTCACGTCCGGTGAGCACCTTGGCGCCCACATTGCCGTCTGCCCCCCACCACCATTTCTGTGGCAGCTCCCCATCTCCAGCCGGTCTGGGCATCAGTCTGCCCCTAGCACACGTCCAGCCTCCACTTTACACACAAGGACTGGGCAGCGGGGGAGGCTCTAGCTCTTAAAATATATAAATCTCTCATCACTTGGGGTCTTATTTTTCATTTAATAGACATCACTGAGCAGCCCAGGGAGAACCAACCACTATCCATCCTACAAACTTAGGAAACATCAGGGAGACAGACCTCCGCCCGGCCTCACAGAGCAGGGCCCCACATTTGTGGGGCCGGCTTGGGTGAGGGGTGATGTTCACGCAGGGGCCAGGGCGGTGGGCCACAGGGAAAGCAGGGGAGAGGGGGTCAGGATCTGCTGAGCAGGGGAGGGACTGGGGGGCAGGTGCGACTGGGAGCAGGGAATTGGGCTTGGCAGAGGGATCTGAGGCACACGGAGGCACACGGTGGCCCCAGGAGGAAAGCAAATCAGGGGCCACCATCCTGCTCTTGGCTCAGCCGTGCGAGCTCGGAGAGCTGGGCTGTGTGCCTTCACTTGCCTGCCTGTGTCTGGAAGGAGCCACGATGGAGAGGCTTTGAGGACTTCCCTGGTGGCTCAGACGGTAAAGCGTCTGCCTACAGTGCAGGAGACTGGGGTTCAATGCCTGGGTCGGGAAGATCCCCTGGAGAAGGAAACGGCAACCCACTCCAGTATTCTTGCCTGGAGAATCCCATGGACGGAGGAGCCTGGTGGACTATGGTCCACGGTGTCACAAAGTGTCAGACACGGCTGAGCAACTTCACTTTCACTTGGAAGAGAACAGAGGGCCGGCTGTGGGTAACGCTGAGTCCGAGTGATAGATGAGAGCCCCTGGCCACCCCAGGGCACGTTCACCTCACGTGTATTCCACATCACAACCGAATCAGAAAGGAGGCTCCTCCAAAGCTCGGCCTTTAACAAGCCAGCCTCGGGGAAAGTGCGCAAGAAAACCCTTGTGCAGAGCGCCTGGTTGTGGGTGTGGGTGTGGCTTTCTACTCTGCAGTTTACAAGAGCTCACACCACACCCTGAGCGAGCAGAAACCAGAGAGGTTACAGCACCAGAGAAAACGGTCCTTACAAAATCTTGGCCGAACCCAGGTCACAGCCTGTGTTTTCCAGAAAACGAAACTGCACTTTGGTGGGCATCTCTGGGCCTGCCGGGAACACGAGATTTGACGCAGCCCAGGCCCCCAGCCCATCCTCAGGGGCTCACGCCCTGTCCCACCGTCCAGGAGCCGCCCCGCCATCCGCCCAACCTGTGATGGTCCTGACCCTCACAGCCGCGCCCGGGTTCAGATGCCCAGCCACCCCGGCAGGTGCCCCAGCCCCCCCATTCTTCCCAAGGAGACAGATGACGTCCCCCAGGTCTCTCTGGCTCACCCCATCCCCTGCCCAAAGGCTGGCTCTGCGATCCCCTCTCCCTATGGGCAGAAGGCCCTGTAGGACTCAGAGCCATGGGGGCCCAGGGGCCGCCCCAGCCTGCTCTCCCGCGTCTTCCCTTCTCTCTCGGCCTTTCCAGGACCGCTTCCAGAGATGGGTTTCTGGTCGGCCTCCTCTCCTGAGTCCTCCACCCTCAGGCCTAGCCCCAGCCTCCCTGCTGGCTCCCTCCAGGGGCCAGGGGCCACCTGCGGTCATCTCTGACTGCGATTCCCACCTGCTGGCCGAGCTCCTCCGGGGGCCTCAGGGAAGCACGCTCCCACCAGGGCTGGCGCTGAACCCTCCTGGGCCATCCCCTCCTCGGGGTCGTTAAGGGGCTGGGCTGTGGGTGGGATCCCCTCCTGCATGTGGGTGGGGTCCCCGGGCCTGCACGTCTATCTGTCTGCTCAGGCTCTGCGCCTCAACCTGTGGACTGCATCTAGCAACAGGGCCGGACTCAGCGATTATACGGGGCAGGCCACATGGCGTTTCCTGAGCCTCCTGGTGACGGCGCAGAGGCTTGGAGGACGCGGCTGGTTTTCAACAGTTTTTAAACACTAGCGAAAATGAACCACATGGCACCCCAAAACCACAACTCCTTAAGACAAAGGTTAAAAGACTGAGGCTCCATTGACAGGACAGAGGAAGGCGTGCGCCCAGGATGGCGGGACGCTCCCGGGGCCCCCGAGGTGGGTCCGGTACCCCCTCGGGCTCAGGTCCCCACTGCCCCCCAGCAGGAGGCCCAGGAGCTCTGGGGCGGGTCCCCTCTTGCCTGCAGAGGGTGCAGGGCCACTTCTCCAGGGGAGGGTTGGGAGCTGACGGGCCCGCTGGAGGCACAGCTCGGACATGCAGCCCACCTCCCCGACCCAGCGCAAGCCGTGTCCCGGAAACACGACTGGGGGACAGCCCGCTCCATCCTCATGGCCTGCGTGCGGCCGCTTTGGTGAGGGGAGCACAGGTGAACCACAGCTGGCGGGCTGGAAGCTGACAGTGGGCTCAGTCAGCCCTGTGTCTCCTGTGTCCACCTGCCGCTTCTAACCCCCCAGGGCCGCCTCTCTCTGTGCCCTGGCGAGGCAGCGCAGTAGGACGAGGGAGGGACACTACCGCGGCTGCCGGCCACTTGATCCCCCACCACCTCCTGTGCGGGGTCTTGGACTTGGGCTCAATGAGACGGTGCCATGTGACCCACAGAAGCCGCACGGCTAAATAGAAAATGGGCCCCAAAGGAGCCTCCCCTTGGGGGCAACCTGTGACAGGGGAAGTGACTCCCCACCTGCCTGGGGCCCTGCCCTGGGCTGCAGCTGCTTGGCACACCACCCACCCAGCTCCCGTAAGTGACATCTCACTGTTACCATCCCCAAGGGCTGCACATGGCGTGAAGCTGAAACTCGTCAATACGACGGCTTCAGGTTTAACAGTCAGTTCACACAGCTTCGGTTCAGCAGTCAGCACAATGGCTCTAGGGGTGGGGCAGCCCTCCAGGCCCAGCCCTGTGCGTGCCCCTCTGCCGACCCCCAAGGGCGGGCAACACTGGCCGCGCACAGTCGGCTCCCCAGCCCCGGAGCAAGCTGTCCCCGTGCCCGGCATCAGCCTCATCAAAGGCCGAGGGGTGAGGCTCCCTCCAACTTTCTGGCATGAAAGAGATTTTTAAGAGGCCTCGATAAAACTAGGGTTTCCTGCTTTTTGATGTGTTTCACCAAAGGAACACTTTGTCCGAAGAGTACAGGCAGCTGAGCTGAAAGCCGAGTTCTCTGCCGCTGTTTTACAGTAGCTGGCTCTCAGAACCAAAAGCCCTCAGGATGGCTTGAATATATAAGTCAGCTGCCCTCCCCTAGTAAAAGGGGTGGGCAGAGAGTAGAGGTGAAGAGCCCTGTACACTTTGGAAAGCAAAAGCAGGTGGGGGTTTGCCAGAGAACATTCACGCGTGTTGCTAACAAGCTGACCAGACAGGGGAGATGTCAGCAGGCCCCTGGACCCAGGTGTGACTTAGGTTACAATGGACACCATCCAGGACACGCAGAGGTTGACAGGAGAAAACAGAGCCCTCCCCGGTGCCTGCCCACCCAAGCTCACCACCTCCACCCCTGTTGCCAGTCAGTGGCCTGTCCCAGTAGACAGCCAGAGAGCACACGCCCCGGCCAGGGAGCACAAGTCCGGGTCAGGGAGCACAACCCTGGGCCAGGGAGCACGTGCCTGATTCAGGAAGCATGTGCCCGATTCAGGGAGCACAAGCCCAGGTCGTGGAGCACAACCCCGGGCTGTGGAGCACAAGCCCGGGCCGTGAAGCACAAGTCCGGGCCAAGGAGCACCATAGGTAGGCCTTACAGGGAGCCGCCCTGCGATTCTGCCTCTTTCCCTCCCTGCCAGGAGTCTCAGATTCCCGCTGTGAGCCCCTGGGCTGCTACTGCAGGAAGGACACACCTGTCCAGGGGCGGGGCTCAGGCACCCCCATGGGGCACCAGGTACCCTGACCCTACTGAGAGAGGGTCTGCACACTCTGTGAACGTGGAGAAGCCCCATTTCGTCTGACGGGCCCTGGGGAGGGGAGCAGCCTCCAGGCGTCGCCGGGTGGGCCTGCACCTCCCTAAGGCCCCCACGAGACCCTCTGTGTCTGGGGAGTGTGGACCCTGTGCCTTGCTCCGCCATGGGCCAGCTGGCGACCCGGGCCACTTGGCTGTGCTGCCCAAACACCAGCGGCTCTTTCCTTGGCCCCTCCTGGCAATGCCGTGGGAAAAGCAGCCAGAGAAAGCTGTGTGGCGGGCGTGGGAACCACCCATGCTTCCCTGATGGGTCAGGTGGCTGGGATGTGGCCTTGTGTCCAAGGCCGTGGATGTATTTAAAGCTTCAGGAAGAGCATGGTTCCAAAATCCAAGGTGGAAGCTACAGAGTGGGTTTCTGTCATGAACTTCAGATTCTCAGAACCGACCCAGGCAGTATCCTCACCCCCGTCCTCCCCTGCCAGCGGCCGGGTGGCTTTGTCCACCAGGAGTGCCAGTGGGCGTGAGCGTTCCAGCCTGATGGCATTTTAGCCTGGAAAGCTCCCTCCCAGCGGGCCGCCCTCCATGGAACCCTGCAAAGTTCCCTCTGAGCCCCGCTGTCAGGCTGGGCTGCTGAACCCAGTCCTGGGCATCGCCCAAGGGTCAGAGCAGCAGGAGAGCCACAGGGACCCAGGCCCATGCCCCAGCCCGAGATGGCGTGGTGACACCTCCCCCCGGACCTGCTTCAGGATGTCCCAGAGAACCGACCACCCACAAGGAGGAAACCAGGTAAAGGCGTCCTGTGCGAGCCCCGCATCGAGGCGGGTGCCTTTAAGAGGTGGATGCTGAGCCGTCTGCTCGGGAGACATGGCTTCTAACTGTCCCTTTGTCCACCCACTTCCAGCCACAACCAGGCAGTCCTGCCGGTGGGCAAGCCTCCTCTCAGGTGCGAGTGGCAGATGTGCAGGCTGCGGGACAGTGGGGCAGGGCGCGGCCCTCCTACCTCATTCCCCAGCAGAGCAGAGACGCAGGCTTCCGAGGCGTCGCAGATGGCTGTGAGATCGTGGCCCCCCTCCAGCGCCAGGACAACCCGGCCGCCGGCCAGGCCCATCAGCTGCTTCGTCAGGTACCCGAAACCTGCAGGGGACACGGGAGAGGCAAGTGGTGGGTAAGGCCAGGCCGCGGCGCTGGCACCTGGCAGCAGACCAAAGCAGCCAGGGGCGCATCACGTTGCCTTACCGAGGCCCCGAGGCTGGCGCTCCGAGTGAGACACCTAATGGAAGCCAGGTTGGCTTGTGATAAATTCACTGGGGGGTTTGGCTTGGGATTCTTTTTGATCTCCGTGGGAGTAGGAATTACGGTTTCGGGGCTTTGATTTTATAATGCTGCAAATCATCTCGTTCGGGGGTGGAGATGCGCCCCGGGGGAGCCCCCATCTCGCCTGTGGAACCACAGAAGCTGGGAGACAGGAGGGCGGCGGGCAGGGCAGCTGCCGGGGCCTGGCCACGTCTGTCCCAGAGCCCAGGGCATTCCGGTTGGCCGAGTGCCGGGCACAGGTGTGGCAACACGCTCACGCGCGTCGCCGCCAGAACCCCTGTGCCCTGTGTCACTGCGCGTGTCACCGCTGCACCCCTCCAGGGCCCTCCTGCATCCCCATCTGGCTTTCTTCAGCAGCCATGGTCCCTGCACTGCAGCACAGTGCCCTCCCTACGGGGAATGGGAATGCCCCTCCTCGGGGAGCCAGGCTGCCTGACCCCATCCGTCTGCAGAGGCTGGTGCTCAGCAGAGCGGGCCCGAGGCTGGACTCTGCCCCTAGGCAGCTGCACGTGCCGGTGAAGCCCTGGGGCCCCCCAGCCTCAGTCTCGTCTCCGATGGCAACAGTGATGCTGGCTTGGAGGGGACTGCAAGGGCCCCAGGAAGCACCCAGGCGTGGGCCCCACGCTGGGCGTGGAGGACGCTGGTGCCCTGTCTGCCCGGGACTCAGCCTCCCGGCCCCGGGCCGGGCAGGTGGACTCTGCGAGGCTGTGTTCTGTTGCTGGGCTTATTCTTTGCTGCACCATGCTCTCCCCACATAGGGGCTGGGGACAGGCTCCCCTGACAAGCCTCCCCTGTCCCCCTGGAACCCCAGGCACCCAGACACTGCAACTCCCAGGTCGCTGGTCAGGGTGGGGGCATCCAGGCCTCTCTGTGGCTGGCACTGGGGTGGGGTGGAGTGGGGTGGGGGGCGCTGTCACCTTTGTGAGTTTCTGAGACAGAGAGGACACACAAGTCTCTCCTCCCTTGACTGGAGTGAGCCTGCTCTCGGCTCTGTCTTCACAGCGTTTAGGGCCAGCTCCCCCATAGGCCCCACGTGGGATGACAACCCCCAGGAGGAGGGGGGACCTGGCCCCAGCTGACAGCAGCAGCGGGCAGGCCCCAGGCTTGCTGGCCTCCTGGCTACATGCCTGCCGCAGGCCTCGTGCTCTCTGGGGAGCCAGTGTTGTGGTTTCAGTAAGATGTCTTTGGAGTTTTGGAGTGGACGCTCCTTCCATGGCCACCGGAGGGGAAGCCTGGTGTGCACACCGCGCATCTTGACACCCAGCCTCCCGCAAACCTGACTTACATTTGGCGGAGAGGTTGTAGCCTCCGAGGGGCGTGGGGTGGCCCTCCACGGCGTCGAAGCCTGACGACACCAGCACCACATCTGGGGCGAACTCGCTGGCGATCGGCATGACCACAGTCCTGCATGGGGCAGAGGGGAGATGCCGCGTCATGACCACAGTCCTGCGTGGGGCAGAGGGGGAGATGCCGCGTCAGCCCAGGGTGGCCGCCGTCGCTGGTTTCCGGGGCTTCTGGGGCACCGCCCAGCACTGGGGACCTGGGGCCGGGCGCCTGAGCTGGTGACGGCGTCCCGGAGCCTCTGCCCTGGGCTTCCACGACTCCAGCCCGAGGCCACGCCGTCAGCTGCGGTGGACCAAATGACCTGCTGCTGGGGTGCAGGAGGGACGTGTAAGGTTAATTAGAAAGAAATTCAACACTTAGGATCCCTGAAGGGAAAACCGATGCTCCAGTTTAAGAGAACCAACTGGTTAGAAGTATAAACACACAGAGGAGGTCAGGGACTAAGTTATATTTGGGAAACAGGGCAAGAAAAGTTGGGGGAAGCTCCTGTTAACACAACTGCCTCAGGAGCTCTCGCTCAGTCGTGTCCGACTCTTTGCGACCCCATGGACTGCAGCACGCCAGGCCTCCCTGTCCCTCACCAGCTCCTGGAGTCCACCCAAACCCATGTCCGTAAGAAACAGAATACTCAGCACTAAATACTTCTCCATCTAGGAACTATCCTAGGTCGCAGTCCTGTTGAGAGGTCCCTCTGATTTCAGGTGGGGGCGGCTGAGAACCCCAGAGAGCCACGCACAGGTGAAGACCTGGCCCCTGCTCTGCAGGATCCATGGTGAGGAGCCAGGAGGCCCGGCCGGACTCTCGTGACCATGCACAGCCTGGGGGGCTTCCCAAGGGATGTCCACCTGTGACGGGTCAGGTGCTGGGAGTGTCTACCACCAAGACTCACCGACTTCACCCTGGCCCTTTGTCCACCAGGAAACCCCCTTCTGGAACCAGGGAGCCACAGGCCAGGTGGGCCTTTCAGCAGCTCACTGCTTCTATTCTTTCCTCTGAGGCTGTGCCCAGTTCAGGTTACTCCCGAACAGCCTCTGCAGAGCGGACGGAAGTGCTCTCAAGGACTCAGGCTCTGGGCTTCGGAGGCCACCCCTCAGAGCCCAGCAGCACTGCGTGTGGATCAGACCACACTCAGATCAGGCTGAGAGCATTCCTGCTGAGGGCCAGGGAGCAGACACTTCCATCTTTGGGCCACTTGACTTAAAAAACACAAGGTGGGACTTGGTCCCTGGGTTGCTGTCCACCAGCCCTGCCCCAGGCTTTTGCCATTCCGACTCTGCCAAAGTTGCTCCACGCGTGACGCCAGCCCCAGCTCTGAATGCTTCTCAGCGCCAGTGGGACGAGAGCTCACAGGAACTGGCGACGCAACGTAGAGAGCACAGCCTCTTTTTCTGGCTGCACCACACAGCATGTGGGATCTTAGTTCCCCGACGAGGGGTCAGACTGGTGTCCCCTGCACTGGAAGCACAGAGCCTTAGTTGCTGGACGCCAGGGAAGTCAGTAAGCCCAGTCTTCTAAACACAGCACAGGCATCAGAGCAGGCCCTGGGGCTTGTGTGGAAATTCCTGGTCCAGGCTGGTGGGAGGGGGGCTGCCTCAGAATCCAGGAAGAGCCGTCTGCTCTCCCTCCACGCCCGGCAGCTGTCTGTCCCCACAAAGGCACAGGCCACCCTGCCCTTCTGCACAAGCCCTCATCATTCCAGCGAGGCTGGTTTTCAATTATTTTTAATGAAGTTCTTGTCACATAAACTTTGTCTTTGGGCGGGAGACCGGCTTCGGCCTCAATCTTGGTAGGGATTTTAAAGCCAGCACGGTGTTTCAATGAAAACCACAGACGTTCCAAGCAGACGCTTGCTCATTCAGAGAGCTCCAGCAGACGTTTTGAAGCAAGTGCATGTCGGCACTCTGCTGCTCTGCTTTGAAGTATCGCAGAGCGATTTCATTTCTAATCCCCCCACAAAATTAAAAAAAAACAGCCCTGTGAAAATCATCATTAAAGGAGGTGAATACCGAGAGGGTCCCTGGTGTCTGTGCTTGGTGTGTGGCTTCGCCCCAAAGCCAATCATAACAAGTTGTAAAGCACGGCTGATCCCACGTGTTGGCGTGTGGGTGTGGGTGAGTGGTGTGTGCATGCCTGTGTGCAGAGTCTGGGGAGGGGGGTTGGCACACCGTCCAGGCGGGAGTCTGACCACCTGGGAAAGCGGATGTCCGTGTGCATACCCCCCTTCCCTCTTCCTGACTGGGACGGTTGACACTGTAACCCCGAACGCTTGCTACAGAAAGAAAATCTGAAATGATGCTCTTTGCCTGGCGTGTGCTGCACACATTTTTAGTGTGCCCTAAGCCCCGAGAAACGTCATCTCTCCTTGACAGGACTCAGCTTCCTCGTGGGTAGGAGAGGGCTGGATGCGTCACTACTGACTGTCTGCCAGCCTGCCTTCTGGACCTCCCAGCATCACCCTGCCCAGGACGCTGGTGGCAGAAGCAAGCTGCCAGCCCGTGACCAGTTAACAGGTACTGCAAAGAAAATGGGAAACTGCCTGACATTTTATTTCTAGGATGAAGTTTTAATGAGCAGTTTAGTCTGAAAATAACAAGATCTAAATATCCGTTGAAGGCCTTCCCTCAAACTGCTGCTCTCAGGTGAGTGGGTCTAGGGGTCTTTGGAGACCTTCGGGGGGACAACCGAGGACAGTGTGGAGGGCCAGGAGCCTCCCAGGGCAGCAGACCACCAATCATCCACTTTCAGGGAGGAGACCCTGAGAGAGGAGGAGGCCAGATGCAGCTCTGGACGTGGGAAAGCCGGGGGGAGATGGCATCAGGGACGAGCGGCGGAGGTTCCGGGGCCTCCACACCCCGAGGGGTGGGATGCAAACGCGCAAACCACCCGCGCAGCTGAGCTCCTGGCCCGTGATGCCTGGGACCCAGCCCGGCGCCTCCGCTCTGGACACACGCTCTGCCCACCCCTCCATCCTTTGCTCGCTGACCAGTCCACACCTGCAGCCAGGTTTCCATGGGGAAAAGCCAGGCTGGGCGCCAGGGCTTGGCAGGCCGGACGACAGGGTGGACGTCGCTGACGGGCCTGTTCCTGCTCAGGCCAGCCTGGTGGCTCCACGAAGGCGGCAGTGCCTGGGGATCCTACACAGCCCCTGCAGCTCCCAGAATCATGTCTTATCAGCTGCACTGTAGCCTCGCACGGCCAGACTCTACCGTGCCAACATGCCAATCCCAACCCACAGTGAAATCTAAATGCACGAGCTGATTCAACAGCTGGCTCCAACTTCTAAAAAAGAAATGACTTCTCGATACACCACCCAACTGGGGCCTGCACAGATCCACCAGACTGGCGGTCAACACCAGCTAGGGGCAGACGACCTGGTGGCCAGTGGGCTGCGGCACTGTGTTCGGGGGTTGTGCCCAGTGGTTCCAGGGCCTTGGCTGGAAGCAAGGTTCCGGCTGCTACGCTGCCCCGGCTCCCTTCTGACCCTCTGAATGTCCTGAAAGCACTGTCCACGCAAGCTGGCCCCGGAGCCTTTGCCCCACAGGCTTCCTTGTTTACGCTCACCCCTGTGTTTCTGCTGGTTCCATAGTTCATGTCTCCAGCCAGGAGAGGGCTCACTGGCTGGAGGCGCCAGGCAGAGGACGCTGACTGTGGCTGAGCCCTGAATCCAGACCCGGTTTTACAAGAGGTTGCTGCTGGGAGCCTGACAGCATGATTTCAGTGACGGTGTTTTGATCATCAAAAACTTCCTTTCGTTTATGCTCTGCAAGGGGAGGTATGTGCCCTTTGGGATCTGGAATTCTGTACACCTGCCCAGGGGGGCCTGGCCTCTGAGCCCCTGCCCTGGGGGCCCACATCCTCTAGAAACCCCGCCCCCTCCACCAGGACTGCATGCCAGGGGCCCAGCACCTGCTATCAAGTACCCGAGCTCTGCTGAGAGTCGGGATGGGAAGGAAGACAGTGATGACAGGAATGTGACTGCCCAGGCTGGGCCCCCCAGCAGTGACGCCGCAGCCTTGGCCAGGCTGAAAGCCACCGAAGGCCACCCCTGCTGCCGTCTCCCCGCACAGGCCCTGCCTCCCCACTGCCCCCCACCGGAGCTGCGTCCCTGAGGCTTGGCCTCTTTGCTCTCTGCTCGCCAGCCTCCATCTGCCAAGGTGTGGACGTCCCTCCTCCCCACCCCTGGCAGGCTCCTGGGCAGCGGGCGGGCACCTCGTCCCGCTCCCAGCCCTGCACTCTGGGCCCCACCTGTCAGTCCCCAGGAAGTCTTGTGCTTGAAGGCTCCATGACTGGCCGTGGGCGCGTCCGCCACCCCAACACCACGAGGCCCCCACCCGAGGGCAGGAGGACGCCGCATGCCATCAGCACAGGCCTGCCTCACCCAGGGCCCTGCCACCCATGAGGACAGGTGCGTGCAACCCCCATCTGTACACGGGCGCAGTGACCGCGGGCTAAACGTTGCATCACTCAACTCCGAGGTTTTACTTCTAGCTTCTGCTTCTAAGATCACTGCAGTAGAAATGTCCTCGGATAAATGCTCTGTCGAGGAGAAGACCTGGATGCCCCTGAAGAGCTACAGTGGCCGCTAGAGGGGTCCAGGCAGGTGTGTTCACGGCCTCCAGTGGCTGGGCCCTCAGGAACAGTCTCCCCAGAGCAGACACGCTATCATAAACGCAGCCAGTGCCCCGAACTGGACGTTCGCATGGGTTTCAGAGGGTCGAGTTTTATGTATAGTTTGGCTCAACAACAACCAACCAGTGTTTTTTAAAAAGAAAAACATGGAAGAAACAAAAGCCCCTCAACCTTCCTGCAGGGCTTCAAAGGTTGGGTAAATGAAATGAACCTGCTCAGCTGCTCAGACTAGAGGCCGACCTCACTCAGAGAGAGATGAAGGCTTGCACTTGCCAACAGGCAGTTTCACCAGCATCTCTGATAACTTTTGTAACACAGCATCCTGAGAGCAGGAGCAGGCCCGGCTCCACCACCCCCGGGATGGCCCGGCTCCACCACCCCCGAGCACCTTTGTAACAAGGCCTTTCTCCCCACACCAGGCTCTGAAAGCAGGAGCAGGCCCGGCTCCACCGTCCCCGGGATGGTCGGGCTCCACCATCCCCGAGCACCTTTGTAACAAGGCCTCTCCCCCCACACCAGGCTCTGAAAGCAGGAGCAGGCCCGGCTCCACCACCCCCGGGATGGCCCGGCTCCGCCATCCCCGAGCACCTTTGTAACAAGGCCTTTCCCCACACACAGCGCTCCGAGGGCAGAAGCAGTCCCGGCCCCTGCACCCCGTGCTGCCAGGCGGCAGGGAAGTGAGGGGTTAAGAAAAGTACACCAGCATCTCCTGGCCTGGAGGCCTCCGCTGCTCAGCAGACTTCAAAGCTGCTGGCCTGGCTGGTTTGAATTAAGGTCCCCTTTTCTCCCAGAGTCTCAGGCCCAGGAGAAAGTGCCGCTGCCTCTGGCTTTCATTAGGGGCAATTTTCTTATCTCTTCTTCATCTTGGGCTTGATCTCCTGAAATGCAACGAGGCAGGCGTGGGTCTCAGCAGAAGGTGCCGCCTGGAAGGCATGGGGCGAGCGTCATCCGGGCCCCCGGGGAGCAGGCAGAGGAGGGGAAACGGCTTCTGACCCTCCTTCCCCACTCTGATCGATGCCCAGGGAACCATAAATTGTAAACTTCAAAGTGCTATTTTACATTAAAATCAATAAAAGAAAAAAACTCTGAAACAATTTTCCTTTTCAAAGAGGCTATTTGAGCTTTAAAAAGTTCACTTGATAGGGCATCACCATGTACACACTTGGCAGAAGATTAAAACGGGACATCAACAGCAACTTGGGGTGAGGGGTCCGTCGTAACGCTGGCGGGCAGGGAGGGGGCGACCCCCAGGACCCGCCTCCTGCCCGCTTTTCCACCCCATCAGTGCGCCCAGCACTCCGAGACAGCCCTGGAGGCCGGTTCAGTTGGAACCTGGTCCGAAGGAAGAGGGAACCGCCATTTTTATCACTGTAACCCGTAGTTTAAAGACAGCCTCCACCAGAATTCAGCCATGCTGGGTCCCCTGAGGCATCAGAGGTCACTGGGCTGTATTCATGCCTCTCAGGGCCGAGTCCAGACACTTTTCTTCCCCAGGAAGCCCCTGAGGAGGGCCAGTTCTCGGGGTGGGGCGTGACAAAATGTAGGTGGCTGGAGGGCATCCCGGGGCGGGTGGTGATGCCTCCACAGTGAAGGCCAGTTTTGATTTCCTGAAGCTGACATTTAACCGTGTACGTGAGTGGTTTTCAGATGTGGTGTCCATTTGGGGGGAGTCCTTCTCCCCTAAGTAAGGTGGGGGACAATGTCACGATTGCATTACATCTTACCAAGAGGAAGAGGAAACAACAACATTAAGCCACTGAGACTGGGGAAGAGAGTGGTCTGGATGGCGACCCCGTGGGCCTTCTGAGGAGGCGATGGGGTCCTGTCTGAACCGGCCGCTCTCACTGTCTGCGCAGCTCATTGTTTGAGCTGCTGTGTGCAGGAACCAAGTGGCAGGAGACGGGGCCTCATGCCGGCGGAGCCACCCTTGGGGCCTGGCCTTTGCATCGCCAGACCCAGACAGCCACCCGAGGCCGGGGCGCAGATGCTGCGAGGGGCCATGTGACCCCTACGGCCACCCCACCCAGAGCCCAGCCCAGGGCAGGTGGCAGGGAGGGCCCTCGGTCAAGCTCTGACGGCCTGGCCTTCGCTAGGATCCCAGCTGCAGGCGCGGCACAGCCGTGCTCACATCCACATGTGCCTCCACGCACATGCCCATGTGCACAGGCACGCATGCCCACACACACACACAGGTGGGTCACACCCACACACATAGACTGCACATCACACACCCACACAGACACACAGATATACGCACATCTCACACAGACACACACACACAGATACAGGCACATCTCACACACACACACACAGATACAGGCACATCTCACACAGAGAGAGATGCACATCACACACACACACGTGCCCGCATGCAGGACAACCAGAGCACGCACTCGAGAGGAAGGGAGGAGGGTCACTTGGCAACCTGATGGGCTCCAAAGCCTGCGGAGAGGCCGTGCCTCAAATAAAGACGGAAGGTCTGCTGGGCCTCGCTACTGATCAGAACCCTCCTCCTTCCCAGGGGCCCTGGAGGCACACTTGCCAGGGGCTGCCCCCCGGCCCCCAGCCATTGCTCCGACTGCAACAGGAGGAGGAAACCAGGGCTACCAGCCCTAGCAATCCCTTCAATGTGGCCCAGATCGAAGCAGAAGTCACGGCTCGATGACAAAAGCAAAGATGGCTTTACGAATCGCCTTGTACCCGACTTGCCCCGCCCAGCCCAACACAGCGGAACCGGAGAGACTGGGGACGTCACCTCCCGATTTTTAAGTCACCAGAGGAGAGATGTTCACTTCTGCTTCCCACCATCTCACAGAAGGTGTTTTGAGAGACTTAGGAGATCAGGAGCCTTTTCAGACCGCAGCACCCGACTCTCGTTAACCTCACGCTTTCTGACACCTTCCCCCAGCCTCCCTCACTTTCTTACTACCGAGATCCCAGATGGAGTCCTGGTTTCCATGTGACCCACAGGATGGAAGGTGAGAAACAGTCTTGGGGATGCCACCTCTGGCCTGAAGAGCAGACCGTGAGAAGCCTCGAGGTTTGTCCCCCAAAACGCAGAGACAGCAAGACTGGTCCCCACGGCGCCAGCACACAGCGGTGCCCTGGGACCAAGCAGGGGTGCTCACGAGGGAAGGTGAAGGTCAGAGGAGAACGGTGAAGCCCGCAGGAGCTGGGCCCCCGCGGCGGGTTCCCAACTGCTCCCCAAGTGCCCCAGGGGGCAGAAGCCAGGACCCTCACCTGAAGGCCGCCAGGTACTCTGCGTCTCCCATGGGGGGGTCCAGGCCGCCGGTGAAAGCCATGTTGACGTTGAAGCCCACACCAGCACCCGTACCCACCTGCACGGAGGAGAGAAATGCATGCCATGACCCGACCCGGGCAGCCCTCGGGGTGTGCCCCTCGCCTACCCACCCCAACATGCTGCTTTTCAGGATGGGGGGTTTTCAGAGGCAGGAAACCCATTCCCCCGCATGTGCAGAGTGTGGGGGCTGCGTGCCCTGCCTGAGGGAGGGGCCACACCGTGAAGGGCCACGGGGACCACTGCAAGCTGGCCGTCTGCCCCGACGTCCCTTCTAGGACGAGACCCCGAGGTGGGCGGGCCCGTCTCCTTGGACGGGATTCCCCACTGTCGGGCTTCTCCACTCAAGAGCAGGGACCTTCGCTGGAGTCTCGGGGGTCACTCGGGAGCTCACCGTGGGCACTCGACTGGCGAGAGGGCCGCTGGCCTGGACAGACGTGGTGACTGTGCAGCAGCCTCTCCCGAGGGCGAGGGCTCCCACGCTCACCGGCTCAAGCCCTCGGCCCGCCCAGGCTAGAACCAGGGTTTCCAGGACGTCGTCTGCACACGTGCCAGACGCGGCCCGTGGGGGCACACGTGAGGGATCCGGGCTGACGGCCGGGCCCCCTCTGCTCACGGGCTGCGCCCACGGACGAAGCCCCGCTTACCTCGTCGGGGGCGCCGCTGCCCGGGAAGAAGTTGCCGTCGTCGTAGCGGTGCAGGGAGATGTAGAGCACGCGGGGGTCGCTGTAGAAGGCCTGCTGGGTCCCGTTCCCGTGGTGCACGTCCTGTGGGGCGGGAGGGTGCTCAGCGCCGGCGCCCTCCCGTGAGGCCAGCGCCTCCCGCCCAGCGGGGATGAGCCCCCCAGCTCGGGGCCTTCAGGGCACGGCCTGCGGCAGGTTGGCAGGGTGTCTCACTGCCCTGGGGGCTGCCGTTTCCAGGCAGGGTCCTTTGATGAGTGTCTTGCCCCAACCCCGGGGGTCAGGGGCTGGTTGGGGGGGAGCTTGGCAGTACTGTCACCACTGGAGTAAACACCCTTCCTGCCAGCCTGTGGCTCCCACGGCTGCTCACTTGGGAGAGTGGGCTTAGGGCCGGCTCCGCCAGGGGCTGAGAGCTGGGGGCAGACCCAGGACACCAGGGGTGCCAGACCCCGAGTGGGGTGACAAGCCACACGAGTGTGTGGCTGGTGGCCAGTGCGTGAGCTGCGGGCTACAGACGAGCCGTGGTTTTCAGCCCAGGAACTGCTGAGAATCCTCGCATGAATGCTGTCTGAGCTCATTGGAGAAAACGCAGAAGGACAGCTGGAAGCAGGGGACCCGCCGGACTCCACCGAGGCCCGAGGGTGAGGGCGGGGCAGGTGCCACCCACCGCTGTCTACGGCCACAGCAGAGCCTTCCACGCAGCCCTGGATGGCAGCCGGCGAGTACCCGCCTTCTCCAGGGGCTTCACGCCCCCAGCATCTCTGACTACTCCCCATGGGGAGCTGACGAGGGGCTTCCTGGGCTGAACAGAGCAGGCAGCGGGCGTGTGAGGACCAGGGTCAGCAGCCCATGCCCTGCAGCCCCGGCACCAAGGACCTCTGACCAGTGTCTGCTGCCCGAAGCTTGGGGTATCCCGGGCTGCGTTCTGGTTTCACTTTTCCCAAACCCAGGAAGAACTCTGCAGCATAAAGGATAATCCTGCCTGAGGTACCTGATTTTTTTTAACTTAAAAAATTATGAAATGGATCATAAAAGCCAAAAGGAATTTTCTCCCCTCCCCTTGCCATCTATGGCTTGAAAAACAATACTAAGTGAACACCNTCCCAAACCCAGGAAGAACTCTGCAGCATAAAGGATAATCCTGCCTGAGGTACCTGATTTTTTTTAACTTAAAAAATTATGAAATGGATCATAAAAGCCAAAAGGAATTTTCTCCCCTCCCCTTGCCATCTATGGCTTGAAAAACAATACTAAGTGAACACCTTGAGTACCCACCTCCTACTTCTGGAATTCAGCTATTCTACAGCGTTTTTCATCAACTGTACCCTTTGAGGCAGGGCACTGTCAGAAGTGGCCCGTCATGTGGGAAAATGGGACAGGGGATTAAATTGGTAAAAACTGGGTCACCCGGCAGAAGCGGGAGTGACATGGAGGCAGGGTGGCTGGGCTGGCCGGGGCAGGGTGGCCAGGCCCCCATCAGTGCCAAGGGCTCACGAGCCCCGTCTGCCCCCCGCCCTCCTACAAGGGTTGGCAAGAACACCCTCTAGCTGCTACCCTCAACCAAAAGCCTGTCTCCGGACACTTCAGAACCATGGTCACTGACAGGACGGGCTGGTAGGAGCTGGCACACTCCTCAGGTTTGGGGTTTTACTTTCTGAATCTTTGAAGGGGTTTCCACAAAGTGCAGGTCCGCAAAGCCAGTTGTCGGCGGAGCTGGGAAAGCCTGCCTCCCCTCTGTCTGTTGGAGGGGGTGTGGGGTAGGGACAAGCTGGCAGTGCCCCACGCCCCCTCAACTCACCCAGTCTACCACGAGGGTCTTGCTCACGCTCAGCCTTTGCTGGAGAAGCCTGGCGGCGATGGCCACGGAGTTGAAGTAGCAGAAACCCCTGCAGGGGGTAGTCAGGAGGAGCGGGGAGAAACCGTGGGCTCTGATTAGTTTGCACACAGCTTGCACGAGGACACTCGAGAGCCCCGGGGGTCTAAGAAGTCTGGTGAACCATGGCTTCTGATGACGCGATCTGGACACCTTAACTGAGGCTGATCATGGAGACGCACGCGCGTGCACACACACACACACGTGCAAGGACCCTGCACACAGCGCGTCCATGCTCTCAGGGTGACAGAGTCCATTTCACTTTGTGTCCCGGGACACCCCCCCAAGAGGCACGAAGGCCCACGGAACACAGAAGTTACTATTTTACTTGCTCCCCACTTATCTTTCCGTGTTCTAAGATGTATACAATGAGTCTAGAGAGGCTTTGAGAGGACGGGAAAAACAAGCTAAGAAAGTGAGTCGAGTAAAAATGAAAATCTAAACCTGAACTGCCACAGAAGCTGAGAAGCCTGGGTGGGCTTGTTTTGGGGGTGCAGGCTGGCTGTCTGGAAGGGGTACCAAGCACCCGTAGCCTCTCCCACCTTGCTGGCCTCTGGGACCCCCAGAAAGCCTTCAGGGACAAGACTCCTCCAGGCTCCATCCGGGTCCCCCTGAGCCCACTCTCTAGAATATATGACAAGCCAGAATCAGATTAGAAAGGTGACCTCAGAGCAGATACCCAGTCAGTCAGCACCTGCTGCTGGGTCACGCGGACTGTCCTGGGCCAGGGAGGGACACACGTGGGTAACGACAGCTCCCTCCATGGCAAGGGCCCTTCCTGCAGCTGGGTCCCGACGCCCCCACTGGGGTCAAGGTGGCTCCCTGCCTGCGTGCTTCCTGCTTCTCCCCGCGGCACTGTCTGCACATGTGTGCCTCGCCAGCCGACAGGCTGGCGCTCAGCCTTCCAGGCTCCGCCCGTCGTCTCATCCTGATGACCCCAACCCTGAGTCTTCTGTCTCAGGCCCCAAGTAGAAGCCCCATACGGCACTCGCTGATGGTTTCCTGTGTCCATTTTGGGCACAACTTGTGGGGTCGAGTCCTGTGACTCCTGCAGGGGGCTTCTCCTGGACAGGGATGGACCCTGAGTCCACATGCCACCCCCCGCCACCTTGGCCAGCTCCACAACCCGAAACACAGGCTGGACAGCTGACCACTGTGGTCGTGGCCTGGCGACCTGAGCCTCAGGGTGCCAGAGCATGAGCAGGCCGGCTGGAAGGCCACACGCGAGGAGGCCCGAGGTCTAGAACAAGGACGCAGCCCCTGAACGCCTCCTGGGGCAGCTGACGTTCCCTTTCCTGGGCTTGTTCCTGCGCTAGACAAGGAGGTGGTGCCTCTGGACTTGCCTCTGCACCCTCGGCCTCCCCTCTGTGCCCCTCGCCACCCCACCCTGCATCTTTCCAGGGTCACAGCCGACTCTAGCTGCACACCCTGCCGGCCCGGCACATGGGAGGGGTGTGAGACGGTCGTGTGTCCCCTGCCCGTGAGCGACCACGTGTCCACTTACATGGGCGTGCTCTCCTCTGCGTGGTGTCCTGGAGGGCGGACCACAGCAAAGCCATTCTAGGCACAACACCAGCGGGGAGAGACAGGGACACAAGATTGGCTTCAGGTCAGTGAGAAAAAGATCACAGACTGCCCTTGAGCACAGGCAGAGTCTGCATGGTTTCCAGCCACCCCCGGGCACAGGCGCGGGCAGGACCTAGGGCTCCCTGTGAGTGGTTCGGAGACACCCAGATCCCTTCTGTGAGAGGCCTGCTGTCATCACAGATCACTGAGACAAAAGGTCAGCTCACTCCTGACTTTCCATCCATAACAGTCTTCTGGCCAGGCTGTGGGCTGCCGAGTGGGGGAGTCTGGGAAGGGGGGGAAGGGGCGCCTGTGGCCTTGCTCTGATTATAACCAGCAGGAAGTAACTGGATGGGAAAGCTGGAGCAAATGAATCTGACGGGGCTTGGCTGCACCCTGATTGGGCTGTAACGTCAAGCTTCCCTGCTGTCTCTGGGGCTCAGCTCCCTGGGTAATGGGCAGTGCAGAAAAAGGACCACTATCGCCTGTGAGCAAAGTCGACAGGCTGGAGAAGAGCTGCAGGCTGCCCCCTCCAGGCCCCGAAATCACTTATGCTTTAAAAGGACCATCTGCAAACCGTCCTGCAGCCGCTATAATAAAGACGGTTTAGACCAGCACGCCCGGTCTCGCCAGCCCAGAAAGCTGTGTGGTCAAGGTCTGCAACGGAGGCCCCAGGGCCAAGGACCATGCTGGCCAGGAATGGGAAGTGTGCCCACCCTGCTGCGGAGACTGGGCTGGGGGTGCACTTGGTGGGAGCCCCCTCGGCATTGCCCAACCAACTCCCCGTCCCTGGACAGGACCCCACACCCTGGGCCTCTCCAGTACCTCCACGGCTCTGTGCCCACTCCCGTGTAGCTAAGAGCTGACCAGCGGCAGGTGCGGTGGTGGGGGGAGCACACAGGTTCCCAAGGGAACGGCAGCTCCGTGCCAGCGCCCCGAGGAAGCAGTGAAACTTATCAACGTCATTAAACCTGGACGTCTCTTTAACGCCCGTGCAGAGAGATAGGGGGTGTATAACCAGCCTGGCGGGGCTGTCATCTTGGGGAGAACGAGGCTGTGGTCAGCGTGGGATCTGAGCTTTCTGGTGAAAATGAGAGCTTTGGAAAACCAGCTCTTCCCTGTGCGGAGGAGACCCTCCTGACAAGACGGGAGGTGACAGGCACGGTTCCCAGGGTGTGGGCTGCAGTGAATACTGCCTAGTAAGAGGTGACTGAAGGGTCTGGGGCCCTCCGTGACCCCTCATCTCCGGACAACCGAGTACTGTGCAAAAACAGGATAAACGATGCACTTGGCGTGCGGGGCCCCTCATAAAGCAGGAGGACAGAGGCCGCTGGTGTGTTTCAGGGTTTACACGGCAACACGTCTTCAGGACAGTGCCCCTCGCTGAACTGGGGTGTAGGGTCAGGGACACAGACCTGCAGTCCGAGGACCCCCCTCCCCTCGCCCTGCACTATGCCAGGCTGCAATGCCTTCGTGTGCTTCAACCAAGGCTGCGCGTCGCCAGCCACGGATGCAGAAGCGGGTGTGACAATCCCGGCTGAGCCACGAAGCCAGATGTACTATTAGTTTTAAATTAACAAATATTTACAAAGCTTCCTTTTTCAATCTCTGATGACTAGTCAGCCGTGGATGACGCAACTCCTACGGACAAAAGCCCTCCTGGTCTTTCAGCCACCGTGAGAGGGCGGGACTCTAAGATCAGCCTCGCTGAGAACCGCTGCGTGGCTGTGTGTGTTCTCACAAGGGGCAGGGTCCCCTGCAGGTCAACGGTGGGGACAGACCTGGGCACCCCGCCCTCCTCGCAGCTGCCAGGTGCCCTGCAGAAGTGGGGAGCAGAGGCGACCGGCTGCCCCCTCCCCGGGCACTCTCCCCCCACCCCAAGCCCCTGCTGCGGGGTCCTCACTGACCTTCAGCTCCCCCGTGGCCACCTTGAAGACCAGCTCCACCACGCAGCCCACGGCCAGGCGGGCAGCCCCCGACGAGTGCACCTCGTTCCATATGGTATCACTGTCCACCTGTGGGGAGAGTGCGCCTGCGGTGAGCCCGGCGCCCCAAGGGCCACACCACCCCGGCCCTGCCGGGTCCCCTGTGCTCTGCCTCTGAAACCGGAGGGTCTCGTCTCCCTGACTAATTACAGAACACGGCTCACATTCCAGCTTACTTTTTTTTTTTTTTTTNCGGTGAGCCCGGCGCCCCAAGGGCCACACCACCCCGGCCCTGCCGGGTCCCCTGTGCTCTGCCTCTGAAACCGGAGGGTCTCGTCTCCCTGACTAATTACAGAACACGGCTCACATTCCAGCTTACTTTTTTTTTTTTTGAAGACACGCCAAAAAATACTAAACAGGAAAAGAATGGTAAATGCACCCAAAATAGCACACCTGCATTCTCACTGCTTTCTGAGGTGTCATTTCTTTTCTCAGTGGCTCCAAGTTACTCCAAGCTAAGAGTAGTGATGTCAAGGTTACCTAGCTCCCCCAACCTTTTTTTAAACTGCAACTGCAGCTGAGTTACACTCACAGTCAGCAAAAGCAAATGTTAAGAAGGGTTAGAATTAGCTGTTTGCTGTTCCGTCATGTCCGACTCTTATGGACTGCAGCACGCCAAGCTCCTCTGTCCATGGGATTTCCCAGGCAAGAAGAGCAGGTTGCCATTTCCTTCTCCAGGGAATCTTCCCAACCCAGGGATCGAACCTGAATCTCCTGTTTTGGTGGTGGCCTAAATGGTAAAGAAATTCGTCTGCAATGTGGGAGACTGGGGTTTGATCCCTGGGTTGGGAAGATCCCCAACCCAGCCTCTGGGAAGGCCAGCTCTCATGTCGATTTTATTGAACTGATTCTTGAGCTGAAATAACTGGTCCCCAATACTCTAGTTGAGAGGCTACTGCAATGAATAACAGCACATCATTATTTAGAACAGAAGCCTGTCTTTGAACGTTGAATATTAATGCCACAGAGATTGGACTAAGTGCAGAGCGTTCTTCTGACATTTGGAAGCTATTTAAAGAACATAGCGGTTTGGTCATTGAAAAGAAGAGCCCGCACGGAATAACGCTCCTCAGGAAATAGCTCGAACCGCTCGTAAATGTATTTTAAATCATCTTGCTTTGAAGATGAAGCCTCAAGACTTCATTGAAAGAAACCCATCCATCCCATGTAATGATCAGGGCCTGGGCGCCGACCCTGGCGGGGGCGGGGTGCCAAACCCTCACCTGCAGCTCAGCCCCTGTGTCTGGGCCCTGAGCGTTCAGGGCTTGGAAGGGGTTGCCGTGAGCAGCAGGTTCTCGCGGGCCCTGCAGACTCCAGTCTAGGTGGACAGGCTTGTCACTCAGGCTTCCCAGAGCCCTCTCTAGGAAGGGCACGGGAGTCCCAGGCATGTGCTTCAGTCCGTAAGAGTACCATCCCTGATACTCAGGGGTGGTTTGGGCAAAAAAACTACTCAGATTCTTTCTCCTCCAAATGCAATAACTTGGGCTTTTGGCTAAGTAACCAGAGCCAGGGGGGAAAATGGACCGACCCTCTGCATTCAGTGAAAGGTCTTTGTGCTCTGCTCTTGTCTCGAGGGTCCAGAAGCTCCTATACGTAACATTGTGTCCAGGGGACAGACCCCCAGCCCCACTGCAAGACCCCAGGCTCCCACTGCCACCCGAGAAACTGAAGGCGATCTGCACTGCCTTGGGGCCTCCAGCTGCTGGCCAGCAGATCCCCGTGGACCCACTGGGATCGAGGGCTTGCAGCCCTGAGTTCCAGAAGAACGGGGCTCCAGGGAGGGCGCTGGGAGGGCGACACCGCAAAGGCGGCCCCACTTGGGGTGACCGCCACACACGGGTGTGGTGGAGGCGGGGGAGACAGGGCCCACCGCCCGATTCCTTCACAGTTCCCCACAGCGAAGGTGGATGGGAGGACAGCTGGGGAGACCTCACATGGAGGTTTCAAACGGACACTTGGGGTGGCCCTTCTGGGTGGGCTGCGGGCGCCCAGGGCCTGCGAGGGGCTGCCCTCTTTAGCCAGGGCAGGGCTGGAAAGGAAATGCAAAAATCGGGAGGATAGCAAAGCAGAAGTTGCTGTTAACTTGGTTTGGGGGAAAAAAATGTAAAACAAGAAAAACCTGCATTACACAACCTGTACGTTCACTTGAGCGACCTTTCCTTCCTTGTCTCCACCGCTGACCCACACCCTCCCAGCCACACCCGGGTCCCTGGGGTCTCCGCGGCACCCCGACACCCTGGGGGCTGGCCCTCAGGTCTGCAAGGAGACACTGAGGCCCAGGAGGGCTGTGGCTGCATGAGCGGCACGGTGAGGCCCCGCTGAGCCTGGCAGGAGGGCGGGCACCTCGACCCCCTGCCCGTTTATCTGTGTCAGTCGCCTAGTCCTGTCCGACTCTGTGCGACCCCAAGGACTGTAGCCCGCCAGACTCCACTGTCCGTCGGATTCTCTGGGCAAGAATCCTGGAGTGGGTTGCCATGCCCTCCTCCAGGGGATCTTCCCGACCTAAAGACAGGAGCTGGGTCTCCTGCATTGCAGGCGGATTCTTTACCGTCTGAGCCACTAGGGAAGCCCTCCTGTTAGGAGCAATTACAGCAAACAGTTGGGAGTGAACAGTCCCTTTGGACACTGCACGGCTCACACTCCCCCGATTACTGTGACTGATGGACTCCCCTCTTGACCTGGCTCCTCTTGGTAAGAGCCTACAGGTCTCCATGCTCCTGAGCGTTTCTGTGCCCGGATGTGGAGGCGGGTGCCATAGCCCGCCGTGGTGGGGTGGGACCTGGGCTTCACACCTGGGAGGGGTCACCTGGCTCAAGGCCCCAGGCCCCATTTCACTTTCGTTTGCGGATTTTAAATCCTGCCTTGCGCAGAGCGGCTGTAGGGCACTGCAGATCCAAACCTTTTCAAGTCTGGCCAAAAATTTGCCCTGAATTAAGAGATTGCAGCCTATTTACAATACAAAATACAATAACTCTAGGAGGGCCTGGTGGTGGTATGAATAAATGCCGTTTATTCTCTTTCTGACGGGATAATTTTCAAAGCAGCAATTTTTGTAAAGACTCAGGAAGAAAACAATTTTGTTTCATTTCCATAACAGAATCCAGACCTGGGCTCCGTTGTGCGATCTGTTATTACACGGACCTTCGACCGCTGCGCGGTTCCAGCCGGGACACCTTTGCGTCCATTGTGGCCTCTGGCCTCTCTGGGACCAGGACCGGCCATGGCGCTCCATGGACAGCAGCCTGGCTGGGAGGGGGCTGCTCTGACCCCTGAACCCAGCACACTCACCTTGCCCGCACCCTTCCTCATCCAGAGGCTGGCGGGTTGGGGAGCAGACCCCCCTGGATGAAGGAGAAGCTTTGGCTTTGCTGGGGGTCAGCTGGACGCCCAGACGGGTTCAGCGCCCTCATCACGGGCAGAGAGAGCCCGGGTGAAACACAGAGCCTAGTTCTCCCATGTGTCTGCCCGCGCACCTCAGCTCAAGGACTCGACCTCAGGGGCACGGCTCTGCCCGCCTCTCACGGCCCATAAATCTTGTGCCCACAGTCAGGGCGGCATCAGAGTCTTCGGGCTGGAGCTCGGCTCTGGGATTGGGATCAACACGCTCCCATGTGGCAATGGGATTCGCGAGCTGAGCCGGACCAGGGGGACCGTGGCTGGGCGGGTCGGATGAGACGAGCCGCACACCAGATCCCGTTTCCTGAAGCCAGCCCCGCTACCAGACGGCCTTCCCTGGAGGATGGTGCCCCAGACCCACCATCAAAACGCTCACAGGCTCACAGGGCCTTTGAAGCCGCACATGTGCACGGTGGGGCAACCCGCCCCATGGACCCTGTTTATGGAAAACACCTGGCAGCAATTACCTGCTCTTCGGAGAACTGGGCGGCGGTTTCTGTGACCACCGGGACCCCGAGAACAAACAGGATGTTATTTACACATTAAAGAAACACTTACCCCGACACCACCGCAGGGCAGCCTGACGAACACGGACGTTAGTGAGCCTGTGGGGAGAAGAGAGCCTGGGTCAGGTGGCAGGATCGCCAGGCACTAGTGGGGACGCAACGTGTCCACCGAGGGGTATGTGCGGCTGCCAGGGCGACACCTGGCTAGCAGAGGGTCCCAGGCTGAGCGGACCCAGCCCCGGGGAGAGACCCCGCCTTCCCCAGGGCACCAACTGCTCCTCAAAGGGCGGGGAGCCCTGGGGGAGCCTGGCGGGGAACCACCTGAGCAGCAGCGGCCAGGGCTCCTGCCGCAGACACGCGCTCTCAGCCCTGAGCTCTGGCTGCCGCCCTCCCCAGCAGTGAGCGGGAGGCCTGGGGTTATCGCCACCCCCCGCCCCGTCCCGGGGGAGCCCTCTAGATGCCGCCCTCCCCAGCAGTGAGCAGGAGGCTTGGGGTTATCGCCACCCCCCGCCCCGTCCCGGGGGAGCCCTCCAGACGTGGAACGCGAGTCACGGCAGGGTTCCTCCCTATGCAGGAGTGTTCCAGATTCACCGGGATGTGCCCAGCTAAGAAACCACACAGCTGTGGGGCTGGCCGTCCAGGAAGGCCTGCGCAGGGTCCACGAGGCTCGGACTGCCGCTGCCCAGGGACAAGGCCAGGTCGGTTTGAACCGGGTGCAGGACGACGACCAGCCTAGACGGCGCCCCTTCCCCAGAGGCAGGCGAGGCCTGTGCCCACCTCATCCGGGCTCCTGGCCGGGACCACACTGGGGACCCTCCCTGTCCCTCGAGATGGTGCACCCATCCTGCCTATGCGCACTGCTCTCCTCCAGGTCAGGGCTCTCCCATCGCCTGCCACTGCAGCTCTGGACTGCAGTTCCCAAACTGCCCCTTGTCAGAGCCACACGGCCTCCAGCCCCCCTTCCCTGTGAGGCCGCGGGCATGGCAGCGTCTCCTACCGCACCCGTGAGCCTCAGCCACCAGACCAGGCTCCCTCCCCAGCTCGCTGCCGTGAGAAGGCGGTGACCAGGCAGCTCCCTCCAGGGTATGCTGCCGACATCAGTCTGGCCAAGCCGTGTCACCGCCCCGCACTAACCACACAGGTCTTTTTGCACGTGGCTTAGAAATGTGCAGATTCAACTGAAAGAGGCAGGGAGACCACAGGGCAGTGTTGGGGCACCGTTACCATCATCAGAGGTCACCAGTCACCACCAGGTCGGGATACTCAGAAAGATGTCCTGATGGCAGGAGAGTCACCAGACATGTAAACAGGTCTCAAGCAGTGAGACGCTATCTGCCCGGGCATCCTCACAGCCAC
Source organism: Oreotragus oreotragus (assembly GCA_006410675.1). Classification (NCBI taxonomy): domain Eukaryota; kingdom Metazoa; phylum Chordata; class Mammalia; order Artiodactyla; family Bovidae; genus Oreotragus; species Oreotragus oreotragus. The sequence continues at coordinate 711,132 of SJYX01021765.1, read as the reverse complement.
GCGGGCGCACGTCACAACAGAGTCACGGACAAGCAAGCACACGTCACAACACAGAGCTCAGGAGAGAGGAAACAGAACGGGCTGTACTGTCATTGATGTAAATGGAACACACACAACACGTGTGTGTGTGTGATACCCTTGGCTCAGAAACACTAAACACGTTCACACGGCTGCTGAGGGCAGGGACTGGGGTCTGAGATGATGGAGGAACACTTCAACAGACACCCCAGCAGCAGAGGGGCTTCCGGGGAGAACGATACTGGATGTGCCGAGGAGGGCTCCCATGGGGGCGGGCCTGGCTCGGCGCCCCGCCCCGCCCCGTTTACTCTTCCCGGTGACCCCTGTTCTGGCATCTCTCTCATTTCTGATCACCTGCCTTAAACTTTGGAATCAGTTTGAAAACCTCACCCACCCTCCTGGTGGGGGACTAGCGTCCACCTGCACCCCAGCATGGGGACCAGTGCCCCACCGCCACATCTCCTGTCCCTCGAGCGTCACATGCCTGGCGGATGGGCAAAAGGGGTGGGCTGACCAAGAGCGTGGATGTGGAGCGTCAGGGTGAGCTGGGAAGACCCGCGTTGGTCAGAAAAGGATATGAGTGGGCTTGGAGGCCACGGGGTGTGCTCACGGGTAGTCGCACCACTCTCTGGCCTGAGCCCCAGTGCTGTCACAGGACCCACGGGCAGCCCCACCCGTGCTGGAGAGTGTTCCAGGAGAGGGGCTCCATGCGGCAAGGAGCTGAGCCGCCCCTAGGATCTGGGCCAGGCTGCAGGCCTCCCTCGTGGCCACTGACTTTGTCCCCCAGCTGCACTGTCCTTGTCTTTGGGGATTCCTTCTCACCAAGCCCCACTCGGCCACAGGCCGGGCCCTCTCCTCTGGGCTCCCCGCTGGTGCCGTCTCACTTCTAGATGTTTAGGCTCATATCCATGCCACTTCCAGTGCGACAGGCTGGCTTCTGGGCTCCTCGGTGTCCCCTGTCCTCCCCTTCCTAGGAGTGGCCAGCTTGGACCACCCTGCCCTCTCCTCCTCACAGTGACTCTGGGTGTGGGGCCTGGACACTCCCGACACCCCCTCCCAAGCTCAGAGGACACAGACGTGCTTCGGGGGCCAAGTGGAGGATGCCGTCCACACCGAAGAGTCTGTGTCCAGTCTGTACCGCACAGGGCCTCAGCTGAGGGAGAGGGAACAGCAGGGTGCCCCTCCACAGGGACCAGGGCCCTGCCCAGCTTTGGGCCAAGTGAACCCGCACAGCTCCTTCTGGTTTCTTGTGTGGTATCCTAAACCATGTGGTCAAGCTTTGGAAAACCCAGCGGGGTAGCATTCCTCCTCCAGGGTTGGCCTCTGTGATTGTTCAGCTTCAGTGTATGTGTCCCCAGATTCACAAGTCGAACTTTAACCCTAGTGTGATGCTGGGAGGTGGGGCCTTTGGCAGCGGCTTTAAAGGGCCCTCATGAGTGGGGTCAGTGCTCTCCATAAAGAGAGAGCTCCCCACCCCTCCAACCATGAGGCGGCATCGGCCGTGAACCAGGTAGAGGCCCTTACCCACCACGCTGGCACCCTGAACTCACAAGTCCAGTCCTGGGGCAAGGGGCATGTCTGGACAATGTGCCTGAGCCTGGCTGGCTGGAGACTGCAGACTAGAAAGAGCCTTCCCTGGAGCTGGCCAGGTCTTGCCCTGCAGCCGTGGCCTGACTTCGTCCTGGCTCCTAGCAGCCCTGGTCCTCTTCCTGGGAGGCGGCAGCATGCTTGCATCTGGCCCCCATGCTCTGAGACTTTCCAGGGTGCTCACTGCAGGGTCCTCCCACCCTGGGACCCTCGCATGGCCCCCCAGTGCTTGTCATTCCTCTCCACGTCCTCTGGAAGCTCCCGGGCCCGCGCACTAGGGACGCTCCTCGGATTTCTTCTCCTCTCCAGCTTCCTGGTGTTCAGCCCTGGTCAAGTTCCTCGACTCTCTGTCCCGTCCAGCCCAGAACTCGATTTCCGAGACCATGTTTCACATTACTCCCCCCGAATGTTTTTATTTTTCTCCTGTTCTCTTGTCTTTGCTCGCGTTCTGTGGATGTGGTGCCTCCCCTCCAACGATTCTAAGGCCAGTCTTGGCTTCTGTGGCAACTCCTAGAAGTCTGGCCTCTGAGCGGTAAGCACCTTCCTAGGAGCCCGCAACCCCTGACCTTCTGCTCTGGCTGAGGGTGAGGGTGTGAAGCTGGTGGAAGGTCCAGGGACACGGCGGGCTCAGGCACCGTCATCACCACTGTCGAGGATCTCAGGGTGCTATGTGTTGGGGTGCCCCACTGTCAGCTCCCTCTGGGCAGACGGACCCTGAAGGAGGTCTCTCACCTCTGCCGGGGGGTAAAGGTCAGCGTGCCGCGAGCCCAGGATGGAGGGAGGGAGGGCCGGAGGCCTCACCTCCTCTGGGCCTGAGTCTGTCCCAGCCCAGGGGCCCCCTGCCGGTCTGTCCCGGGGCTGCCAAGGGGACATGATGGAGACCTCTCAGGCCCTGTGGCCTGGTCCCCTGAGCCCTGCCTGCCTGCACCTCGGGGCCACGGTCTTTGCAGTCCCTGTCACTTGGCTAACAGCGGGCGGAGGTGGGGGCGTCTGTCCCTGGGGCCAGCTCTGGACCCACTTCCTGGCACGTGCCACCCAGCTCCGTGCCTCAAGCCCCCTTCCGTCTCCCAAGTGTGGTGGATTCTGATGTCTAAAAGCCCAGTCATTGCACATGGTCCCCTGCCCAGACCCGAGCACACTTCCTATTGTACCCCGCCTCCAGCTATGTGCTTTCCAAGCACTCAGCACCTACAAGGCGCCCAGCAGGAAAGATGTGTCCCCCGCATGCATGAGGGGGTGAAGGGGCCTGTGGGCACACGGGAAGGTGGTGGGGCCGCACTGTAGGGTCCCTGGGGAGGAGGGTGACACCCATGCAGTGAGGGCCAGGCACAAGGCCAACCCTCTCCACGTCCACCCTGGAAATGAGAGCAAACAGGGCACGGCCCATCCCCCCCCACCCCAGCGGGACCCGCGAGTCTGGTTCCGGGACCCTCTCTGCCTGCCTTGGCTCAAGGGAGATGAGAGGCGTCTCGCCCCAGGGGCTGGGACAGGTAGAGAAACCCAGGTTGGCGACTGTCCTGGCTCAAGATGGTCAGGGAGTGGTGGTGGTGGTGGTAGCGGGCGGAAATTGTCCAGGAAGTGTTCTGATGGGGGCTCTGCCCTTGTGAGCCTGGGCACCCCACCTGTCTGTCAGCCCACCTGCCTTATGGGGACCCTGACCACCTCCCTAGGGGGAAGGAGTTCTTTCCATCAGGCCCAGATCCCGTCACTTCATCTGGGGGGCTGCCTGCTCCAGATGAAGCCCCGGGCCCCAGGAAAGGCTCAGGCCACCGCCGTCCCCCTGGGAGCCCGGACGAGCATCCCCAGGTGGACTCCAGGCCCAGAAAGGGGTGGCCGGGTGGTGGCTGCGGGCCCCGACCAGCCTCGCCCGTCACAACTCAGCTAGTCGAGATTCCGCAAAACCAGCAGTGCTCAGCCCGTTTGCTCCTCAACACGCCAGTGCAAAGCAGGAAGCCAAGCGCCCACGTGAACGCCAAGGGCACGTTCCTCCTTGGACCCTCACCTGACAGCCTGGCCCGGGCACCACGGAGAAGGGCCGCCTCTGCCCCCACTGCCTACACACAGCCCGGTGGGCGACACTTGGCCACCAACCAGGGCCCCGAGGGCGGGCCGGCGGGGCCTCAGGCGCGGGCTGGGCTGGGAGCGGCCTCGCGGTAAAGGTAGAGAAGGCCTTGAAATACCTAGAAGTTTCTTACTGTCCAGTTTCTGCCTGTTGAGGGGGTTCGTGCCGTAGAGCAGGGCGTGCGTGTCCGAGTGCACCGTCTGCAGCTCCTCCAGCGTGGCCTTACGTCCACGGATGCACTGCGGGACAAAAGGGGGCGGGAGGCCGCCGCGGTCAGCCACAGCAGCAAACCAGCACCCGAGACGGAGCGGGGTTTCACGTGGGCGTGAGCACAGCGTGACCTGGTTGTTGTGAAATCAAAGGCAAACACCACCCCACATGATATTTGAAAAATATTTGGGAAATATTTTAGAGGGCGTATACTTTAATTACAACTTAGACATTTTAGGAAAAAAAAAAAAAAAAAATTCCAGCCTTCAGCGCTTAAGCCTTCACTGTCACGTCAATGATTTGGCATCAATTTGTTATTTTGCTTTCCAACTGTCTGGTCTTAAAATAGACGGAAACCGCCTCACACGTGGGGCTGCGCTCAGCTCTCATGAGGCCAGACCCCAGCTCTCCGGGTATTGAGAGCCTTCCTGGAGGGGAAGGCGGCCCATAACCAGCCTGACACCCTGGGCTGTTTCTGTCTGCATGTTTCTTCACTTTGGATATTCCTCAGATCTTTGGCTATTTTCAGATGTTCCCCAGAAATTACCATGAACATCATTCTTGAGTTGAGCTACGTTTACTTAACCTTTTAGAAGCAGGCTAGTTTGTGAAGCAAGATTCCGGTCGACACCTTGGAGTAATGCAGGGGGAACCGACCGGACTCTGGGTTACAGGGGGAGGACTTGGGCTCTCGGGGCCAGACGCACCCTGTGCAGAGATAGGCCAGGAGCTGCACTCCCATGGAAACCCCCAGGGAGCCCTGGAACCATTCCTAACAGTACGACAGGCTCCCAGAGACGCCTGCCTGCTGACCAGGGGCCAAGGACAGGGAGCCCGAGATCGGCAGGCTGTGGCCAAGACTTTCGCGGCCTGGCTTCCAGTGTGAAAGGGTACAAGGTGGCAGGAAAGCTGACCCACCCACACCATGACCTTCCACACCGAGTGGCTCAAAGAGGGGAGCCGACCCAAGGAGTGGGGGTGCTGGGTGGAGGCTTGGGGGGGTGGGTCTCAGGAATTCATGGCATGGCAGGTCCCCTAACCTCCCCTGCCTCGGGTCAAGTCCCACAGCCATGTCCTATGGACCATGCCTTGCATGGTGAGTGCTCCCAAGTGTGTGGAGGGCGGGCCTGGCCTCCAAGCATAATGCTGTGAGGAAGCACCCCTCCACCCCAGATCGGTCCCCCATCAGCCTGTGTCTCTTTACCCTGGGTCCGTCCCTTTAGCCTGGGTGTCTCACCCTGGGTCCGTCCCCTCAGCCTGCATCTCTCACCCCGGGTCCGTCCCCTCAGCCTGCATCTCTCACCCTGGGTCCGTCCCCTCAGCCTGTGTCTCTTCACTCCGGGTCCCCGCTCAGCCTGTGTCTCTTCACCCCGAGTACGTCCCCTCAGCCTGAGTCTCTTCACCCCAGGTCCCCTCTCAGCTTGTGTCTCTTCACCCCTAGTCTGTCCCCTCAGCCTGTGTATCTTCACCCCGGGTCCGTCCCCTCAGCCTGTGTCTCTTCACCCCGGGTTCTCTCTCAGCCTGTGTCTCTTCACCCCTAGTCTGTCCCCTCAGCCTGTGTATCTTCACCCCGGGTCCGTCCCCTCAGCCTG
>SJYX01021765.1:641601-660996 GCA_006410675.1 Oreotragus oreotragus | reverse complement strand
ACAAAGCTAGTGGAGGTGATGGAATTCCTGTTGAGCTATCTCAGATCCTGAAAGATGATGCTGTGAAAGTGCTGCACTCAATATGCCAGCAAATTTGGAAAACTCAGCAGTGGCCACAGGACTGGAAAAGGTCAGTTTTCATTCCAATCCCAAAGAAAGGCAATGCCAAAGAATGCTCAAACTACCACACAATTGTACTCATCTCACACGCTAGTAAAGTAATGCTCAAAATTCTCCAAGCCAGGCTTCAGCAATACGTGAACCGTGAACTTCCTGATGTTCACGTTGGATTTAGAAAAGGTAGAGGAACCAGAGATCAAATTGCCAACATCTACTGGAGCATTGAAAAAGCGAGAGTTCAGAAAAACATCTACTTCTGCTTTATTGACTATGCCAAAGCCTTTGACTGTGCGGATCACAACAAACTGGAAAATTCTGAAAGAGATGGGAATACCAGACCACCTGAGCTGCCTCCTGAGAAACCTATATGCAGGTCAGGAAGCAAGTTAGAACTGGACATGGTACTATAGACTGGTTCCAAATCGGGAAAAGGAGTACATCAAGGCTGTGTATTGTCACCCTGCTTACTTAACTTATATGCAGAGTACATCAATGAGAAATGCTGGGCTGGATGAAGTACAAGCTGGAATCAACACTGCCAGGAGAAATATCAATATCCTCAGATACACAGATGACACAACCCTTACGGCAGAAAGTGAAGAACTAAGCCTCTTGATGAAAGCGGAGAGTGAAAAAGTTGGCTTAAAGTGCAACATTCAGAAAACTAAGATCATGGCATCTGGTCCCATCACTTCATGGCAAATAGATGAGGAAACAATGGAGACAGTGAGAGACTTTATTTTCTTAGGCTCCAAAATCACTGCAGATGGTGACTGCAGCCATGAAATTAAGACGCTTGCTCCTTGGGAAAAAAGTTATGACCAACCTAGACAGCATATTAAAAAGCAGAGACATTACTTTGCCACCAAAGGTCCATGTAGTCAAAGCTATGGTTTTTCCAGTGGTCATGTATGGGTGTGAGAATTGAACTATAAAGAAAGCTGAGTGCCAAAGAATTGATGCTTTTGAACTGTGGTGTTGAAGAAGATTCTTGAGAGTCCCTTGGACTGCAAGGAGATCCAACCAGTCCATCCTAAAGGAAATCAACCCTGAATAGTCATTGGAAGGATTGATGCTGACGCTGAAGCTCCAATACTTTGGCCACATGATGTGAAGAACTGACTCCTTGGAAAAAGACCCTGATGCTGGGAAAGACTGAAGGCAGGAGGAGAAGGGGACGACAGAGGATGAGATGGTTGGATGGCATCACTGACTTGATGGACTTGAGTTTGAGCAAGCTCCGGGATTTGGTGATGGAGGAGGCCTGGTGTGCTGCAGTCCATGGGGTTGCAAAGAGTCGGACACAACTGAGCAACTGCACTGAACTAATGCATTCCTTTTGTGATTTTTTAATTAAAAAAAAAAAAAAGCACTCTACGTGGTGTTTAAGACTGGTGTTTACACCAATTGTTTCGATAGCGTATTTCAGGCGGCTGCCAAACTCCGGTATGAACAGGGTGCATCTGGACAAGATAAGTCCAGGCCTCACTGGGCACTTCTCATGTGAAGAGGAGTCCAGGTTTGACGGAGAGTGAGGGTCCTGTTCTACACAGACACTGCCTAGTATTAATACCTAACCACACGTGTCATCTCTGGAAGTTTCTTTGGTAAAGCACAACAAAGCCTTTATGAAAACCCTTTGAACATATTCACACCCACTTTGCAACAAGCACAAAGTTGAGGGAAGACGTAGTGCCAAAAGCCCCCAGAGGGCTGGGACCTTGGGCTGGCACGGCCGGGCACCGCGGGGTCGACCCCCTTCACCCCGCCTGGAAAGCTAAGAAAGTGCCTTGTCCTGTGCCAGGGCCGCAGGGCCTCTACCCTCGACGCCCCCAGCCCCGCTCAGACCCACATGAAGCACACCCAGGCATAGCGGTGTGCAGTGCGGGCCATGCCCACAGCTGCCCAGGCCAGCAGGCTGCCCCTGGTCCACAAACCACATCAGAACCAGATGGACCGCGAGGCGACCCGCCCTTCCCAAACTGCAGAGAGGCGTGCCACGTGCGTCCCTGGTAACCTCGAGCCACGCTCCTCATGGCTAGGGCGAGTAGGAAGGGGACGACTGCAGGGCGAGCTGCGCACACTCACCGACGTGTTACGAGGTCTTGGTGACCAGACACCCCGGCTCTCCACAGGACACCGCCCACCCTCTCAGCCCCGGCAGGCCCTCCCTGGTGGCAGGGGCCCCACTGGGCCAGGGGCTGCGGAGGGGGGCCCTGAGGCCCAGAGGCAGCCAATGGGCCAGGGCTTCTGTGCAAACCCGATGGCGGGGCCTCGGTCCTATCTGTTCGTTTGGGGGTAAAAAGCCAGCCCTGCCCTCCACGGGCCAGGCCCCCTCCCCCGGGGCCCCACAGGTCCACCCTGGGCCTGGACTCTGCAGCTCCCCTCCTCCTGCAGGACTAGAGCACGTGGACAGTGGTGGCCTGTCCCCTGCCTGCCGCACAGCTCGGGGCTGGGCACCTGGGGAGCGCCCGGCCAGTGTGCTCCGTAACCACTGAGGAGATGCGCAGGGAGCTGGCCGCTGCTCGGGCTCAGGGCCCTGCCTGGGAGTGAGCACACGTCCTCCTGACGGCCAGGAGCCCCGGGGTCCCCAGCTTTCCGCCCTGTGACCTAGCAAGGCCCGAGCATGGGTATCCGCCCCGGGGGCCACAGCCCTGAGTCCGTCACAGACACACAGCTCCCGCAGACACGGACTCTGTCCCTGGGGCCCGGAGAGGCCCCCCGGGAGCAGCCGTCGCTGACACAGTGTCCTGAGGTTCACTCGCCCCAAGCTGCCCGTAAAGATGGAGGGAAGGCGGATCACCGTGGGATTAGCTGAGCAAGTGTGTCAGCTGCTCAGCTGTGTCTGACTCTTCACGGCCCCATGGACTGCAGTCCGTCAAGCTGCTCCATCCGTGGGATTCTCCAGGCCAGAATACTGGAGAGGGTTGCCATGCCCTCCTCCAGGGGATCTTCCCGACCCAGGGATCAAACCCAGGTCTCCTGCAGTGCAGGCGGACTCTTTACTGCCTGAGCCACCAGGGAGCTAAATGCATAGATGTAAATTATTTAGAATTAGCAGCGACAAGGGTTTGAAAATAGGTGCTTCGAGAAAGACGCAGGACACTGTGCTGCACTCTCTTCCCCTAAGGGGTTTAAACTCTCCCCCAGAACCTTGGCCTTATTACTATTACTAACGTGCCAGGGCTGCCGTTTTAGCAGACAGACAGTGCAAGCGCGTCTCTATTGAGCTCCTCCACAACCCACGCGGCGCGGGGTGGGGCCTCTTTTCTGTCCTGGGGATGCGGGGCTGGGGGTGGCGCGCAGCTCAGGGCCACACGGAAGGTGGCTCTTCTCGGTGGCCAGGAGCTCTGTCCTCCACATCCTCCCCCGCCCCAGGGTGGGCACAAGCGCTGTGCACTCAGCGTACCCACTTTGCAGATGAGAAGCTGGGGTCAGGAGAGCCTACGGAACCTGTCACGGGGCCCAGGGCTGAGCAGCAGGAGGGAGACACCCACTGAGCTGCAGAACCACCAGCCCCTCGCCCCGAGCCAGCTCCCCACCTCCCTGGGTTCCACTTCCACCAGGCCCACAGGCGCCCGGGGTCTCTCCTGGCACAGGGCCCCGTTTGACTGGCGGTGGCGTGGCTGACTGCAGCACCAGCGCCAGGACGGGGCGCGGAGGACAGGCCTGGGGGTGGCTGGCCCGGATCCCGACGGACGCTTCTTTCTGTGGAGCCCGCAGGCTCTCTAGGTGAGAGCCATGGCCCGTCTCGGCACATGAGGGACAACCACGCGCTCAAACTGGAGGGCAGAAGCCACACTCACACATCCACCGGCGAAGCGCTGCCAGCCCACCCAGAACCCCAGCCGTGCAGACGTCTCTCCGACACCGGGCAAGGCTCTGTGGACCCCGCTGCCCACTGGGCTCCAGCTCTGGGACGGGGCCCCTCCTTCTTGCCCCCAGGATGCGGGTCAAGTCCCCTGGCACTGAGCGGAAGCGCCCCCTTCGTGTCCGGCTCCTGTTTGGGGCTGGTGACCCCACGTCCTCTCTGGGGTGCACTGCCTACAGGGGGCCTGCCTGTGTCCTTAGGATGGGGAGGCAGGGGCCCCCAGCCCCGCTCCCTGTACCCCACCACTCCGGTGGAGAAGCTCTTCCAAAGCTTCCTTGTCCAGAACTGACCAAAATCCTTTGAACGAAGACAAATTCATGTTTGTGAAAAAGCAGCTGCCGCACACCCCCACTCCATAAAGCCCGGCATTTCCCTCGAGGGCCAGGCTCCACTTGCCGCCTCCAAGAGCAGGAGGGCGGCCAGGCTTCCCGGGGGCACAGCTTTGGGGAGAGTCTCGCTTCACTGGCTCCTGCCCTCCTGAGCGCCCCAGTGCAAGACCCAGGGCCGCTTTGATCCTTCTTAAAAGCCACTGCCCACTTACAGAGTCACCGCTGGACAGGGTCCAGGGGTCCCAGGCACCTCGCTTGTGTCTAAACATCCTTCTTCTGGCTTGTGACAGGGCGGCCGACGTCGCCCCGAGGACCCCCTGGCGGGCCCCCCATCCCCCACCCCCACAGGGGCCCTGCACCCACCTGTCTTTCTGAGGGGGAAGTCGTCTTTGGCGTCGTACATGCCCAGGACCGGGTGGTTGTAGGAGGCCGACGCCCCGCTCTGGGGCGGGGAGCTCTGGTCCAGCGAGCTGTGCTGCGTCTTCCTGGAGAGAAAGCGGGGGGACAGAGGCTGAGTGACCCTCAGGGACCGGGAGCCCCGGCCGTGCAGGAAGAGCATCCCTGGGCGCCCGCATGGACGGTTCTCCCTTTGACGCGTGGGCCTGGCTCGGCGGCCAGCCTGCTGGGCAGCCTGGCTTCCTCCTGGGGCGGGACTGAAATGATGATTCAAGGCCACCTGTGAGCCTGCGGACCCGGCCGCCTGCAGCCTCCCCTGGGCCCGAGGGGCTGAGGCCGGCCGGCTTGCGGGGCTGCACACGTGGTCCAATCCCTGGGCTCTGCCTGGCCCCCTCGCTCTTGGGGTCTCCAGGCCTGGCAGGCCTCAGGCTGAGGGGGGTGTTGCCCCCGGCCACCGAGGGGGCTGTCCTCAGGACGCAGGAGGAAGACGGCGGGCTCCAGGTGCAAGGAACGCAGCTGTTTTTGGAGGCGGCTGAGACCTGGCCGGGGCCCGTAGGGACAGTGCTGGCGGCCTCTGGGTCCTGGAGGACAGAGGCCATGTGGGGACTGTCCCCCTCCTGGGGACAGTCACCCCAGCCATCACCCCTCCCCTGGGGAGGCAGGGATCGGCGGCACCCTTGGCCCCAGGAGCTGATGACGGGAAATTTGCCTCCTTTGTGAGTTGGTGGACACAGCCCCAAACGGAATGACAGGCAGGGCACTGCCAGAGGCGGCTCGAGGTGGGCTCGGGCCTCAGGAGGGGGGTGTTGGCCGCGCTGGTGATGACCGTCCGCAAACGTGCTGCATCTCGCTGGCAACACTGAAGGTGTAATGAATTCCAAGAGTCTGTACGTGGTGTAATCTGCTTAATGACTTGAAACAAATTAGCCAACTTACTTATTTGGAATTTGTTAGACTATTTATTTGCATACACAGCACTCCACGTCCCCACGCACCTGGTGTTGTTTGAATTGAGAATGTGAGCACTTAAACGCTTACAGGTGGATGTTTAAATATTTGAGAGCGCAAACGGGTGTAAAGAACATGGTGATCACGGAGCCGGATCCACGAATGCCTGCAGGCAGGCCACAGCGGGCGCTCAGATCCCTGGGATAGGCCTGCTGCCCGCCTGCAGCCCCACCGCCCCCAGGACGCACGTCAGGGGCCAGGGCCGCGGGCTCAGGGCCAGACCAGCCACGCTCATGCCGTCTGCGCCCTCGCTGCGTCGGACCGCCAGGCCTCACTCGGGGGTCCAGTCTGGCACAACCCCAAGGAAGGTCTGAGGGCGTCTCTCTATCCGACTTCTCCAGGCCACAGCCTCCAGGGAGCGTGGCCTCGGCGGCCCCAAACCATGCCATCACTGCCAAGGTCTAAGCTGGAAGAGAGTTCACTTTCTCCTTCATGAGAAACATGGAAAGGCCTGTGTGTGTGTTATGTAATCTCAAAACATGGATAATTACGATGAATGAAACCTCATAGGTAATAATAACTACTGTCATTAGATTCTGATGGTAGACTTTGCGATTAAGCCAGAAGTACATTCAGTGTAAGATCTAGCAGGCTTTCTCCTCTGTCTTGATCTCTTGAGATGCCGTGAGTATTGAAACCCTCCCTCCCGTCCAGCCCTGACGTGGAGGAGCACAGGCGGGGGTGGCCCCCGAGCTGCTGCTCCGCGCTGTCCGAGAGGGCACTCGGGCCCGGGGCAGTGGCCGGGCTGACCCAGCGGAGCTGGACCCCGCTGGTGGCCGCGAGGATGGAACCAGACTTCTCAGCAGCCGGGCTTCCCCAGGCCTCCAAACACCATGCAAAATGGAGGAAAAGCAGCTCATCGCTAGAGGCCGAGGCCTCCCAGGGAGCAGTGGCCACCGGCCCTCCTGTGGGACCCGGCCCTTGTCACAGAGCCCAGGGCTCACACGCACCGCAGCGGGCGACGGCCGGGGCTGTGAGAGAGGGCAAGGCCTGTGCTTGTCTGCAGGGGCATGTGAGCGCTCACCCACCCTCACACGCAACCACTGCACAGGCACACACTCACACTCACACAGACACCACACAAACACAGACGTACACACCACACACACACACTATACACACAGATACACCTATTAGACATACCACACACACACATACACACCACACACACACTATACAGATACACCTACACATGCCACACACACACACACACACACACACACACACACTACACACACAGATATACATACCACACACACACAATACACACAGATACACCTCCTACACATACCACACACAGAGACACACACACACACAGACACACCTCCTACACATATCACACACACACACACGTGCACACAGACACACCACACTACACACACAGACATACACACCAAACACACAGACACTATACACACAGATACACCTCCTACACATACCACACACACACACACAGACACACACACACTATACACACACACACACACAGAGGCATACCTCCTACACATGCCACACACACACACAAACACATACACAGACACACACACACACAATACACACAGATACACCTCACAGACATACCACACACACACAGACCACACACACACACACACCACACACCCCTTGTACCCCGGGAGCAGAACGTGAGGAGCTGCTCTTCTAACTCAGCTCCAAGCAGAATCACCGTCCAGGTGTCCGACCTGCCCTTCCAGCTGGGAGGAAGCGCCTGGAGAAGCTCTGCTGTGGTCCTGGCTGACGGAAGGGGCACCGTGTCTTAAAGACCGTCGGCCCTCAGTGAAGAGGATGGAAGACAAACACGCCTGCTTTTTCTTTCTAAACACTGCTCTGACCGTGATACGGAACCAAGCCAAACACAAACTCAGCCATTTGCCAAGTAATTTAGTAAATTTAGCCATTTAACTAAATTCTACCAACAACTGGCCTTTCCCATGACCTCAGGTTTATGCAGGTGAATAACATTTGTAATCGCTCACACCAGCACTATCCAACAGAAGTAATACAGGCTGTGTGTGCAATTTAAAATTCTCTCTTGGCCACGTGAGCAGGAACAAAAAAAGCAGTGAAATTACATTCAGTGTTCTTAACCCAATACACCCCAAATCCTATCACTGCAACTAAAAAGTATTAAGGAGATAGTTCTCATTTTTTTCACATCCGGCGTGTCTGATGTTCACAGCTTGTCTCCATCTAAACAGTCCATTTCGATGCCCCGGAGCCCACGCGGCTGGCGGCTATGATGGCAGGCAGCACGGTCTCCTCCGATACGCCTAAAACTGGGGGTTATGACCCAGGCACACCGTAGAACCATGCCAATACAGCACAGAGAACAGTCACCTCCACGGGAAGGCCCTCTGCCCCCTCCCCGGCCGCTGCCACTTGGCTTCCTGTCCCTACAGACTGGCTGTGCCGACTCTAGGACCGCATGCAAATTGCATCTGAAGGCACAGACTCTGCGTCTTCTCTGAAGCCTGATGTTTCTAGGTATGGGCAGGCCGCCCTGGGCCTTGCTGAGCAGATGAGAAAGCTGGTGCCTGTGTTGCCGTCACCTGCTGGCGGACACTCAGCTACTTTCGTGCTTTGGAGACAATGAGCAGAATTGCTGTGACCGTCAGAACACAGTCACTGCCCGGACGGAAGACCTCAGCTGCTCTTAGGGACACACCGAGGAGAATGGGCTGTGGGCCATAGAGTGGGCATCCAGGCAAGAATGCTGGAGCGGGCTGCCATTTCCTCCTCCACGGGATCTTCCTGACCCAGGGATAGAACCTTCGTCTCTTGCATCTCCTGGCAGGTGGATTTCTTTACGGTTGAGCCACCTGCAAAGTCGGCACTGGGTCTGTTCAGTTTCAGCTGTGCCTGTGTGTGAGGGGGCGTCTCGCTGTGCACTGCATTTCCGGGGTGACTAATGATCTTTGTGAAATTATTGACCATTTGTATCTTATTTGGTGAGGTAATCAGTTCAGTCACTCAGTCGTGTCCAACTCGTTGTGACACCATGGATTGCAGCACGCCAGGCTTCCCTGTCCATCACCAACTCCTGGAGCTTGCCCAAACTCATTGTGAGGTATTGGCTCACGTGACTCTGCGCTCCCAAGGACTGTAGCCTGCCAGGCTCCTCTGTCCGTGGAATTTTCCAGGCAAGAATACTGGAATGGGTTGCCATTCCCTTCAGGGGATCTTCCCAACCCAGGGATCGAACCTGGGTCTCCTGCACTGCAGGCAGACTCTTTACCACCTGAGCCACCAGGGAAGCTCTTTGAGTTGTAGGACTTCTTTATATATTTTGGATCAAGGGCTCGGTTGCTCACATTCACTGTGAATATTTCGTTTCTGTCTGTGCCTTGCCTTTTTATTTTCTTAAGGGTGCCTTTCAAAGGGTGAAAGTATTAAGTTTTGATTAAGTGTACATTTTTGGTTTATAGTTGATGATTTTGGTGTTCAAAGATCTCTTTGCTTACCTCTTCACCAACGTCATGAAAACGTTCTACTACATTTTCTTCTGAAAGTTTCAACAATGCAGCTTTTATGTTCAGGTCCATGAGAGTGAAGCTGGAGTCAAGGCGAGGCTTTTCTCTATGAAGATGGGTTTTCCCATCTTGCCATCATGCAGCAAGTGGACAAGATCCACGATTCGGTTTGGTTTGTGTGACAAATCAAGAAGCCTACCAAGTCCAAGGCAAACAGGCCCATTCCCCCCGACCCCACGGAGGTGAGTCCTCCCCACTGCAGCGGGCACGGCCCCGCCTCCTGGGAAAGAGGTACTGCAGTGGGCACGGCCCCACCCCCGGGAAAGAGGGGTCTCCCTCCCTGACCCCACTGAGGTGAGTCCTCCCCCAACTGCAGTGGGCACGGCCCCGCCCCCTGGGAAAGAAGGATCTCCCCCCTCTGACCCCACTGAGGTGAGCCCTTCCCCCACTGCAGCGGGCACGGCCCTGCCCCCTGGAAAAGAGGGGTCTCCCCACCAAGCACTGGACCAGGGCAAGCAAGCCTCCTCCGAGTCTGGGCCACCCTGTCCACCAAGGAGCCATATCCAACCCTTTGGGACCCTGCCCCCAGGCCCAGCCTGCGTGCCCCCTCCTCCCCCTTCCAGTTCCCAGGTGCTCCTTGCTGACCCCCCTCCCCAGCAGCCCCCAGCACTGGAGGTGATGCAAGCTCCCAGCCCGTGGACTCTGTCCTCTTCTTTACATGCCAGCACATCATCATGGCATCTATTCCTGGAGACTGGATGCCCCACATCTCCACTCATGGGGGTTCTGACACCCCAATCTCCCCTTCGCATCCCTGTGGCCACCATCCATGGACTCCAGCATGGTCAACCATGACCCTCCTCCCACCACAACCTCCTCTGGGCCCACCGCCTTCTTAGCACTGCTCCTGAAGACCCCTGCTGCTCTCAGAACAGGGCCTCTGCTGAAAAGCTTCCTAGCCTGCAGATCACATCACCTCCCCTGAGGGAGGATCCAGGAGCACTGCCCACCTTTACCTGACAGGCTACTCCTGGGGGTCCTGGACCCCCTAACCCCACCCAGCTTCTCTTCCTGCCCTGCCCAACCTACTACAGTGCAGGGCATTTGCCTGGCAGGTCCCCCACAAAGGAGGACAACAGAGCCTTCCCAGCACAAAACCCAGGGGGCAGTCACTAGCGGGGAGACGGGTCAGTGCCGCCGCGTCGTGGGCCCCCAGGGGCACAGCCCCAGGACTGCCCACGGGCCCCAGTGTCCAGCGCTTGGGGCACGTGGCCGCCATGCACGGCTCTTTGGGGTGGCCGCTGCCGTCGCGGCTATGGGTGGGTGGGTGGCGCTGCCGAGGGGTGCAGCCGGAGCGGCCGTGTGCTGCGGGGGCTGCCGACACTCAGAGTGGAGATGGCTTCAGAACCAAAACGCCCTTTAGGCCAAATCTACTGAAACAAACGTGTTCATTTATATGTGATCTGGCAGCATGTTAGCAAGACTGCTGTCCATCTCGGGGCTCCAGGAAGAGCTATGCTTTCCCTCCATGAATGAATGATAATCCCATTTTCATTAAAAAAAAAAACAACTGCCGATGAGGCTTCTTCCAGGACAGAGTCACCCTTGAAAGGAGAAGCAAATGATATCAAAGCAGAAAAAAACCGTGGGGCACCCTGGACGATGGTCTGAAGCCACAGAACTTTGTCACTGCACTTCCAGCTTGGCCTGGGTCGGTGGCCAGCCCCTCAGAGCCACACGCGGGCCCAGAGGAAAGACCCAGCACACGAGCAATCCCACCGCCAAGCTCGAGTGCACTAACAGGCAGCGTGTGGTCTCTGTCTGTTGCGCAGGCTCTGGGGGGGTTCTTAGTATAAAGGCAATAAAGAGACCACAGGTGCTTTTGACTTGACCAGTAATCAATGACATGTTGGGCAGAAACTCAGTAGGTGCATATGGACGATTTAGACCAGAGTTCCGGTTTAGCAGGTGCCTTTTGTGGCCAAAAAGTGCCTGAGAAGCCAAGAATGTGGTCAGACGCCGCCCCACAGTTTCCCTTTAATGTTTGCTGAAAGAGCAGCCCTCTCTGCATCTGCACAAGAGCCATGTGCCCTGGCCACTGGCCCGCTCGGGTCTGACCGCGTCTGCTGCTGGCTCAGGGAGCATCTAATCCCACGCCTCCTGGGTGGAGAACCGAGCGTCCCCCCGGTCTCCCACGGATGCCGTGTGCCCGGGGCCCTCCACTTACCCGTACCAGTAGCGGGGGTCGCTGGGCACACAGTGGTTCAGGTGCCGGTGAGCCAGGGCCTTCTTTTTATTGAGGACAAACTCCTGCAGCTTCATCTTCACTTCCGTGCTGGCTACGGCGCCTGGCGCGGGAGAGAGCAGGGGCGGGTGACTGGAGGCTCTAGCCCAGGGCCCCCTGCACCGCATGCCGGAAAAGGCAGGACAGTGATGGGCAGGCGTGGTTCCCACTCAGGATGCCGCCGACACCAGAGAGCATCTCACGGGAAAACGGGGGATCAGGGGGTTGAAGGGAGAGAGCTTCTTCTCAGGAACATGTTATACAAGTGCATTTCATTTAAAGTGCAGACGGAATCAGCACGAAGACCCAGCACTACCTAACACAAATGCCCTGCGGAAGGGAGTTCTAATGGTCTTCCCTAAGAGGAGGCCCTGATCAGGAGCGCAGCTGTGTGGCTTCTTTCTCACGGCAGCAAAGCGAGGCCGAGCCTCAGGAGAGGTTTTGTGCCAACTGAAGAACCGAGTCTGAGACAGGGCCGAGAGTGACAGCGATGCGGCCCGCCTCGCGGGGAGTGGGCAAGGCAAGGGCAGCGGGCAGGGCGGCCGGGGGCCTGGCCAGGTGTGCCAGAGGGACCGTCCTGCTCTTTCCGGCCTAAAGCTACCTCCTGAGGTAAGGCGTGTTTCACCAAGCGGGACGAAAGCTGAACTCTTGTGTTTTGTGCTTTTCTGGTGGGGGTGGCGGTGGTTCACAGCCCTGCTAAAGAAAACCAGCAAATCGGGGAAAAGACACTAATCCAGGCCAAAGCCACCGCCCTGTCTCAGGCGCCACCGGCATCTGATCTGTGCTCCTCAGAGCTGCAGTGAGACACCAGGGCACGTGGGATCCGTCCATCAGAGACACGGTGTCGTCCCTGTTGTCCAGAGAATGCAAACAGCGTTCGCAATGGTGGGAAAAGGCTTCACGAGGTGAGCAAAGCCCACTTCAGAAAACCCCTTCCCGATTGGGAGACGGTTTCAGACATTTCCTTTTGTGACAGACGCGGGTTCAATCCCTGGGTCCGGAAGATCCCCTGGAGAAGGAAACGGCAACCCACTCCAGTATTCTTTATGGAGAATCCCATGGACAGAGCCTGTCAGCCTATAGTTCATGGGCCACAAAGAGTCAGACATGACTGAGAAACTAACACGTATCATCCCCCACATGTAGGATTATTCCCACAGAAGAGATGAACAAAGCAGCTATGAACAACAAAACAACATTATAACCCCGGAAGAATCTAAGTTGTTTCCCAAAATGTCTCTATGCAATGACCACCACACGCCACCCCACTGGCCACAGACCAGGAGCCAGCGTTTCCCTGTCAGTGCTTGAGAGCACCAACTAACCCATGTTTCTATCTATAATAGTACTCAAGAGCACCACCTGATCTTAGTCTTCATCAGCACTCAGGAGTACTACCTCACCTTGTGCCTCTATCAGGAGTTGGGAGTACCCCCTGACCTTGAGTATCCATCAGTACTCAGAGTACCACGCGACCCTTGTCTCTATCAATCAGTACTTGGGAGTACCACCTGACCGTGTGTCTCCATCAGTACTCCAGGGTACCACCGAATCTTTGTTTCTATCTTTAACAGTACTGAGGAGTACCCCCTGACCTTGAGTATCCATCAGTACTCAGAGTACCACGTGACCCTCGTCTCGATCAGTACTTGGGAGTACCACCTGACCTTGCATCTCTACAGTACTCAGAGAGTAGCATTTGACCCCTTTCTACCAGTACTTGGGGGTATCACCTGACTCTGAGTCTCTATCAGTACTCAGGAGTGCCACCTGACCTTGAGTAGCCATCAATACTAGGCAGTGCCAACTGATCCTGGTCTATCAGTACTCAGGAATACCACCTGGCCTTGTCGATTAGTACTCACGTGTACCACTCGATCCCATGTCTCTAACAGTACTGAAGAGTACCACCTGATCCTTGTCTGTCAGTATTCTGAAGTACCACTCAATCTTGTCTACTAGCAGTTATGAGTACTACCTGACCCAGCATCTCTAAAAGAGTATTTGAGAGCACCCTGACCCTTTGTAACAGTACTCAGGAGTGCCACTTGCTGCAAATGAGAAGACCGAGTCTCACTGCCAGGCCCCCGGTGACCACCAGGATGTGCCGGTGCTTCCCTCTAGTGATGCTCTTCACCGACGCACTTGGCTCAGTTTCCTCTCGGAGTCTTCTTGTGGTGTGTGCAGTGGTGGTACTGTGGGTCTGTGTGTACACTTTACCTTTGTATCCTTTAGCGTGACTTTTTTTTTCAGTAATACACTTATTGTCAGCCATCACACGTTAAGGCATGTTTAAACCTCATCATTAATGCTGTTCAGTTCAGTTCAGTCGTTCAGTCGTGTCTGACTCTGTGACCCCATGGACTGCAGCACGTGAGGCCTCCCTGTGTATCACCAACTCCTGGAGTTCACTCAAACTCATGTCCATCGAGTCAGTGATGCCATCCAACCATCTCATCCTCTGTCGTCCCCTTCTCCTCCCGCCTTCAATCTTTCCCAGCATCAGGGTCTTTACCAAGAAGTCAGTTCTTCACTTCAGGTGGCCAGAATTTCAGAGCTTCAGCATCAGTCATTCCAATGAATATTCAGGATTTGTTTCCTTTAGGATGGACTGGTTGGATCTCCTTGCAGTCCAAGGGACTCTCAAGAGTCTTCCCCAACACCACAGTTCAAAAGCAGCAATTCTTCAGCAGTCAGCCTTCTTTATGATCCAACTCTCACATCCCTACATGACCACTGGAAAAACAACAGCTTTAACTAGATGGACCTTCGCCGGCAAAGTAATGTCTCTGCTTTTTAGTATGCTGTCTAGGTTGCTCATAGCTTTCCTCCCAAGGAGCGAGCATCTTTTTAATTTCATGGCTGCAGGCACCATCTGCAGTGATTTTGGAGTGATTAATGCTGTAAGTAGGTATTAACATCACCACGTGGTCTGGGGGGACTCCGGATGGGCAGTCCCAGCGAAGTTGTTCTGATGTTCAGTCTCATCGGACCCCCTGGCTCTCAGCTCCACACTCTGCGGTTCACACGAGGTCGGCCTTGGTCTCTCGTTTCTCTCTGAAGTGTGGCTTATGTTCTGATGCTGTGAGGTGACAGCAAATGCTTGTCTGCCCTCGGTCCTGGCACGGAGCTCCCGAGACTCTGTCACTTCCGAGTGACGGGAGCATGAGGAGCGCCCTGAGCTCCAATGGGGTGACTTTGGGGGGCCTTCCTGTGGGGGGAGGGCCACCTGCAAGACAAGCCTCAGGAGTAGCTCGCAATTCTCAGCTCCACCCGAATCCTCCAGAGAGGAGAGGGGCTTGACGGAGGTGGAGCTGGTAACTGATCACGCTCACCTGAGGAAGTCTCCACAAACCCCAACTGTAGGGGTTCGGAGGGTGTCCATGTTGGTGAGCACATCCACGCCAGGAGGGGGCTCCCAGCTCCACATATCAGGGGCTTCTGCACTTGGAGCTTTCCCACAGCACCCTCTATCTGTTCCTAGGCTGCTCATCTTTCTGAAACACTCGGCTTCTTTACTCTCTCATCGGCTGTGCTGGGTCTCGGGCGCTGCCTGCGGGCTTCATCTAGCTGCGGTGAGCGGGGCCTGCTCTCCAGTTGTGCCGCGTGGGCTTCACACTGCGGTGGCTTCACTTGCAGCCGAGCGCAGGCTCGGGGCCATGGCCACGGGCTCAGCTGCTCCGCAGCATGTGCACTCTTTCCAGACCCGTTTCCCCTGCACTGGCAGGCAGATTCCTATCCACTGGACCAGCAGGGAAGTCCCTCATTGTCTTGCTCGACTCATCCCTTAGCCTGTGAGATCTGATGCTTCCTCTGGGGAGAGAGTATCAGAACTGAGCTAAATTGCAGGACCGCCCCACCCAGTGCTGCAGGAATTGCCTCTTGTGGGGAAATCCTCCATGTGCCTGGTGACCAGCAGTGTCAGGAGTGAAGTCCTCTGCGGGACCGGAGTGTATGCAAGACCAAAGGAAAAGTGTGAGACCAACGAGCTGCGCTTGCCCAACACTGGAAAGAAAAGACTTGTTTTTTCCTAACTCAAATGTTCCAGAGCTTGTTTTTATGGAGTCTATTCTAGTTTTCTCATTGTGATTTTTTTGTTTGTTTGTTTTTCAATTTCCTGGAAGTTTTGAAATTGATCTTTACACTGGTTTGGGAAAATAATCAGTTTCATTTTATCCTTTTCTTGTGTTGCGTTTTCATAAATAGGTTCACATTAAAGGCAGCACTCCACTGAGGCCATTTCACGACAGATTTCAGGGTACCGTGGACGAGGGTCAGGCAGAACGAATCTCCGAACGGAATCGTCCACGCTGCAGCAGGACCTGAACGAGACCCACCAGGAAGGCACAAGGGAAGTGCCCCACACTGAGTGCGCCTGGAACAGTCCACTGGGGTCTCGGGGCTTTGGCCTCAGGCCTTCTTGATGTCCCAGGAGACAACCCACCATCGCCGGAGCAGTGAGGCTTGCCCAGGGTCCATGTGTGAAGTGCGAGCGGGTGAGCCAGCCGCCTGGCAGAGCGGCCCAGACCGCGTTACAGACCCAGCGAGACCAGCACGAAAGGCCGAGGGAATGGTGATGCGACCAGGTGGTGGGAAGTGACCTGAAGTGTCAAGTCACACCTCCGCTTTCAAGCAAGGTTCCCTGGGCTCCCTCCAACTGCAGCCAGGGCCGGGCTCGGACCATTCTGAACACTTTCAGCCTGTCTGTGTCTGTCTGGCCTGAAAAGTCCCACTCACAGAAATGCCGAAATCTGCACATCAGGTGCCCAACACGCAGCCCCCTGGCATTCCTGATGGCCTCTCAGCCCCAGACGGACATTCGACAAACTGTAAAGGGTAGGCCACAGCAGGACACAAAGTCCCGCGGGGCACCCCCGCCAGGGGCGGGGCGGGAGGAACGGGGCCACGGGAGGGCTTGGTGTCTGGCCGCAGTGCTGGGCTGGGGAGAAGTCTGCTGGGAGGGCGAGCAGCAGGACCACCAGAGGGCCTGTCCGAGGAGCTGACCCTCAGGTCCGTCCAAAAGGCCCGAAGGAGCAAACCAAGCAGAGGAGAAGCAGGGTCCTCGGGGCACAGGCCCCGCTCACGGGGTGTCCGCTGGCCCGGCCTGCCCAGGAAGCCCTGTTCACGCGGATGCACTTGCCCCTGCAGAGCGCACGGCACAGGCCACACTGGGGGAGTGCTGGCCTCCCCGCTCGGCCACAGCCCAGGCTCGCACCACGGGCTCCTGGGCTCTGAGGAGCAACAAGAACAGATGTCCGGTGCCAGCAGAGAGGGCACACCCGTGAAACACAGTGTCAGGCTGGGCAGCAGGGCCCAGACGTGGGCAGGGGCGCCTGCGCCGTCCAGGGAGACGACCATACGGGGCCACGGGAGGGCTTGGTGTCTGGCCGCAGTGCTGGGCTGGGGAGAAGTCTGCTGGGAGGGCGAGCAGCAGGACCACCAGAGGGCCTGTCCGAGGAGCTGACCCTCAGGTCCGTCCAAAAGGCCCGAAGGAGCAAACCAAGCAGAGGAGAAGCAGGGTCCTCGGGGCACAGGCCCCGCTCACGGGGTGTCCGCTGGCCCGGCCTGCCCAGGAAGCCCTGTTCACGCGGATGCACTTGCCCCTGCAGAGCGCACGGCACAGGCCACACTGGGGGAGTGCTGGCCTCCCCGCTCGGCCACAGCCCAGGTTCGCACCACGGGCTCCTGGGCTCTGAGGAGCAACAAGAACAGATGTCCGGTGCCAGCAGAGAGGGCACACCCGTGAAACACAGTGTCAGGCTGGGCAGCAGGGCCCAGACGTGGGCAGGGGCGCCTGCGCCGTCCAGGGAGACGACCACTGGGGGGACTGAGGGACCTCGGGGGCGCCCACCAGGCCGGGACATGGATAGTATTCCCGCTCCCTGAGCTGCCTGTGGGGTCCACACGGGAGGAGGTGCGTCTGACGGGCCCTGGGCCGCCACAGATACACGAGGCCCTTGTCCTGCTCCAGGGTGGGCGCGGGCACCCTGCCGGGCTCTCATGGAGACAGAGGAAAACCAATGCAAGTCCCCAAACCCTGAATCCCTCCCCCATTGAAAAGACCTGGCAGTCTCCCTGACAGGAGAGAGCTCAGAGCGGACGATGCTGGCTCTGCTCCCCGTCCTCGAGTTATACATGCCCTCACCTCTCAGAAGACCTCTCCACCTCAAGTGAAGGCTCCAGCAGTGACAAAACACCTTCAGTAAATGAGTCCACGTGTTTTGAATTTTTTTACTTAAGTTAATTTCTGCTGATGATCACTCATTCATCTGACAGCCTTACAGGGAATAGACTATGTGCCAGCAGTGAACTAGCCGGCGGGAACAGAGGCAAGCAAGACAGCCTTCTGCCCCGGGGCGTGTCGGGGTAGTCAGAGGACAAGCTTTCAAGGAAACCCAGGCAGGGAAGGGGCTCTGCGTGGGGCCCACCTGCTGTGGGCAGAGGCCGGGGGCTCAGTGCTCCCTGAAGCAGGTGCCACCAGACATGTCTCCTAGCGCCCGGGGAAGGAGTGATCACCCTACAGTCGGGACAAAGAACGACCCTCGCAGGCTGGTGTCCCATCTTCTAGCTCCATCTTTTTTTTTCCCTTTTACATTTTTCTCATATTTTTATTTTATTTATCTGGTCCTAGTTGTGGCATGTGGGATCTAGTTTCCTGACCTGGGATTGAACCTAGGCCCTCTGCATTGGGCTTGGGGAGTCTTAGCCACTGGACCTAGCCACTAAGGAAGTCCCTATCTCCACCTTTTTGAGCCATTTTTAGGCAAAGCTAACAACTTCTCCAAGTGAGGGTGCCTTCCCCCCGCCCCTCAGGCTGTGGTTGTAACTACTAGAGAAAAATATGCACTTGTGTTAGTTCCAAACTGTCCAGAGGACAAAGACAGGTCTTCTGTTGAGCTTTTGTTTTTAAATGAATTTAAAGACAGTGTACCTTAGAGTCTTAGACATGGTTAAATTAAATAAAACAGATGAAAGAGCATGTGTTCATGCTGAATATGATGAAAACCGCCATCAACTTTAAGAATTCACTGTTTTACCAAATCAATAGCATTAACTGGTATCAAACAGGAAAACTGAAGAATAATTTAAAATTAAAAGCACCATGAATGTTAAATGTAACAAACCTTTCAATGAAATATTCAAAAAGAAATTCATCTTTTAAAGAATCCCAAGAAACGACGCAACGGAAGCTCTGCACTACATTTTCAAATGCTTACAAACTGGAGATGCTAACGCCAGGGCCTCCGTGAGCCACACAAACAAGAATCTCCTTCATAGGTGAGGCCTGAGCAGCGTCCAACATGTGGCCTGCCAAGCCTGCCTTCTCTCAAGACCACACTCAGGGCTGCAGGGCCGATGCAAGCATGCCAAGTACCCACTGTACACAGTCCCTTATTAATAACAAACCCGACCACCCAAACCCACGAGCTGAACAGCTGGGGCTGCTGCTGCGATGAGCCTGGAGGGGAGCAAAGAACATCCCTACAGCCTGTCAAGGGGCTGCCCGGCAGGCAGAAGAATTTGTTTTTGACTTTGAACAGATTGAAACTGTTTTCAGAAGTCAAATCTTTTCATGTTTTGTGAGGCCTGAGATGTTATTTTTATTGGAAGTTTCTGGCAGACCGGGAGGAAGCACTGTAGACCAAGCTGCCTTTGAGCGACCTGGTGAGTCCCTGGGTTTGCTGGTGAGCCGGGAGCACAGACTTGCTGACCCTTACCACCTAGCCCTCGTTCCTCAAAGAGCAACCTACCATCGCTGCAAAGAAGAGCCCCTGTAAGATCACAACGAGGGGCTGGCAGGAGCAGAGAGCAGGGCAGAGGGTACACGGTGGGACAGGAAAGGGGGCGGGGCAGGAGCAGAGGGTGGTTTGGGACTAGAGGGCGGGGCAGGAGAGGGGC
>SJYX01021765.1:553155-625853 GCA_006410675.1 Oreotragus oreotragus | reverse complement strand
GACCTCTGTCTCCTCTCTACGCTGGAGCCACAGTCATCGAAAAAATCCACGAGTGACGACTAGAGACTGACAGAAGGCAACAGCTGGGCTGCAGGTTCTCCCAGCGAGCAGAACAAAGGCTGCTGAGGCTGCCGACGAGGGCCCCAGAGGGGGTCCCGGGCCCGCTCCGGCCGAGCCGTGGGCGGAGCCGAGGTGGGTTCTCGAGGGTTGGGAGGCAGGCCAGGGAGGGCCGCTCCTGCTTGTTCTCACCGCGCTGCGCTTCAGCTGGGAACATGAGATAGAGGGACTCCCTCGATAACGTGCTTAGAAAGTTTAAAATGACACACCAAAGCGGCAAACCCAGGGAACGCCGCATCCGCCGGGTGGTCCGCTCAGCAGTCCCAGCTGATGAAAGACTTTCTGGACATAAACACTCGCTGATACCCACACTCACGACTCCCTAGACCCTGGGCCCCACTGACCACACTCCAGGACCCCCTTCCAGGCAGGAAAGAACCAAGTGTAGGACAGGCTCCTGAGCGGCCACAACCAGCAAGCGTCCAGAAGCAGTGCGATGCTGAGTGTCGGAACCCCAGAGAGAGAGCATCCTCACCCCAGGTTAACAACTGCGGTTACCTTTTAAAGACTCTATGTTAGTCACTCGGTCGTGTCTGACTCCTTGCGATTGTAGCCCATCAGGCTCCTTTGTCCGTGGGATTGTCCAGGCAAGAATACTGGAGTGGGTCGCCATTTCCTTCTGCAGGGGATTTTTCTGACCCAGGGATCGAACCCGGGTCTCCCGCATTGCAGGCAGATTCTTTCCCATCTAAGCCACCAGGGAAGCCCTTTTAAAAACAGCGTTCCCTTTTTAATTATAAAATCCTATTCAAGTTCACTGATGGTTTAATGACACTAATTAGACTGTGTGCTCAAGAAATCTGTCTGACAAACACCACTGCCAAATGTCACCAAAAGATGATGGCTTGTGAAGCGAGTGGAAATCGTCAAAACAGAGGCCGGCTGATGGGATGACGGTTACACAGTTTTAAATGGCTTCAGACGAATGATCTCTGCTGTAATGGAAAAGAAACAATTAAAGCGCAGAGAACATGTCACCTCGAGCAGGTTTCTGAATTGCATTTCTGGGGCTCCCATCCTCTCTGCGGGATTCTGGCCTGAAGGTCTGGGGAGCTGGGGAACCCCTGGTGGAGGGGCTCTGCCTCCAAAGACGGGGGCCCTCAGGTCACCGGAGGCCGGGTAAAGGACTCAGGAGAGACGGGCTGCCCTGACCTTTCAGGCTTCTGAGATGACATCAAGATGCAGGAGTCTGATGGCGAAAGTTCAAGAAGCCTGCTGGTGAGGAGAGGAAACCGCATCACAGGGGTGAGCAGTGCGAGTGGGCGGGGCGGGCTCTTCAGATGGCTTTCGGGCTTCGCAGGAAACAGGAGGCTGCAGCTTCAAGGACAAAACGGACCGGGCAGCCTGCGGGGCGCTCGCTGGCACCGAAGGCGGCTGTCTAGACCGACTTAGGTGAGGACCTAGTCCCGCAGCCTGAGCACGTGCGGCCGCAGCGCAGCTGGTCCACAGGGAAACCGGCTCTGCGCGTCTGCTCCACGGCGTGCTCCCAGACTCAGCACGGCCATAACCACTTATGCGGATCACGGGTGACACTTTAGAAACACGAGGCTAAATAAAATAGCCTGCAATCACTTTTACCCTCAGCAGCCAGGTCCCCAGTGGCCCCCCAGGACTCGTCCCTGCCCCCTGGCATCCACCCCTTGGCTGGGCCCCTGCTGGGACAGCAACACAGCGGGGGAGGGGGGGCACCTTCCAGATTTGCCCAGAAGACACTGCGACCTCCTTCTTGGCCACGTGGATCCTGGAGGCCCAGGTGAGGAGGACTTGAGGCCTCCTGCCCCAAACCAGGGGGTGAGTGAGCGGGGAAGGGGATCCTGCAGGCCCGGCCCCATGCTCAGATGGGACTGCTGCCCTGACCACGCCTCACGAGAGGCCCGGCCATCTGCGAGCTGCCCCCTGATCCCTGGCCTGCAGGAGCTGAGCTATCTGGTAACACACGTTTGTTATTTCAAGCGGCTAAAAATCTTTTGAGTAATTTGTTACATAACAATAAATCACTCACAACATGGTTTCTTCGGGTGTTTTAAGGTGGCAACAGGAAATGTAAAACTACCTATGAATTCTAACGTGTACACATTTCCACTGAACAGCAAGGTTCTGCAAGGTTCTAAGTGTGGTGACACACGTGATCAGACGTTATAAGTGGTCCCTCAACCAAGTGACAGGACCTCTCTGTGCCTCACTAGTGCACGTTTCTTTCTTGAACGTTTGCTTTTAAAATCTGGGATCAGAAAAAATACATGTAGACAGTGAATGGAGCTTCCCAGGTGGCCTACTGGTAAAGAACCTGCCTGCGAAGGCAGGAGACATAAGAGATAAGGGTTCAGTTCCTGGGTCGGGAAGATCCCCTGGAAGAGGACATGGCAACCCACTCCAGTATTCCTGCCTGGAGAATCCCATGGACAGAGGAGCCTGGGGGCTGCAGTCTATAGGGTTGCAAAGAACATGACTGAGGCGACTTAGCACGCATCAGACAGTAAATAGCAAAAAGAAAAAAATGTTAGTTTTTTCCTTATCCCATCTAAATGAAAGTAAATATTAGCTCGCCACCACCCCCCAATTTGGAGAAGACAATGGCACCCCACTCCAGTACTCTTGCCTGGAAAATCTCATGGATGGAGGAGCCTGGTGGGCTGCAGTCCATGGGGTCGCGAAGAGTCGGACACGACTGGGCGACTTCACTTTCTCTTTTCACTTTCATGCATTGGAGAAGGCAATGGCACCCTACTCCAGTGTTCTTGCCTGGAGAATCCCAGGGACGGGGGAGCCTGGTGGGCTGCTGTCTGTGGGGTCGCACAGAGTCAGACACGACTGAAGCGACTCAGCAGCAGCAGCCCCGCAATTATAAAAAGTCAGTGGGAAAAAAGGACAGAAGACGGACAAGTCTCAAGAAGAAAATAAAGACAATCCCTAAGCACCTCACAGAGGTGACCACCGCTAATATTTTGGCGCTTCTTCTTGCTGGTAATATCGCTACTTAGGGACGCATGTTTGTAGATGAAGTCCAACAATAAGATTTCTCCCCTGCTTTAAGCTTCTACAGGGTGACTTTACATGCTGTTTCCACTCTTGGCCACAACCAGCGTCCAAGTGCTGACACGCAGATATAAACGGCCCGGTGAGGAACATCCCCACGCATCAACCTCAGCCTGGCAGCAGATCATCGGGGAGGTTCTGGGAGGTGAGACAGAGCGCTGGGCGGGGCGGGCCAGCCTGGGGGCTGGGGGCTCGAGGGCAGCGGGATAGAAGGCCACACAGATCAGGCCAGCCTGGGGGCTGGGGGCTCGGGGGCAATGGGATAGAAGGCCACACAGATCAGGCCAGTCTGCGGGCTGGGGGNCAGCCTGGCAGCAGATCATCGGGGAGGTTCTGGGAGGTGAGACAGAGCGCTGGGCGGGGCGGGCCAGCCTGGGGGCTGGGGGCTCGAGGGCAGCGGGATAGAAGGCCACACAGATCAGGCCAGCCTGGGGGCTGGGGGCTCGGGGGCAATGGGATAGAAGGCCACACAGATCAGGCCAGTCTGCGGGCTGGGGGAGGCGGGATAGAAGGCCACACAGATTGGGCCAGCCTGGGGGTGGGGGCGGTGGTCCTTGGTAGTGGGATAGAAGGCCACACAGAGAGGGCCAGCCTGGGGCTGGGGGCGGTGGTCCTTGGTAGTGGGATTGCGGGCACATGCAGTGGGCCTGTCTGGGGGCTTGTCCTGGGCTGTGGAATTGTGGGTACACACAGGGGGCCAGTCAGGGGGCCTGTGGATGGTCCTGGGCGGCAAGATCTTGGGGCACACCGAGCGGGCCGGCCCAGGGGCCACTGGGCAGGTCCTGGGTGGCAGGATCTGGGTGTGCCTGGCCACCGGGCAGGTCCTGGCAGCGGGATCCTGGGGTGCACAGAGCGGGCCGGCCCAGCGGCCACCGGTTAGGTCCCGGGCGGCGGGGTCCGGGCGCGCGGCCGCCGGCCGGGGACTGACCTTGATATGCTCGTGCAGCTGGGCCTCGTGCTGCCGCGACAGCTGCTCATGCTGCCTCTGGAACTCGGCGATGAGGATCTGTCTCTGCAGCTGCTGCTTCTGCTTAAGCGCCAGGAGCTCCTGCTGCAGCTGCTGCTCGCGGAGGCCCGGCTCTGCCACGGGCAGCGGGAACTGGTGGTCCAGGCGCAGGTCCATGGGCACCCCCGAGGGGGCGACCGGCAGAGGCAGGGCCGAGGCCACGTCCACTGTGGAGAGAGCACAGAACAGAGGCGCCGGTGACCAGGTGGCCCGCCGTCCTGGCCTGGCCCCGCCCACCCTCCCCGGGAGCCCACGCCGCCATCGGGGACGCCCAGGCCGCCACCACGGGGGCGCCCACGCCGCCATCGGGGACGCCCAGGCCGCCACCATCGGGGACGCCCACGCCGCCACCACGGGGGCGCCCACGCCGCCACCATCGGGGACGCCCCCGCCGCCATCGGGGATGCCCACGCCGCCATCGGGGACGGGGGCGCCCCCGCCGCCACCATCGGGGACGCCCCCACCGCCATCGGGGATGCCCACGCCGCCACCACGGGGACGCCCTCGCCGCCATCAGGGACGCCCATGCAGTGAGAGCCACTGCTGACTTCAGATGCCTCCTCCCGCTTCCTACTCAACAGGCTCCAAAGGCAGGACTCGGGCCTTCCGCCCTCTTCCTCCGAGGGGCCCACCCCTCAGGCAGAAGCCAGCAGGAAGTCGGAAGGGGACACACATTCAAATGGGCTCTCCTGCCTCTGCCCTGCACCAAGGGGCCCTGCTCATTCAAGGGACCTGGGTGCAGGCCTGGTGGCCTTTTCTGACGCTGTTTTTGAAAGTTGACACAGACAGCAAGCAGGAAAAAGGCTCCAACGAGCCCTGGCCGCCCGCAGGCAGAGGGGCGAGCGGCGTGCTTTTCTCCTTTGCAAGAAGCCACAGAACAGTTGTGTGCAGGACCCACGGAACAGCGTGTGCCCTCAAAGTGGTTCAAAGTGGTCCAGACAGGGCGCCAGGAGTCTCCCCGGGAGCCCACGCCGCCATCGGGGACGCCCAGGCCGCCACCACGGGGGCGCCCACGCCGCCATCGGGGACGCCCAGGCCACCACCATCGGGGACGCCCACGCCGCCACCACGGGGGCGCCCACGCCGCCACCATCGGGGACGCCCCCGCCGCCATCGGGGATGCCCACGCCGCCATCGGGGACGGGGGCGCCCCCGCCGCCACCATCGGGGACGCCCCCACCGCCATCGGGGATGCCCACGCCGCCACCACGGGGACGCCCTCGCCGCCATCAGGGACGCCCATGCAGTGAGAGCCACTGCTGACTTCAGATGCCTCCTCCCGCTTCCTACTCAACAGGCTCCAAAGGCAGGACTGGGGCCTTCCGCCCTCTTCCTCCGAGGGGCCCACCCCTCAGGCAGAAGCCAGCAGGAAGTCGGAAGGGGACACACATTCAAATGGGCTCTCCTGCCTCTGCCCTGCACCAAGGGGCCCTGCTCATTCAAGGGACCTGGGTGCAGGCCTGGTGGCCTTTTCTGACGCTGTTTTTGAAAGTTGACACAGAGAGCAAGCAGGAAAAAGGCTCTAACGAGCCCTGGCCGCCCGCAGGCAGAGGGGCGAGCGGCGTGCTTTTCTCCTTTGCAAGAAGCCACAGAACAGTTGTGTGCAGGACCCACGGAACAGCGTGTGCCCTCAAAGTGGTTCAAAGTGGTCCAGACAGGGCGCCAGGAGTGCAGCGCGTTTCAGTGGTGATGGGTGCGCCCTCTGGGAGACAGCCAGTGCAAGGCTCCCCCGGATCTGCTTGGCTCATGCTGCAGGGGGACCGCTTCTGCGCTTTGCTAAGAAACAAACTATCTTCACCACACGGAGGCGTGGCCCACGAACAGCCATGAGTTGGCTCTGATTAGAAACGGAAGCAGAACTGATCTAAACGCTTGTAGATCAACGCCAAATTAAAAGCGGAGAGGAGGCAGAAACCAGGTCTCCAATTACGGGTCTCACAAAATACCCCGAAGTGGGCGCTCCTCTCAGGATGGGATTATATCAGAAAAGTTGGGCCACTGGCTGTGGGCCTCTGACTTCCCAGAGAGGCTCTGGGGCCGCCTCCCTGAGGATGAGCATCCTGGGCTCTGTCAGAGATGCTCCCGACCCCCAGAAGTGGAGATAGCCCAGCAGAGGCCCCAGGGCCCCGCCTTGACCAGAAAGCCTGCTCACAGCCTGCCCAGCCACAGGCCCGAGGGCCGGAGGCTGGGCCTCTCCTCCGGAGCTCAGAGGTCTGGGGGAGACCCCGCTCGGCAGACAGCGCCCCCGGGCCTCTCCTCCAGGGGCTCAGAGGTCTGGGGGAGACCCCGCTCAGCAGATAGTGCCCCGGGGCCTCTCCTCCGGGGCTCAGAGATCTGGGGGAGACCCCGCCCAGCAGACAGCGCCCCCGGGCCAGCCTCCCCTCTAAAGCCATCGCCACCCAGGAGGGGCCTCGTCGCAGCCCTGCCCAGGCCCTCTGCAGTCCGGCATGCTGACGCCCTGGACCTGGTCCCAGGGTCTCCCTGGGTGAGACTGGATCTAACCCAGTGCCTCTGGAAGTGCCCTCCAGCCCTGACCACCCCTGCCACTGGGGCAAATGAGGGGCTTACAAAAGGCAGGCACTAGGGCTATTCATTAATTCTCTGTGCCTATTTTCTTAAGCTAAAATACTGCTTCTTGATGAGGTAAGTGGACTGTCAGAGACACAGCAGGCGGGCCCCACCTAGGTTCCGGTGGATTCTAGGAAAATGACCCAGGAGTGGAACCACCCCTCGGGATAGCCCATTTCAGCAGTCACCACCCAGGCAGGCCCCTTCCCGCCGTCCTGCTGACGAGCGAAGTGAGGTGGGGAGGCCTGGCTCCAGCTCAGTCCTGGGTCCTAACCCCCGAGCCCACGCTGGGGGCCCCAGTGTCCTGGACCGACACGCGGCCTCGCGCCTGCAGGCTTGCTCACCTGGGCAGGGCGTGGGGCGCTGCCTGGGACGGCAGGGGCCTGGCTCCAGGGTTGTAGTCACCACCTCCCCCTCACCCCTGCCAGAACTAATCCTGGATTCCACCCGAGGCCCCCAGAGCCCAGGGCAGGTTGCATTCCCTGGGCCCGGGAATGGAGGAAAATCCTCGATATTCAAACATTTTTCAGAAAACATCTAATTCTCCTCTCTCCGAAGTCCTAACAAGCCCTGGGTAAATATCAGCTCTTCAATTTTTCCCAAAATCAGTGAGGTGCAAACCCTGTTTTAAATGTATTTGTTTTTTTCTAGTTGGGTTTCAGGCTTGATGTGTGAAGGGCTTTTTATTTGATATTTATGTGACAAGAACGGACACAAGTAACTGCTGGTGTGAACAGGCCCAGACAACAGTGGCGCCCCATCCCACCCCCACCACACACAGCCGGGAGAGACAGGCCTTTCCTGACTTCCTTGATTTTCTTTGATCATTTTTATTATGAAACATAGCAGGATGGAAAAACTGTGTAAACAACAGCAGTTTTATAAAACCTCAGTATTTCCCTCCATTTGCTTCAGACTCTATTTTAAGGAACAGAATATTATGGAAGACAGGGAACAGGGCTCAGGAAAGAGACTCAGAGGAAAGGGAAAGTGACTTGACGTCTTAAAGGAAATTCTGCTTTCCTTTCTCCCGGGCGTGGGGAAGGGCTGCGTATTTTCCTGCTTTCACTAATGACGGTGCTGAACGCTGCCTGGAAAACATCATGCCTGCGTATGACGGCAGGCTTTCTGGCCCTTCTTTCTGCTTCCCTGGAAGAGGATGAAAAGGTTTTCCTCATTAACCGGTTAACCTAGTTCCTTCATGGATTAACAGGTGAGTCACTTAGCAGATCCCCTCAGGTTAGCTGGCCTTTGCTTTGTAAAGATGAAGCTGACTTTGTCTTCCTGGGCTACACACACGCAGAATCACTGACAGACTGGGCACATCTGGGTCCACGTTCATACGTGTGGACCGGCTTGCAGTGTCTCTGACACTCTTATCTGGTCAGGAAGTGGTATTTTAGCTCAAGAAACCACAGAGAATTAATGAAGTCACCGTATCGCCTGCCTCTTATAAGCAGGATCACCTCACTTGCCTTGATGGCAAGGGTGGTCAGGGGTGGCCCCCTTAGGCGACATGTGAAGGTGACCTGAGATGTTATACAGGAACAAGGTCAAGCCTGAGATGCCGCACAGAAGACACCCACGCACTGTCCGCTCACTGCGTCGCGTTGCTGCTGATAGTCACGCAGTCACATCCAGCTCTGTGAGCCTGTGGGCTGTAGCCCGCCAGGCTCCTCCGTCCCTGGGATTCTTCAGGCAGGAGCGCTGGAGGGGGCGGCCAGGCTCCTCCGTCCCTGGGATTCTTCAGGCAGGAGCGCTGGAGGGGGCGCCAGGCTCCTCCGTCCCTGGGATTCTTCAGGCAGGAGCGCTGGAGGGGGCGCCAGGCTCCTCCGTCCGTGGGATTCTTCAGGCAGGAGCACTGGAGGAGGGGGCCAGGCTTCTCTGTCCCTGTGATTCCTCAGGCAGGAGCGCTGGAGGGGAGGGGCCAGGCTCCTCCGTCTGTGGGATTCTTCAGGCAGGAATGTAGAGTGGGGCGCCAGGCTCCTCTGTCCATGGGATTCTTCAGGCAGGAATGCTAGAAGGGGGTGCCAGGCTCCTCCGTCCGTGGGATTGTTCAGGCAGGAATGCTGCGGGGGTGGGGGGGGCGGTTGCCCGGCCCTCCTCCAGGGGATCTCGCCGACCCAGGGATCACACTTGCATTGCATTGGCAGGCGGATCTTTACTGTTGGAGCCACCAGGGAAGGCCTCACTGTACCATACCATCTCCCCATTTCTAATTTTTCACAGGAGAGGTCAGGAGGATGATCAGAAATGTCCAATAGTTAACATCTTAAAAAACTGAACATAAAACAACTTTGAAGGATCTGTTTTATTAACTTCAAAAATAGGACAGGCCAAATGTTTCCTATGTCTGCATCCCCTCACTGCAGAAAAATGCCAGGGCCTCCTTCTCTGTGGTGCGTGCTGGGGGAGTTGTTCCCAGTCCAGCCTGCAGTGAGTCTGCCGTGCAAAGGGACAGGAGAGGGCAGAGGGCTTGAGGGACACCCTGGGGAAGGGCCCACACGGTGGCCGCAGCTCTGAGTGGGAAGGGGCAGGCGAGCCAGGACCCAGACGGCCAATTAAGAGGGCGGGTGTGGGAGCAGAGACACAGGAGGCGCCTGGACTGCTCGCTTGGGCCGCAGGGCCTGCATCCGCAGATCCTGGGGGGGCCCTGCAGGCTCAGGTGGGGGTGCCAGCGGCAGGGTGAGGCCGGGCCTCAGATGCAGAGGGGCTGGCATCGGGGTGCTGGGTGTCAGAGACGAGGGGGCGGGGGCTGAGGGCGGGAAGAGAGGATGTGGCAGGTGCCCCGGCGTGCATGGGGTGGGGAGGACCGAGGTTCCCTGTGTTCACTGCCCTCTTCCCTCGGGTTCCCTGAGAGTCTGGAGCTGCAGGGAATGTAAGGAGGAAACACCCCACCTCTCCAGTCATTCCAGACACCAGAGCAGGTGGCCCAGGGAGGGGACGGCAAGGAGACCCCCGGGCAACACCATCCTGCCCACAGAGAAGAGAGGGGCACCAGGCCCGGGGGTGGTGGGGGGCGGGTCACGGGCGGTCCTCACCACTTACTGTGAGAAAGGGAGGCGAGGCCTGCTGGAATTTCCCCTTTTGAGGTTTCACATGAGACTTCATCCTCTGCTAAAGAAAGTCCAACGCAAAGAGAATGCAAAGCCAGACGTCAGCTCTGCCGAACAGGCCATGCCCAGCGGCGGCCGTTGCGGCACCTCGGGAGACGGCCCTGTGGACAGGCACACGCACCAGCCCTGGCGTGGCCGTGGGGCCGTGGACCCAGGCCAGGCGTTTCTCCCCGCCTAAGCTCAGCCTCGGGAGGCCAGGCGGGCCCCCCAGGCGGCCGGAGCCCCAGCTGAGGGATCAGACCCACAGTCCCCATTCATTCCGCCGCTGGAGGGTGCGTCAGACATGCCCGCGACTATTTCTGTATCAAAAACTCGCCGAAATGCCACGAGTTCCCAACAGAAGCTGCTGGTGCTTTTTGACCCAAAGCTCCCCGAAGAAAACAATGAGACTTTTTCTACTTAAAGAATGTGGCATCAAAACAAAAAAGCCTATATTCTCATGAATATTTTATGGCAGAGTAGAAAATTGCTTTTACAGGTTGTGCCTTGAGAAACATATTAATACAATCAGACTCGTGACGTTAGTAAAAGCACAAAGGCTATATTCAGAGTTTCAATAAGAAATGGCAAGGCTGAGCCGTGACCTGTAAGTTCTCAATCAGAAATAGAAAAGAAATCTGCTAGTCTCTAATTTTTTTAAAAAAAATAAATGATCGGGGGGCGGGGGGCGGGGCGCGGAAAGGACACTGTAATTTTCCATTACATGGGTCGGTTCTTCTGTTCATAACACTATTTCATGTCATCATATAGACAGCAAACAAAGAGAACGTCTATTCTTTAGAAAACAGGGCCGGAGTGTAGGCTCTGCTCAAGTAAAGAACGGCTCATTCAAATCTAGGGGACAATAATAGATGCTTCATCCGCGTCAGCACGAGTTCCTCTCACACTGATGTTTGTCAGCCTGTGTGAAGGGAGGAGAGAGACGCCTGCCGGGGGGAAGAGGAGGAGGAGAAAGGACTGGGGTCTATTAAAAATGCATAACCTATCTCAAAATGTTTTCAACTTTTATGACAAAACGCGTCACACACCCCGGGGGGACGCTGGCACACCCCCGCCTCGCTTCCCAGGCCCCCAGCCCTGTGCTGACTTTGCTCAGCAGCCCCGCGTGTTGTGGTCACAATCTCCAGGACGCACCCCTAAACACGCGTCCTCTGCAATCAGCAGCTGTGGCGGGGGAGGCAAGACGAAGGCCCCCAGGGAAAGACAAGAGTCTTGGGGCCAGGCTGCTTCAGCTTCCAGGAGAGCTGACGGGAAGAGCTCCTCTGGGGCAAGGCCAAGAGTGACCCCAGGAAAACCACGGGCCATCCCCCGCAGTGGGCCCAACACTGGAACTAGAACGGCCCTGCCTCCTGCTGCTGTCCGAGCCTGCTGTCTTCCAGGTGCGCCCTCCAGCCAGCTGCCCTCCAGGTGTGCCTTCCACGTGCACCCTCCAGATGCACCCTCCAGGTGTGCCCTTCACATGCGCCTTCCAGGTGTGCCTTCCACGTGTGCCCTCCAGGTGCGGGGCCCAGAAGCCCCGTGGAGAAGCACGGCCTCATGTGAGTGAGGGCGGGAGGCAGGGAGGTCCAGACACCGCCGTTCGTGCCCCTTCATTCCACTTCTCTTCCTTTGGGCTGCCCTCTCCCGGCAGGAACTCAGCCTCCTCCTGTGTCTCGGGAAGGAGGCACATGGTGTCCTGTCCGGACGTGTGCTCACGCCCTTGTCCAAGGACCGTCCCTCTGGCTGCGCACAGAACTCCAGCAAGCAGTCACCTCCTCCAGGACGTTGGAGACAACGTCCCCACCTCCTTGTCCCCAAGACTGTTACTGAGAAGCTCTGACTCTGGACATGTGCCTTTTGCTCTCCCTCTGGCAGACCAGCTCCTGGCCGCCGCGTTCTTAGCAGGGGGCTCTGGAAGCGAGGGTCTTCCTTCACGCACCGCGGAGCTCCACGCAGCCTGTCCAGTTTGGCAGCTCCAGCCCCAGCCGTGGGGAATCTCCCTGGGTCATCGTGTGGACCATCGCCCTTTCCTCCGTTTTCCCCTTTGGGAACTTCCAGTACCTGGTGGTAAATCTGCAACAATCGCTGATTTTCTTTCTGCTTCTCCTCCGTTTTCCATGTCTAATGCTCAGCTCTATTCGAGATTTCCTTAAATGTATTTTCTAAGTTTCTCACTGGGTTTTGCATACTTTCTGTGGCTATGTCCCTGAGGAGGAATGGAGGCAAGGATCCTAAGCTGTGAGCGGAGTGGGGACTCAAGGCTCAGCTTCGCTGGGTGGTGCATGGAGCTGGCGTCCGTCAGGACATGCCAGGCACCCCAGGTTGGGGTCTGAGGCACCCGGAGCCGCAGGGCAGGAGGCTGTGGCGGTGGTGGGGGTGACCGTGCCTGCTGCCCTCCAGCCTCCACTCCGCTCGGCCCGGCCCCCTCCTGCCCTGGTCCTGTCCTGGAGGCGGGATGTGGGGCTGCTTTCCAAGGATGCTGTGGCGTCCACCTGCTGGGATCTTGGCTGCACCCAAGGGTGGCGTGGAGTCTGGCCAAATCCAGTGTGGCCTGTGACTTCAGTCTCCACCGTCCAGACAGCTGCTGATGCTGCTTCCTTTTCTGTTCCCCGCCCTGTGTCTCTGAATGCCCCTTACAGGTCCGGCTGCGCTGGGGCTTGGTAGCAGCACGTGGGGTCTTTGATCTTCACTGGGGCGGGTGGGATCTGGATCCCTGGCCAAGGATTGAACCCGGCCCCCTGCATTGGGAGCGTGGAGTCTCAGCCACCGGGCCACCAGGGACGCCCCTATTCCCCCATCTCTGTGAGCTGATGACCTTTCTCTGGAATACAGATAGGGATAGATAAGTTTTCAGGGAAAATTAAAGAAAAACAAAACACAAAGCCAGCGATAACGGTATAATCACCTCCCAGGGATCCGTCAGCCGGCTCCAACAACTGCCGCCCTGTGGCCAGCCTTTCCTTCCACACCCGCCCACTGCCCTTCCTTCTAGACTATCCTGCAGCCGACCCGCCAGCAGAGCACTTTACTCATAAGGACTGTGGTATCTCTAAACAAACTCTAAAGAAAACAGCCAACCTCCCCAAATAAGTTAACAACCCATGATGCTATCAAATAGCCAGAAAGTATTTTTTTTTTTTTTTAGAGTCTCATACACATTTCTGAGACTTGATTCAGCTCAAGATTCAACTGGGGACGTCCCTGCTGGTCCAGTGGTTAAGAATCCGCCTTGCAATGCAGAGGATGTGGATTTGATCCTTGGTCAAGAGAACTAATGCCATGGGGCAACTAAGCCCTCGAGCCTCAGCGCGAGAATCTGCCGAAAGAAAACATGGTACCGCCAAGATCCTATACAGCCAGAAAGAAATCAAGACCCAGCTAAGGCACACACGCTGCAGGTGGCTGGGGCAGCTGTGCATTCCCTCTAACCTAAAGATGCCCCTTCTCCCTCACACCCACGCCCTCTCCAGCTGATGGGCTGAAGACTCTGGTCCCCCGTCCCAGGCTGACTGCACCTGAGGTGCAGATCCACACGACGGATTCCCTGGGAGGAGGAATGGGTCTGGAGTCCCGGGGAACGCAGCTCCGATTCCCAGCAGGGCCACTGCCCCCAGAGGGTCCGGTGTCCCCCGGGCTCCTGTGTCGCCAGCAGCTAAGGTGCTCCCCAATGATGCTGTCGGGCCTGTCAACACGACCCTGCTAGCCCCATCTGCCGGTCCTGAGCTGCTGGCCGGGTGTCAAAGGGCTCCAAGTCAAGTGTCACATTATCCCCACAGACAGCTTTTAGCAGAGAGGCAGGGCCAGTGCTTGACGATCTTTTATTTGCCAATTTTCAACAATACTGAGCTGGCCGTGCCGGGTGTGGCTTCGGGATCACAGTGAACCGAGCCTCTGCAGTCCTGTCCTGATGCTCACACGCGTCCTCGGGAAGCCTGTGTGACAGCACCAGGTCACCCAGAACGCACCAGCGGCCCTGGGGAGAGCCCTCGGTGTGGCTGTGACAGCTGTCCTGAAATGGCCCCGCACCTCCTGGTCCCCAGGAGGGACCAGCGATGTCCCCAAGGACACCTGGGCTCCTTCAGTGGGAAACACGGAGACCACAGTCTGGGTTTTGGTTGCCACAGTTTATAATGTGTATATCCTTACTGGAGCTTTTGTGAATTTCAGGAGTGAGTGAAATTAGATCTATGCGTTCAATCTGTCATCTCACCATGGAACTTTGGGTGCATAACTTATTAGAAATATCATTCAAAACAGCTGAACAGTCATAATCAAGTTCCATTCAAAATACTGATTTATATGCAGTAT
Source organism: Oreotragus oreotragus (assembly GCA_006410675.1). Taxonomy (NCBI): domain Eukaryota; kingdom Metazoa; phylum Chordata; class Mammalia; order Artiodactyla; family Bovidae; genus Oreotragus; species Oreotragus oreotragus. Next base: position 611,723 of record SJYX01021765.1, on the reverse strand, counting down.
CATTTTCCCCAAAGGTGCTCTTAACTGAATTACGATTATTCTATTTAATACTACGTGTGTGTGTATAAAGGGGAATTGAGGTAGAGAAGTCAGAAGTGCTTTTTAATGTAAACATTTAAAAATATTCTGTACGGAAGGTAAATAAGACAAGTGGTCCCATCTCAGCTTCTCATGTAGACAAGCATGGCTCTCCCTGCTTTTTTACCTCATTCAGATGTATGTACACAGGCCAAGTCAAAGAAATGAGCTTATGTGAGTATGGAGCAAGAACATACTATTATGTTTTATATTGTTTTGTTTTCAGCCGGGATCAGAATGTAAAGAAATAAACATATATAGTGGTACTTAATACACGTATATCCAGAGACCTAGGTTCAATCCTTGGGTCAGGAAGATCCCCTGGAGAAGGGCATGGCACTCCATTCCAGTAGTCTTGCCTGGAGAATCCCATGGACAGAGGAGCCTGGTGGGCTACAGTCCATGGGGTCACACAGAGTCAGACAGGACTGAGCGACTCACACTTTACCCATGTGTTACATGGGAAGGCTCTTTGCATCTGGCCTGGGGCAGGGAGAGACGCGACGCACGGCGCCCTGAGCCGCTTTCTGCACGTGGGTGCCTTGCACACCTGCCCATCACAAGGGAGCAGCTTGCACCTTCAGGCCCTGGTTGGCCTGGGCTCTGCCTCCAGACAAGAAGGCAGTGGATTACCCTTCAAAAGCAAGCAAAGACAGGCGGGAGCAGAGCAAGTGCCTCAAGCTGAAGGCAGGAGAGGGCATCGGGGGCAGACGCCGCAAGCCCCCAGGTCGGCCCTGAGTCGCTGCGGACCACAGGTCTGCAGACTGCTGGCCTGGGCTAGCTTCACGTGTCAACAGGGACCCTGCAGGACACGAGTGGATGCCAGCATCATCCCCACTGACAGGCAGGGAACAAGCTCAGAGAGTCTAAGTGACGTGCCCGTGGCTACACAGCAAGTGTCACTGGCAAACTCGGAACTGGACACTAACCAGGGGCGACGGGCTGCCCACGGGCGACAGAGCAGGAAGAGCCGGGAGGAGGGGGCCCGCGGGCCACCTGGGGGTGTTCTCAGGCGGGGCGGCACAGGCCACCCTGGGGTGGGACTCTGGTTCTCAGGCGGGGTGGTCAGCAGCTTGTGGACTTGGGAGCCATAGAGGCTGGGCCCTGCTCAGCTGCTGTGCTCGGGGTGCCTGGGGCTCCAGCAGCGCTCGGGTGATCAGGTGCATGCATGCTCTGGGGCTCTGAGAGCACTCCCTGCCACCAGGGCCGGCAGACCCCTTAGGTCCCTGCCCATGGCTCCAGCTGTGGATTCTGTCCTGACCAAGGGCTGGGCGTCCTCCCAGGATCGCCAGCTGGCTCCAGCACCCCGCAGGCCCGTGCTTTCCAGCCAAGAAAAGCCCCTACTTTTGCTGAAAGGCTCACAGGGGTCCGCTTCGAGAGCTCCTGCTCATGGCCGAGACACAGCCCCGAGGGTGCAGCCAGCTCGGGGCTGCACCCCCCAACCAGTCCCGGAAACAGGCTAAACAGCACCGCCGAGCAAACCCAGCTGCCGAGCAGAGATGCAGACAGCGAGTTCCTGACAGCTCACTTTCGCTGCCAAAAATCAAGTCACCGTTAACACCAGGTAATGTTTTACTCCACTGTCTCTTTCCCTAAGCTGGGTTTCACCTCCACTCACTCACACCTCCTCCCTAAGCGCCAAGTTTTCAACGGGCTTCTCCCTGGCGGAGCCTAAGGCCGTCAGCACACCGAGGCCCGGCCTCCCCCCCAACCCCACCCCACCTGAGGGCCTCTCCTGCGGCTGCCATGACCCTCCTCTCCGAGGTCCCCACCGCGCCTGCGTGTCTGCGGACACCAGCGAGGACCCGTCGGGGGCCAGCAGGTGGGAGGTGGGACCACTCGTGGAAAGCAGGCCCAGGGCCCTGCTTCCAGGCACCAGGGCGTGTGTCCAGGTAACGCTGCTGAGAGAGAGAGGAGGCCGGGCCCCCGGCACAGCCACCTGGTCTCAAACGTCCAGCGTGGGGTCGGGGCTAATGTGAGTCCAAACCCCCCTGAGGACCAGCAGCCACCCAGGGGCCCTGCGCGTGACCAGCATTCATCGAGAGCCAGGACGCAGCCTCGAGCCGGGAGACCCCATGGCAGGGAGGTGTGAATGCAGGGAGAAGACTCCAGGGGAGCTGACCTGGCAGGAGGGGTATCTGGGTGCGGCGGGCTGAGCTGAGCCTGTCCTGCCTCCCGAGCTGCTGAATGCCCTCCCCCTAAAGTGGGCCCAGAAGGCGACTTTACTGAGGGTGGTGAAGACCCAAGGCAAGACCTGGTGGTCAGGATGCAGGAGACCCCCAGAAGGCCAAAAGCTGGCCCTCAGCGTCTGCACACGGGACAACTGAAGGCCGAGTCAGGAACGCCTGGGGACAGGCGTCCACAGCACCCAGGCAGGTTCCAGCACACCAGGGAGGGAGGCCCTGGAGGGCAGGCCCGCAGTGCAAGTGAGGGGCCCCAGGTCCCCCAGACACGGAGCCAAGACGGCTTCTCAACTGAAAGGATGGTAACAGGATGTGGAGACATGCCGGCTTCACAAGGAACTAGAGAGCGTGTATTTGATGCAGACAGAGGACAAGCACTGGCCTCATCTCCTCGGGGCGGGGTGCCGATCCCGCAGCAGCTGCTGAGGAGTGTAGGTCCCCCTCCGCCCCCTTCTCTTCTTTTGTCAAAGAAAGAAAAAGGCCTTTGTAGGACGGGAGCATGCAGGGGAGAGAACTCAGACAATGGGGCAGAATCCAGGCCATCTCACTGTTCAGCAAAAGCAGACCATCGAGGCCCTCCCACACCCTTCTCCCCCACCTCACCTGCTCCATCCTACAGCCCGGGCCCCTGGGCACCTGCAGCGCGGCAGCCCTACCACCAGCAGGGAGCGTGCAGCCTCTGTTTCAGGCCCGGAGGTGCGTTCCAAAGTGTGGGCACCCCCTCACCGCAGAGAAGGTCAGAGGTCAGAGGCAGCACCTAAGACAGATGGCTGAGCATTTCCAGAACTGGTGGGAGACACGGAAGCCACAACCAAGCAGGGACCCCAGCAAACGGCAGCAATCAAGACAGTTTCCAGGCGGAACCGCAGACTCGAGAGAAGAGGGTCAGCGGACCCCGAGGACGAGCAAGCTGCCGATGAGGGGCATGGAAACGGCCAGAGAGCCCGAGCCGGCCCCGAGGGCAGAGGAACAGCTGCCGAGCCAGAACCACGAGCTGGGGAGCGGCGGTCAAGACCGCGTGCAGAGCACACACAGACGGGCCGCATGAGACTGAGACGGCTGCAGGCGCGCCAACGAGCCCCGGGGAAGGACGAGCCCACGCGCGTCCGAGACGCGGGAGGAACGGTGAGCAGAGAACCCGGAAGCGAGTCCACGCGAACGGCGAGGAGGCGGACGGCAGCGTCCGACTTGTGGACGGAGTCACGGAGGAAACCCTGGGGGCCGGTGGGGAGGCGGGAGCGTCCCAGGGCCCTGGGGCCCCTGCCCCCCGTAGCGAGGGAGGTAGAAGACAGAGGTTCACAGGCTGCCACGCAGACCTGCGGGAGACCAAGGGGAGGGCCCTCAGGGCAGCGGCAGGGGGTGTGGCGAGGTCAGCAAAATGATTTCAAGGAGAAAGAAAAACACAGGCGGTTGCTAAGCGCCCCCACCTACACACACAGAGCTGGTCCTCCCAATGGACGTACACGACTGCACCTGGAGTCCGGCCAGAAATAATCACAACTGACTCTGACCAAACCTCCAGGTCTAACCACCGACGGACAGAAAACTCAGGCAAGAGAGGTCCGCTCTGAATGCCAACTCAGGGAGGAAATCAAGCGAAATCTAGAACCCAGGGAGACCCTGCAGGACAGACAACCCAGTATCTTCAGAGATAGACTGCAAAGCTCACAAAAAGGCAGGAGGAATCTTACAGACGAGCTGGGGACAGACCAGCCACCACGCACGACCATTCAGTGGACCTCGTGTCAAATGATGGAACACAGAGGCACGAGCTTTAAACACCATCAGGGTGAAGGCATAAAGAAGTGAGGTGAAGGTCGCCGAGTTGTGTCCGAGTCTTTGCGGCCTCGCACGCTATACAGCCCATGGAACTCTCCAGGCCAGAATACCAGAGCGGGTAGCTGCTCCCTTCTCCAGGGGATTTTCCCAACCCAGGGATCGAACCCAGGTCTCCCGCATCACAGGTGGATTCTTTACCAGCTGAGCCACAAGGGAAGCCCAAGAATACTGGAGTGGGTAGCCTATCCCTTCTCTAGCGGATCTTCCCGACCCAGGAATTGAACCAGAGTCTCCTGCATTGCAGGCAGATTCTTTACCAACTGAGCTATCAGGGAAACCAGGATAGCTGTGAAGCCGCGACAGGGGATAAAGAGGATGCGGTATATAAATACAATGGAACTTTAGCCATAGGAAAGAAGAAAATCTTGTCATCTGTGAAAACATGGATGAACCTAGAGGATATTATACTAAGTGAAATAAGTCAGGTAGAGAAAGGCAAATACCACGAGTTCACATTTGTGAACTCTCAAAAAAACAAAACAAAACATGAACAAACGTAACAGAAAGAGGCCAACTGGTGGACGCGAGAGGGGACGGAGGCTGGGGCGCGAGTGAGACGGGTGAGGGAGGTGGAAGACGGAGACCTGCAGACTCGGTCAGTCAGTCACGGGCTGTGATGTCGGCCACAGGGAGCACAGTCAGTAAGACGGTAGCGCAGGAAGCCCCCGCACACGAACAAGTTCCGTTCCCAGAGTGTGTTCGTGAAGTCCAGCTGGCTCATGGGTTGAGCCACGTGAGCCTGGGTCCCCGGCTAACACAATCAGCTCCGCAGGACTGCGCTGTTACAGCTTTAGACACTTCTCACACATAATACAGGTAAAAACAAACAAGCCAGCTTCCACTGTACAGTTCAGCACCTTGAAAGGTGCAGCAGTCCAACACAACAGCTGGCACACAGCGTCTGGCGTGGAAAGAACAGCTAAGAAGAGTTACTGGCGGGAGGTGGTAGAAGAGGGGGGATGGTAGAGCCGAAGGGGCGTCAGCAACAGGAGACGGAGGGCGAGCTGCTGGCCCGCTCACGCCTGACGCTGACGGAAAGCAGATGTGCACCTCTGAAAGTTCGCAACTTGAGTGTCTGTATGCAGGGGACTGACTGTATCTTTCTACGGTGACAAGTGGTAACTAGACTTATGATGACATTTTTTAATGTATAGAACCAGGGAATTACTGTGTTATGTACCCACACAGGTTTGCAGATCAATTTTACTTAAATTAACACATACACACAAACTTGTATCAGGAACATATAAACACCAGGTGAACATTGAATAAAGCTAAAGAATTGTTCAGTTCACTTCATTCACTCAGTTGTGCCTGACTCTTTGCAACCCCATGGACTGCAGCAGGCCAGGGGAAATCACCAACTCCTGGAATTTACTCAAACTCATGTCCATTCAGTCACTGATGCCATCCAACCATCTCATCCTCTATCGTCCCCTTCTCCTCCCACCTACAATCTTTCCCAGCATCAGGGTCTCTTCCAATGAGTCAGTTCTTTGCATCAGGTGGCCAAAGTATTGGAGTTTCAGCTTCAGCATCAGTCCTTCCAATGAACACCCAGGACTGGTCTCCTTTAGGACGGACTGGTTGGATCTCCTTGCAGTCCAAGGGACTCTCAAGAGTCTTCTCCAACACCACAGTTCAAAAGCATCAATTCTTCAGCACTCAGCTTTCCTCACAGTCCAACTGTCACATTCATACATGACCACTGGAAAAACCATAGCCTTGACTACACAGACATTTGTTGGTAAAGTAATGTCTCTGCTTTTTAATATGCTCTCTAGGTTGGTCATAATTTTCCTTCTAAGGAGTAAGTGTCTTTCTATTTCATGGATGCAATCACCATCTGCAGTGATTTTGGAGCCCCCACAAAATAAAGTCTGCCACTGTTTCGATCTATTTGCCATGAAGTGATGGGACCAGATGCCATGATCTTGCTTTTCTGAATGTTGAGCTTTAAGCCAACTTTTACTCTTTCCTCTTTCACTTGCATCAAGAGGCTTTTTAGCTCCTCTTCACTTTCTGCCATAAGGGTGGTTCATCTGCATATCTGAGTTATTAATATTTCTCCCAGAAATCTTGATTCCAGCTTGTGCTTCATCCAGCCCAGTATTTTGCATGATGTGCTCTGCATATAAGTTAAATAAGCAGGGTGACAATATACAGCCTTGACGTACTCCTTTTTCTGTTTGGAACCAGTCTGTTGTTCCATGTCCAGTTCTAACTGTTGCTTTCTGACCTGCATACAGATTTCTCAAGAGGCAGGTCAAGTGGTCTGGTATTCCCATCTCTTTCAGAATTTTCCACAGTTTATTTGAATCCACACAGTCAAAGGCTTTGGCATAGTCAATAAAGCAGAAAGAGATGTTTTTCTGGAACTTGCTTGCTTTTTCGATAATGCAATGGATGTTGGCAATTTGATCTCTGGTTCCTCTGCCTTTTCTAAAACCAGCTTGAACATTTGGAAGTTCACGGTTCATGTATTGCTGAAGCCTGGCTTGGAGAATTTTGAGCATTACTTTACTAGCCTGTGAGATGAATGCAATTGTGTGGTAGTTTGAGTGTTCTTTGGCATTGACTTTAGGACTGGAATGAAAATGGACCTTTTCCAGTCCTATGGCCACTGATGAGTTTTCCAAATTTGCTGGCATATTACGTGCAGCACTTTCACGGTGTCAGCTTTCAGGATTGGAAATAGCTCAACTGGAATGCCATCACCTCCACTGGCTTTGTTCGTAGTGATGCTTCATAAGGCCCACTTGACTTCACATTCCAGGATGTCTGGCTCTAGGTGAGTGATCACACCAGCGTGATTACCTGGGTCATGAAGATCTTTTTTGTGCAGTTCTTCTGTGTATTCCTGCCACCTCTTCTTAATATCTTCTGCTTCTGTTAGGTCCATACCACTTCTGTCCTTTATTGTACCCATCTTTGCATGAAATGTTCCTTTGGTATCTCTAATTTTTTTGAAGAGATCTCTAGTCTTTCCCATTCTATTATTTTCCTCTAATTCTTTGCATTGATCACTGAGGAAGGCTTTCTTATCTCTTCTTGCTATTCTTTGGAACTCTGCATTCAGACACTTATATCTCTCCTTTTCTCATTTTCCTTTCACTTCTCTTCTTTTCTCAGCTATTTGTAAGGCCTCCTCAGACAGCCATTTGGCCTTTTTTCAGTTCTTTTTCTTGGGGATGGTTTTGATCCCTGTCTCCTGTACAATGTCACAAACCTCCGTCCATATTTCTTCAGGCACTCTATCTATCAGATCTAATCCCTTGAATCTATTTGCCCCTTTCACTGTATAATCATAAGGGATTTGATTTAGGTCATACCTGAATGGTCTAGAGGTTTTCCGTACTTTCTTCAATTTAAGTCTGAATTTGCCAATATGGAGTTCATAATCTGAGCCACAGTCAGCTCCTGGTCTTGTTTTTGTTGACTGTATAGAGCTTCTCCATCTTTGGCTGCAAAGAATATAATCAATCTGATTTCGGTGTTGACCATCTGGTGACGTCCCTGTGTAGAGTCTTCTCTTGTGTTGTTGGAAGAGGGTGTTTGTTATGACCAGTGCGTTCTCTTGGCAAAACTTTGTTAGCCTTTGCCCTGCTTCATTCTGTATTCCAAGGCCACATTTGCCTGTTACTCCAGGTGTCTCTTGTCTTCCTACTTTTACATTCAAGTCCCCTATAATGAAAAGGCCATCTTTACTGGGTGTTAGTTTTAGAAGGTCTTGTAGGTCTTCAAGGAACCATTCAACTTCAGCTTCTTCAGCATTACTAGTTGGGGCACAGACTTGGATTACTGTGATATTGAATGGTTTGCCTGGGATATGAACGGAGATCATCCCAGAGATCATCCTGTCGTTTTTGAGATTGCATGCAAGTACTGCATTAATATGAAAATGGCATTGTACATATTTTGAAAACAAGCAGATCCCTTTCTCTTAGAGACGCAGGCCCTGGAATAGTTACAGATGATACGATACACTGAGTGGGATTTGGTTCAAAACGTCCATGGCTGGAGGGAAGAGGTGAGGCGGGGCCCTGGCCAAACGCGGCTGGACAGGCCCTGACTGCCGAGCTGGCTCACAGGGCGTGGAGCCCTGCTGCTTGTCTTTCCGCCTCTGAACGTGTCTACAGTTTCTTCATGATACGAAATTAAAAAGAAATGTTTAATTACATTTCTAAATATCTTCTGAGTCAAACAGGAAATCCTAACAACCACTTAAAAATAAGCAGAATGGAAAGATATTGAAAAAAATTACTTATAGTAACTTGAAAGTTTCTGGTCTTACTAGGAGGGAACTGACAAACTTAAATGATGGTGCTTGACAATAACAAGGATATAATTCATAAGCTAGAACGATGTATCTTTAGGAAAAACTCTAGAAAAAAATCCAAGGAAAACAGATGGGAGGAGGGAGTAAACACATAGATAACTAGAGAATGCCCATCACCCTTATACAGCAACACAGTTAGAAGTTGGTTCTTTGAAAAGATCAATAAAATAGACTAACTTCTGATAAGAATGACTTAGAAAATGAGGGTAAAGCACAGACTTAAACATTAGGAATGTAAGAGGTCACCAAAATTCAGATACAGCAGAAATGGAAAATACAATGACAAATTTGAAGCCAGTCAATTAAAAACCCTACAGAAATAGACATACCTCTAGAAAAATATGGTCATTCTCTGTGAGGCTAGTATAAAACCTTGTTACAAAAACCAGAGCCATTATAAAGAAGAAAAATTACAATCCTGGCCATGAACACAGCCACAAAATTCCCACATGAGTTATTAGCGAGCTCAATCCAGCAGTCTACAAAAAAAGAATCCCCGAAACGGTAATTGACCAAAATATATGGCATTTTAAAATGAGAATGCAACCTCTCTATAGAACATCTATAAATGTAATTAACTGCATTAATAATGACTTCATCATAATAAAAATAAGCATATTATATAATCCAACAACTATTCATTATTAAAGCCTTTAGCAAACTGTGAATAAAATTTCTTTAGCCTGAAAAGGGGATTTCTTAAAAANCGATAATGCAATGGATGTTGGCAATTTGATCTCTGGTTCCTCTGCCTTTTCTAAAACCAGCTTGAACATTTGGAAGTTCACGGTTCATGTATTGCTGAAGCCTGGCTTGGAGAATTTTGAGCATTACTTTACTAGCCTGTGAGATGAATGCAATTGTGTGGTAGTTTGAGTGTTCTTTGGCATTGACTTTAGGACTGGAATGAAAATGGACCTTTTCCAGTCCTATGGCCACTGATGAGTTTTCCAAATTTGCTGGCATATTACGTGCAGCACTTTCACGGTGTCAGCTTTCAGGATTGGAAATAGCTCAACTGGAATGCCATCACCTCCACTGGCTTTGTTCGTAGTGATGCTTCATAAGGCCCACTTGACTTCACATTCCAGGATGTCTGGCTCTAGGTGAGTGATCACACCAGCGTGATTACCTGGGTCATGAAGATCTTTTTTGTGCAGTTCTTCTGTGTATTCCTGCCACCTCTTCTTAATATCTTCTGCTTCTGTTAGGTCCATACCACTTCTGTCCTTTATTGTACCCATCTTTGCATGAAATGTTCCTTTGGTATCTCTAATTTTTTTGAAGAGATCTCTAGTCTTTCCCATTCTATTATTTTCCTCTAATTCTTTGCATTGATCACTGAGGAAGGCTTTCTTATCTCTTCTTGCTATTCTTTGGAACTCTGCATTCAGACACTTATATCTCTCCTTTTCTCATTTTCCTTTCACTTCTCTTCTTTTCTCAGCTATTTGTAAGGCCTCCTCAGACAGCCATTTGGCCTTTTTTCAGTTCTTTTTCTTGGGGATGGTTTTGATCCCTGTCTCCTGTACAATGTCACAAACCTCCGTCCATATTTCTTCAGGCACTCTATCTATCAGATCTAATCCCTTGAATCTATTTGCCCCTTTCACTGTATAATCATAAGGGATTTGATTTAGGTCATACCTGAATGGTCTAGAGGTTTTCCGTACTTTCTTCAATTTAAGTCTGAATTTGCCAATATGGAGTTCATAATCTGAGCCACAGTCAGCTCCTGGTCTTGTTTTTGTTGACTGTATAGAGCTTCTCCATCTTTGGCTGCAAAGAATATAATCAATCTGATTTCGGTGTTGACCATCTGGTGACGTCCCTGTGTAGAGTCTTCTCTTGTGTTGTTGGAAGAGGGTGTTTGTTATGACCAGTGCGTTCTCTTGGCAAAACTTTGTTAGCCTTTGCCCTGCTTCATTCTGTATTCCAAGGCCACATTTGCCTGTTACTCCAGGTGTCTCTTGTCTTCCTACTTTTACATTCAAGTCCCCTATAATGAAAAGGCCATCTTTACTGGGTGTTAGTTTTAGAAGGTCTTGTAGGTCTTCAAGGAACCATTCAACTTCAGCTTCTTCAGCATTACTAGTTGGGGCACAGACTTGGATTACTGTGATATTGAATGGTTTGCCTGGGATATGAACGGAGATCATCCCAGAGATCATCCTGTCGTTTTTGAGATTGCATGCAAGTACTGCATTAATATGAAAATGGCATTGTACATATTTTGAAAACAAGCAGATCCCTTTCTCTTAGAGACGCAGGCCCTGGAATAGTTACAGATGATACGATACACTGAGTGGGATTTGGTTCAAAACGTCCATGGCTGGAGGGAAGAGGTGAGGCGGGGCCCTGGCCAAACGCGGCTGGACAGGCCCTGACTGCCGAGCTGGCTCACAGGGCGTGGAGCCCTGCTGCTTGTCTTTCCGCCTCTGAACGTGTCTACAGTTTCTTCATGATACGAAATTAAAAAGAAATGTTTAATTACATTTCTAAATATCTTCTGAGTCAAACAGGAAATCCTAACAACCACTTAAAAATAAGCAGAATGGAAAGATATTGAAAAAAATTACTTATAGTAACTTGAAAGTTTCTGGTCTTACTAGGAGGGAACTGACAAACTTAAATGATGGTGCTTGACAATAACAAGGATATAATTCATAAGCTAGAACGATGTATCTTTAGGAAAAACTCTAGAAAAAAATCCAAGGAAAACAGATGGGAGGAGGGAGTAAACACATAGATAACTAGAGAATGCCCATCACCCTTATACAGCAACACAGTTAGAAGTTGGTTCTTTGAAAAGATCAATAAAATAGACTAACTTCTGATAAGAATGACTTAGAAAATGAGGGTAAAGCACAGACTTAAACATTAGGAATGTAAGAGGTCACCAAAATTCAGATACAGCAGAAATGGAAAATACAATGACAAATTTGAAGCCAGTCAATTAAAAACCCTACAGAAATAGACATACCTCTAGAAAAATATGGTCATTCTCTGTGAGGCTAGTATAAAACCTTGTTACAAAAACCAGAGCCATTATAAAGAAGAAAAATTACAATCCTGGCCATGAACACAGCCACAAAATTCCCACATGAGTTATTAGCGAGCTCAATCCAGCAGTCTACAAAAAAAGAATCCCCGAAACGGTAATTGACCAAAATATATGGCATTTTAAAATGAGAATGCAACCTCTCTATAGAACATCTATAAATGTAATTAACTGCATTAATAATGACTTCATCATAATAAAAATAAGCATATTATATAATCCAACAACTATTCATTATTAAAGCCTTTAGCAAACTGTGAATAAAATTTCTTTAGCCTGAAAAGGGGATTTCTTAAAAAACAAAACACAGCGAGCATGGCTTTTAAAGGCGAGTGCTGACTGACTGGCTGAGGGCGACAATACAAGCGCAGAGGCGAGACACGCCGCCGTGGCGCAGACTCTGTGGTCCTCGGGACACAGCTCCTCCCCTGCTTTCCCTGGTGGCTTAGTGGGAAGGAAATTGCCTGCCGTGCAGGAGACTGGGGTTCGATCCCTGGGTGGGGAAGATCCCCTGAAGAAGGAACTGGCCACCCACTGCAGTATTCTTGCCTGGAGAATCCCATGGACGGAGGACCCCGGTGGGCCATGGTGTGAAGGGTTGCAAAGAGTCAGACACGACTGAAGCAACTCAGCACAATACATGCATTTACTCTCTTAGAGGAAAATAGAAAAAGCCTCCAGACGCATTGGCTCTAAGTGATTAGACTGTACTCACACTGCCCTTGGAACAAGCTGAGCTGATGACACGGCATCCGCTGAGTGTTTATACCCGCGGTCGTGGGCGCCTCTACAGGGCCGTGCCCGGCCTCCTGGACGATATGGCCCGACACCCACGGCTTCTGCAGCCCCACCCACTGATGACTGGGCCTTCAGAACCTCCGGCGGGCTGCTTCGCTTAGTTGCTACGTCCTGTCTCACTGTTGCGACCCCATGGGCCGTAGCCCGCCAGCCCGAATCTGTCCCTGGGATTCTCCAGGCAAGAACGCTGGAGCAGGTTGCCATTTCCCTCTCCAGGGGATCTTCCCCACCCAGGGATCGAACCCTCGTCTGCTGCCTTGCAGGTGGGTTCTCTACCGCTGAGCCACCCGGGAAGCTCTGTTTTTTAACCCTGACGCGTCTCCTCAGCAGAGGCAGAGCCGGCACACAAAAGAAGGTCTGTCTGGGGACCTGGATCCTCAACGATGCCTAAATGCCTCAATCCCTGGTTTGGCTGAAGACAAGTAAGAGGCAGAAAATGTGTCTAAACAAGAGTCCACTTCAGGCCGTCCCCCCCCACACACTAGCATATCACCCCCAAGAGAGGTTCATTGAAAACTCTCCACTTACAAACAGAACCCCACGGCCACCCTGAGGACTCGGGCCACCAGCAAGGCTCGGGCAGAGCCGGGGTCACCGGCCCCCAGGCAGGAGGGAGCACACGAGGTGGCCCTGCTGGCCCAGCCCGGCAGCTGGCAGCATTGCCCCAAAGAGCAGGGTGCCCTCCTCGCCTCAGTGAGGACCCAACTGATAGAATCTCTGGGCCCTACTGCTGGACACCTCAGGGTTAACTTAAAGTTCCTCACATTTTGCAGAGCTGTAATGAAACAAACCAAGGTGTTGGAGAAGGAACAATGTATTTTCATTTTCTTAGCTTTCTCAGGAATTGGGCAATATTGCTTTAAGGTTAATAAATCAGCAAATGGTAGATACTAAGTACTGTGGTGCTGGAGAAGACTCTTGAGAGTCCCTTGGACTGCAAGGAGATCCAACCAGTCCATTCTGAAGGACATCAGTTCTGGGTGTTTTTTGGAAGGAATGATGCTAAAGCTGAAACTCCAGTACTTTGCCACCTCATGCGAAGAGGTGACTCATTGGAAAAGACTGATGCTGGGAGGGATTGGGGGCGGGAGGAGAAGGGGACGACCGAGGATGAGATGGCTGGATGGCATCACCGACTTGATGGACGTGAGTCTGAGTGAACTCCGGGAGTTGGTGATGGACAGGGAGGCCTGGCGTGCTGTGATTCATGGGGTCGCAGAAAGTTGGACACGACTGAGCGACTGAACTGAACTGAAGTATATCATTTATACGTTATAAACAGAATAGCCTGAACGAAAAATAACACTGTAACTAGCAAAATCAGAAAGTGAACACGATAAAAAAAGGCCGAAGAATCTGTAGGTGCTAATTATCTAATCTCTCACAAGGCATCCACAAACACTGCCCAAAGTGGCTGTGCCAAGAAACAGCCATTCAGCTAAGTATGTGGGCTTGTAAACAATCCCGCAGCAGCATGTGGTCAGAGGACACAGCCCCCCAAGCGGCCAGAAGGACAGCACGGCCAGCCGCCCTAAAACCAGGGAGCAGGCCAGAGAGCCCGCGGCCAGGCAGTCAGAGCAGAGGCGCGCGGCATGGGAGGCAGAGAGACCGGGCGGAGGCTCGGAACTCAGCGCACCTGCTGGGTCACCGAGTCTAGGCGGGATCTACTCACACAATAGCGAGCAGACTGCGTGAAAACAAAACAATGACCGTCCACCTAGGAAGCATCCAGAACAGAACGGGCAAAGAGCAACCGAAAGGAGTCCGAGGTCGGCGCATCAGTGCCGCAAAGCTCAGCCCTAAAGCAAAACCTAAACAAGACGAGGCCCGTTTCACGTGCGCGCGCGTGTGTGAAAGTCACGAGGCCCACTTCACGCGTGCGCGTGTGACAGTCACAAGACGAGGCCTGTTTCACGTGCGCGCGCGTGTGTGAAAGTCACGAGGCCCACTTCACGCGTGCGCGTGTGACAGTCACAAGACGAGGCCCGTTTCACGTGCACGTGCGCGCGTGTGACAGTCACAAGATGAGGCCCGTTTCACATGCATGTGCGCGTGCGTGTGTGTGAAAGTCACAAGACGAGGCCCGTTTCACGTGCGGAAAGTCACGAGGCCCACTTCACGCGTGCGCGTGTGACAGTCACAAGACGAGGCCCACTTCACGCGTGCGCGTGTGACAGTCACAAGATGAGGCCCATTTCATGTGCACGTGCGCGTGCATGTGTGTGAAAGTCACAAGATGAGGCCCGTTTCACTCGCGCGCGCGCGTGTGAAAGTCACGAGGCCCGTTTCACGTGCGCGCGCACATGTGACAGTCACAAGACGAGGCCCGTTTCACATGTGTGTGTGTAAATCAGTCATCCTTTGTGACCCCATGGACTGTAGCCCACCAGGCTCCTCTGTCCATCGAATTTTCCAGGCAAGAATAATAGAGTGGATTGCCATTCCCTTCTCCGGGGATCTTCCTGACCCAGGGGTCAAACCCAGCTCTCCTGAATTGCAGGCGTATTTGTAACCACTGGGCCCCGAGGGAAGGCAGTCGGTACACTGTTTACCATGAGAAAAGGCTGTCTTGGAGCTGTGTGTCCTCTAATGAAAGCCAAGATGGACAGCCCAGAGAAGTCAGAAGAGATGAACGGCAACACAGAGCTGACCGCAGACCTGAACTCGCTCCGGCACCCCAGCACCAGTGACCCAAAACGTGCGCACAGAGGACCTGAATAACACCATTAACACCGCAGCCAAGTGAGCCTGGAAAAGGCTGCACAAGCAGAGAACTGATGACTTTCAAACTCCCACAAAACACTTAGGACGAGCAAGCCACACAAACAGAAAGTTTCCCAGGAAATACACAGAACCCAACGTACAGGCCCCAACTCCTGTGCACACTGCCACAGAAAAAGACATCAATAAAACCAGAAGAAAAACAGAAATTCAACCGAACGCCTTTCTCTTCAACACTCCAAATCTGAAAGGAAAGTGAAGAAAATTTATCAAATAAATCTAATGAGCTCATCACATACTGAAAATTTCAGGAATGGATTACACTGAGCTCAGAGAGTAAGTCATAGTCTTACACACTTAAGCAATGTTTTTAAAAAGGAATCGAAACAATTAAGCATTGGACTCAGAAAGTTCGAAAAGGAACCAAAAAATTAAGCCATATCTCATTCAAGAAAAAAAGAGGAACACGGTAATAGTAAAAGAAATTAAAGGAAATACTCAAGAAACAGAAAATCCATAGAACTGCCAGAACATGCCATGTGGACAAAGTTTGTCTGTGCTTAATGGGAGCAAAAATGTGGAAGTGACAGTTGGAGGAGGTTTTGAAGAACCAGGCAGGCTGGAACATTACAAGCAAAAGAAAACAGCCCTTTCCCTGTGGAAATCTTCAAAGATACACAAAACCAGAGATGATTACTGGGAATACCCTCATATACAGCTTTGTACAATGATCAACATTTTGTTTCATCTGTTAACATCCATTTTTTTTGGTGACTGCATGGGATAAAATATCTCAGCTTTAAACTGATAAAAGATGGCAAACAACGAGTCATTTTTTAAAGAAACAGATTTTTCACATCAACATCGCTGCTGTTCACTCGCCGAGTCGTGTCCGACTCTGCGATCCCATCTGTGAGTGATGAGGGTAGGACAAGGAAAAACGTCAGGGCGAACAAGAGCCGTTCCACACACCANTAATGAGCTCATCACATACTGAAAATTTCAGGAATGGATTACACTGAGCTCAGAGAGTAAGTCATAGTCTTACACACTTAAGCAATGTTTTTAAAAAGGAATCGAAACAATTAAGCATTGGACTCAGAAAGTTCGAAAAGGAACCAAAAAATTAAGCCATATCTCATTCAAGAAAAAAAGAGGAACACGGTAATAGTAAAAGAAATTAAAGGAAATACTCAAGAAACAGAAAATCCATAGAACTGCCAGAACATGCCATGTGGACAAAGTTTGTCTGTGCTTAATGGGAGCAAAAATGTGGAAGTGACAGTTGGAGGAGGTTTTGAAGAACCAGGCAGGCTGGAACATTACAAGCAAAAGAAAACAGCCCTTTCCCTGTGGAAATCTTCAAAGATACACAAAACCAGAGATGATTACTGGGAATACCCTCATATACAGCTTTGTACAATGATCAACATTTTGTTTCATCTGTTAACATCCATTTTTTTTGGTGACTGCATGGGATAAAATATCTCAGCTTTAAACTGATAAAAGATGGCAAACAACGAGTCATTTTTTAAAGAAACAGATTTTTCACATCAACATCGCTGCTGTTCACTCGCCGAGTCGTGTCCGACTCTGCGATCCCATCTGTGAGTGATGAGGGTGGGACAAGGAAAAACGTCAGGGCGAACAAGAGCCGTTCCACACACCGCTCCACACGGACGATAAACCAGACAATCGTATCTTCAGCCGGGCTGCACGGGCTAGAGCCGCCACTGTACTACCCGCCCCCCGAGTCTGATTCTCATCCTCCGACCGCTGAGATGACTGAAGTGCAGGCGGACTCTACCATCTGAGCCTCCGGGGAGCCGCTTGAAGAGACAGGCTTTCTTTAACAGAGTCTCCAGAGTAATAAACACACTGTATCAACAATGAAGAAAGCATTCCAAACCTGAGTCTACAGAAAATAAAGTGACTTGGATGGCACGTGGGTCTCCAGGTACAGCCATGGGTCCCCGCCCCCCACTCCCTGCCTCTCCCGGCGGTTCAGAAGGAGGGCAGAGGGGACTGGCGCAGGGTCACACCCACCGTCCCGCTGCAGGTCCCCTGGCCTCCCCAGCGCGTGGCGTTCTTGTCCGGGAATCTGGAGTGCATAAACGGAGCAGACCAGCTGCACTCGGCGCTCTGTGAGTCCAGATGAAGCCGGGCGTCGGGTCCCCACCCCCTCCCCACTCTCTATCTCGGGAACTTCTCCTTAAAGCTCTTCAGAAAATCCTTTGGCTGTTTCTAATTTGTTCTGCATCCCCCAAGAAGAGAAACTGTCTTTGAGAAATATTTGCAAGCGAAAATTGAGCAAGAGGCTGTAAATAAAAACCTGGCGTGCAGTGGGGGAACTTGGCTTTCGAGAAGTGCACAAATGTGCTTCCGGGAAACTAAAAATAGAAGCAGGCCAGCTCGGTGCAAAAAAAAAAAAAAAAGTGGGGGGGGGTAGGGGGACGTCTTCTGAGTTCTCACGTATAAAGGCAGCCGACGAAGACAAATGTGAGTCCCAGAGGAGGCGCCTGGCGGAGGAATCCAGCGGGGGGCTCTGCCGTCGTGACTTTAGAAACGGTGCGAGTGGACGAGAACTCTCCCACGATTACAGTGCAGGGACCAGACAGTGAGACAGAAACAACAGCAGAAAGCCCAGCGTTTCATCCTCAAGCATTTACTAAAAGAGCCCCCTTCTGGCCCCCAAGGCCATCAGCTGTGGCCCCAGCGGGGACGGGTGATCCAGGCTGCCCGATCCAGCACCTTGCCCGGCTGCTCAGACAGTAACTGCTGACACCTGGGTTCAATCTGGCCACACCCCTGCAGCCCCGGGCCCTCCTCACCTGCCCACACTCTGCGCCTGGGCTGTGCTCACTCTACCATACGTCAGGTTACCCCCTGAAAGCCATTTGGTTTACCCAAAACCCCATGGATAAAAAACACATTATCTGAAAATTAAAAATAGTTTCGGTGGTCTAGGAAAGCCACAGACCTCCTCTGCAAGCGTCCTTGCCATTTCAGTTACGTAAGGTCAAGTTTACATAATATAGACAAGAAAGCATTTCAGAATTTCCCTCTTAGCAACCCCCTAACTTTGCTTATGGGTTTCAGCTAACAGCTGGGTTGCAGAAGGAGCCAATGTTACTTAATAGTAACAGTTGAAATATTTAAAAATAGAAGGTGAGCCTTCCACTTGGCAGCAGAGAGAGCAGCGAGGGCAGCAGGGGTGAAGCGGGGAGCAACTCCAGCTTCTCCGGGGTGGGCTGGCCTCGTTCAGCAAGCGCCTGCTGGACACCAAGGTGCCCAGCGAGGAAGGCAGCATCTTTTGGGGACTCTGCAGGGTGGGGAGTAGGCCAGGGGTGTGGGGGTGTAGTGTGTGTTGGGGGTGGGGAGGGAAGGTGGTCAGGCTCAGACTTCAGTGTCTGAAAGGAGACCTGGGACGCTTGTCAAAAATTCACGCACTTGAAGCCCCTGGAGGCTCAGATGGTAAAGAATCTGCCTGCAAAGCAGGAGACCCACGTTCGATCTCTGGGTCGGGAAGATGCCCTGGAGGAGGGAATGGCTACCCACTCCAGCATTCTTGCCTGGAGAATCCCCCGGACAGAGGCGGCTGGTGGGCCGCAGTCCATGGGGTCGCAGAGCCAGACATGACTAGCTGACTGACAACGCATGTGTAGGGACACGGCTGAGGTGACCGAGCCTCTGCAGCGACCAGCACAGGTCGTGGCTGAAGGGCCGGCAGGCCAGCAGAGCACCCGTTACCGTGGTTACCACCACCCCTACCAGCAGCAGTGCCAGTGCAGGGATGCCAAGCCCTCATGAGGGCGGTGGGCGGCCTGATCTGCAGCGTGGAGCTCCTGGCTGGGAGAGCGCTGCCCGCAGGACGACACCACGGACGCCGTCCAGGACACAGGTGGCACGCGGGGGCGTGGCCCACTGCGGAGACGCCACACCCCTGTGGACTCCACGCAGCCACTCCAGGTCCCCAGCCCCAGCCCAGCCTCCTCCCAGCGGGGGCTCTGAGAGCCCCTTTCCAGCTCGCCCGTGTCCCACGCCAGCCCTCTCCGGCCCCCGCTGGCGGCCCCCTGGAGCTCCCATTTCAGTTTGCAGCTCCGCCTTCCCGACGACGTGCAGCACCGAGACCTTGGGGCCTCCGTGCAGTCCTCTGCACCAGTCCTGATCCGCCTGCCCCTCAGCAAGCCCCGACTTCCACACGCGGGGCAGCTTCAGCCTGCCCACTGCGTCCACGCCAGCTCCCCACCCCCTGCCCGCAATTTAAGCTCCACAAATAACACGGATCTCGGCTTTACTCATCAATATACGTGTCCCAAGCGCCAAGGGTACTGACGGATGCCTGGGAAGGACGATCACTATGGAGGAGGGGATGAGCGAGTGAGTGAGTGGGACCAAAGCCCGCCTTGACCCTGAGCCTTTCCAGACCCCGTTATTTAAAACTGCAGACTCCTTCCCCACGAGCTTTCTCCCGTCCTTCCTTGCTGCTTCTCCTCCACAACACTGGTGACCTCCTAGCATCTGCTCATGTTCTATATCATCTACTGCCACCAAGTAGGGTTTAATGACCGTATTTAGAATCCTGCACCTGACAGCTAGAGAATAAAGCTCTTCTAAAGCACATAGTGAAGAGTCATAAACACTGACTGACCATAAAGCGACTCTCAAACAAATGCAGGGGCCTGGTACTCTCTACTCATAATATTAGCAATCAATAACAAAAAGATGACTTGAAAAACTCTATACCTCCAGATGAAAAACACTTGTAAACGTGTCATTTTTTTTTTCAAAGAAAAAAGCATCAAAGTTTCCAGAAGCTACCAATTAGCTACTATCAACTAGAACTTGAATCCTACAAATGTGAATTTACCAAAGCATCTGCACCTGTCTCCAGAGAGCCCCATAACCTCCCTCAGGAAGAAGAAAGGCCAAAAAATAAGTGGGCTAAAAGATGTTCAACCTGAGAGTTTGGAGCAAGGATATCCACATACCCGCAGCCCACACCGCTCACCAAAAGCAGAAATAAGAACAGGAATGAAAGGAGGAGAAAATAAATAGACACAGGTATCACCAGAGGCAGAAGCTGGTTCTTTGACAGATAACAAAACAGACAAAGCCAGATCAGACAGCCAGGTGCCCTGGCTCCCACGACACCAGCTCTACACGCTCCCTGTCCCGCTGGAAACACTAGGGGGGGCAGGGGGCGGGTTCAGGGGGAGACCCGACCAGCAGGACGCTGTGGGCACCGCTTGGCGGGCCTCCCGGGCTGGACACACGGGGCGCTCAGGGGGCACCTGCGGGACTGAAAGGCGCGCTGCCCCCTCCCCTCGGGCTCCCGGCTCTGCTCCCCGTCCGCTCCCATCCTGCACGGCCCCCCAAGGTCACTGGTCAGACCCCGGCCTACTGCAGTGCCCGGGAGCCCGCCTGCCAGGGACGCGGGGGCCCGGGGTGTGGGTCCGCGGCTGCNGCGCGCTGCCCCCTCCCCTCGGGCTCCCGGCTCTGCTCCCCGTCCGCTCCCATCCTGCACGGCCCCCCAAGGTCACTGGTCAGACCCCGGCCTACTGCAGTGCCCGGGAGCCCGCCTGCCAGGGACGCGGGGGCCCGGGGTGTGGGTCCGCGGCTGCAGGACGGTGCGAGTCGCTGTGCGGCTTCTCCTTAAAGGACAGCACTCTGGCCTCCTAGGGGACAAGGCTGAGAAGTCACAGCAGGCTAAGTGTGAGTACTTTCCCAACAGACGAAGACAGACGTGGACGAGAGCCAACCCTGGCAGGACACACTCCTTTAGACACACGCAAGGGGGTCACAGACTCTGGACACAGCCCCCTCACACCCCGCAGCCCCAAGAAGAGAGCAGAAAAGCTGGCTTGGAAAAAAAAGACGGAAAGACGGAAAGCGCTCTACCCGCCGATGACGTGCGCACACCCCTTCCCTTCCTGGCATCAGGTGTGCGTCCAGCGCCCAAACAGAACCAAGTCCTGGGCCGGAAAAACGTCATGTCTCCCGCCTAATAACCACTTTCAGATACACCACGAGAACACTAAGGTTTCACGCTCCAGTTTCCGTGTCAGTGCAGACCGTAGGGGCACGGCGGCCGGAGTCCCGTTTCTTCCTATAAGGCGGACAGCCAGCCAGTGGCCCACCTCCCCGCACTGGGCTCCAGCGGGCGTGGGCGGCTTCTGCATCAGGGGCACCTGGGGCACGAGGACCTGCCCGGCCGCCGCCGGGGCCCCCCTCGCTGAACCGGGGCCCGCTCGATCCTCACGGCTCCGGGCCCCCCAGCAGGTTCTTTCTAACTCGGCGTCTATGGCAACAACCACAATACAGACTTAATGGGGTGGGAGAGCTGGTGAGAAACAAATAAGCCAAACAACCCGGTTTCCACCCGGCAGGGGGCCCTGTGTCTCCCTCCCGCCAGCACTGGGGGCACTGCAGGGCGCAGCTGGGAGCCGGGCCACGGCCAGGCGGGGCAGAACAGGCCCGGAGGGGCGGCCGGCCGCGGGGGTGTGGGAGGAGGGCGCGAGCAGCCAGCCCGGGGCAGGGCACCCAGGGGCACGGCGTTGGGGGGGCGGTTAAAGATGGCAAATGGAACACTCCTCCAGAGCCCATTAAAGCTGTGTGCGCATTTAAGAAAAAAAAAAATCACCTACACAAACGCAGATAAAAGGCAAACTTTTTATGGTTTGCCCAGGCCTACTGCAGTGCCCGGGAGCCCGCATGCCAGGGACGCAGGGGCCCGGGGTGTGGGTCCGCGGCTGCGGGACGGTGCGAGTCGCTGTGCAGCTTCTCCTTAAAGGACAGCACTCTGCCCTCCTAGGGGACAAGGCTGAGAGCAGGGTTCCATTTGCCATCTTTAACCGCCCCCCAACGCCGAGAGAGCAGGGTTCTAGGGGAAAACACACGCGTGAACAAGGGGGTGCTCGCTTCCCAGCCCCACAGAAGACACACCTGAGCAGGGCAGGGGGCCCCGGCCACCAGCGCCCCCGGAAGGTCCCCGGTCTCTAGGTGCCCTGCCCTAAAGGGGAGCAGACAGGCCAGGAAAGCCGTCCTCACGAAAGGTAGAGCCAGCTAGCAGGGCCATCCCAGAGAGAAAGCGGCAGGCAGAGGCTAAGGCCCCACGCCCCCAGTTCAGGGGCCCGGCTCGGTCCCTGATCAGGGACCAGATCCACCTGCCATGACGACCTGGTGCAGCCAGATAAATAAATGTTTTTAAAAATAGGGAGACAGAGAGAGACGGTGGCCCCACTGCCCGGATGTCCCTCAGGGAGGAAGCTGACCTCAGCAGACAAGGGGGCCAGGCCTCAGTATCGGGAGGGAAAGCGTTCCCCAACGCAATCAGAGCAGCGCCGGGTTTGGTGAGACCTGAGTGAAAGTTCCAGGGAACACAAGAAGAAAGGCGGCAGCAGGCAAAGAGACAGGAGCGGCGGCCGCGCCAGAGGGCCTTCTCTGCAGACCCAGCCGGGTCCGTGGGCTCCAGCCCCACTCGGAACCGAGGGATCCATGAAAGCCCCGAGGGTGTGGACAGCGCAGCGGTGCAGCTCTGCCCCCAAGCGCGCGCAGCTGCAGGAGCGCTCGGCTCGCTCGGGGCCCTGGGGACCGACTATCAAGGCCAAAGGCAGCAAGTAACGGTGGGAGGCGGGGCTGGATTTAGGTCCGGAGGCAGAAACACCAGTGCACGCCCGTGTCTCCTCTGGAGACGCCATCCACGGCGCACAACCCACAGCTTTCTCCCCAGAAGAACCACCGGGGGGAGGCATCCACTTCCTTGCCTGTAAATCCCACCGCCCAGTGTTCCTCCAAGGCAGGGGTGAGGCCTCCAGCGGGAGCGGCCAGCGCTGAGCCCTGAGTCCCTCCTCTCTCGGGAGCTCAGTCCCCAGGCAGGTGGGAGCTTCAGGCAGCACCCCTCAGCCTGAGCACTGAGGGCGGCCTGGCCGCTGGTGGTTGAGCTGTGGCGGTTCTTGTGGCCGCCGCTCAAAGCCAGACGTGCACTTGCGCTGCCGTAGGTCGGGGGGGCCCGGACCAGCCGGTGGATCCGCGGCAACTCGAGTCCCACCGCTGTGGGCAGACCCGTGCGCCAGGCTCGGCGTTAAAGATGGCTACGTGGGCATGAATCACTCAGGAGGTGTGTGCTCAGTGCAGCAGAGAGCAGGCGTGCCTCGGACGTGACTCCAAGAAAAAGCCCGAGCAGGTGTGAAGCCTTGTGCTCAACGGAACTCCGAGTGCTTTGTCATTAAGCTTGTCTACACCAGCTGGTTTTGCTTCCTTTTAAACAGCTGTCCTGGGGGACAGGGGTGTCATTAAGGCCTCTGGGCTGGTTGTGGGGGGCTACAATCATGCTGGAGGAAGCAGAAGAGCTGGGGGGGGGCACTGGGACAAGCAAACCCGAGGGTATCGGTGAGCCGGGGGCCAGCGGACAGGGAAGGATGGGAAGCGCTGCGGGGCCCTCCCAGCCCCCCGCTTTCTGGGCCACGCTGAGAGAGGACGTGCCGGTGGCTCGAGGTTACACGGCCTCGGGGAGGCAGGCGGATCTCACCACCCGGGCCCCAGCGGGCTTCCCTGGGTAAACTGTCTGCAATGCCAGAGACCCGGGTTCGATCCCTGGGTCGGAAAGATCCCCTGGAGAATGGATTGGCAACCCACTCCAGTATTCTTGCCTGGGAAATCCCATGGATGGAGGAGCCTGGCAGGCCACTATCCATGGGGTCACAAAGACTCAGACACGACTGAGCGGCTAACACAGCTGGGCCCAGCCCTGACCCTGCACTGACTTCCTTACCACGGACCCCACAGCGGGAGGGCAGGGGTGGAGCCTCGGGAACCAGGAGAAGGAGAAGGAGGAGGAGGAGGAGGAGGAGGAGACACTGGACCAAAAGACAGCCTGGTGTGTGCCATGTGAGAGGCTGTGAGCAGAGGAGACAGTTCCCTGGCCCGCGCAGAACAGAGACGAGCAGCGTCAGGATGGGCCCAGGACGAGGAAGCCCAAGTCCGCTCTCCCTTCCAGCACTGAGCAGGCGGCAGCCGTGGGGCCCCCGAAGCTGGCCATCAGGCCTTCACTGAGCCCCATCCCGACCCCAGGAGCTCAGTCTTATGGGAAAAGCACACAAGGGAGGGGCCAGCGGGCAGGACAACGGGTGAGGCTTTGCCGCGGGGGATTACTGCTCCCTGCAGGGGAAGGGCCGGGCCAGCTGCTTTCCCCAGGCCACGTGCGTCCCCAGCTAGGCACCTGCCGCGCCTCTCCTCTCGCCAAGGGTTCGGAGGACAGGAACGGCAAGACATGGCCGGGAGCCATACTGAGTCCCAGCCAGCCTCAAGTGGTCCCTGCTCCAAAACCTGAGGAGGGTCAAGCAATTCGGCAACCCTTGCACGGCGCGGCGGTGGGACGCTCGGGAAGATTCAGCAATCTGCGGCTGGAGCCAGACCTCACTTTTTCATAACAGGTTTGGGTAAGTTCTCCAGAGTTTCGGCAGTGTCTTCAAGTTTCCATAATTCTCTTTAAAAAAAATGACACCCTTATCACACAGCCTTGAAAGGACAGCTCGGGAATGCTGATGGAAATGCATGTTTACGGTGAGGGCAACGGCGTCCCCGGCGAGGCTCCTGTGTGGTCGGCACCTCATCCTGGTGGCTGGGCTGGCCTAGAGGTCCCCGGTCTTCTCTGAGAGGTGGCCCCTGCAGAGCAGAAATGGGCCCCTGCCCCGTCACGGACCCGCCGGCTGACCCTAGGGAAGCCGCCCTACCCCTCGCCTCCGGTGGGGAGTGGGCCCTTGGCAGCCACCACAGTGGGGCCCAGACGAGCCTCTCGGCCCCCAGGGCTGCTTCCTCCACGCTGCTCCCGGCAACAGAGGCTTCTCCTCCAGCCCCTGCGCCCATCCAGGTGCCGGGCGTCTCCACGGTCCGGCTCCAAGGGAGCGCGCCTGCCAGGTCCACAGCCAGCACCCCACACACTCACCACGAGGCCTCTTTTCCAGACTAAACATGCGCTGCTTTTATAATCAGGATAAAAGTATGCTACTTTCAAAAAAAAAATAAACGAAAGTGATTCAGCATGGAGGACCAAAGTGCTTGTAGAGTCCCCTGGCATAGCGAGCATGCAAGCTCTCTGCCAGGGCCCAGCTCTCGCCGCCTCCTCTGCCCTCAAGTCCCGCGTCTCTCCCCCACCGTACTCTGAGCTTCCCGGGAGCCCGCAGGGTGCCTGCCACTCTGCCTGCACCCCAAGTCCCCACCCAGGAAGGAAAAGACAACCCCCCCCCGGGAAGGATGAGGTGGTGACATTCCACTTCATCCAAAAAATGAGGAGATATGATGCTAACACAGATCCCTGGGTCGGGAAGATCCCCTGGAGAAGGGTATGGCTACCCACTCCAATATTCTTGCCTGGAGAATACCACGGACAGGGGAGCTTAGAGGGTTACAGTCCATGGGGTTGCAGAATAGGTGGACACAACTGAGCATGCACGCACACGCACGTGCACACACACGCACACACAAGCACATGCACACATACACACAAATGCACGCACACACACATGCGCGCGCACGCACGTGCACACACACAAATACACGCACACACACGCACGCACACACACCACACAAATGCACGCACACGCACGTGCACACACACACACACACACGCACACACAAATGCGCACACGTGCACACACACAAATGCACGCACACACACATGCGCGTGCGCACACACGCACACACAAATGCACGCGCACACACGCACACACACAAATGCACGCGCACACACACATGCGCACGCACGTGCACACACACAAATGCACGCACGCACACACGCACACACAAATGCACGTACACGCACGCACACACAAATGCACACGCACACACACACAAATGCACGCACGCACACGCACGCACACACAACGCACACACACGCGTGCACACAAATGCACGCACACGCACGCACGCACACACGCGCACGCACGCACGCAGACACACAAATGCACGCACACACACGTGCACGCGCACACACACACGCACACACAAATGCACGCACACGCACGCACGCAGACACAAATGCACGCGCGCACACACGCGTGCGCACACACATGCACGCACGCACACGCATGCACACACANTGCACGCGCACACGCGCGCACACAAATGCACGCACACATGCGCACGCATGCACGCATACACACAAATGCACGCACGCACGCACACAAATGCACGCGCACACACACGCGCGCGCACACACACAAATGCACGCACACGCACGCACACACAACGCACACACAAGTGCACGCACACACACGCGCGCACACAAATGCACGCACACGCACGCACGCACACATACACACAAATGCACGCACACACAAATGCACGCACACACACACGTGCACACACGCACACATACACACAAATGCACGCACACACACGCACACACAAATGCACGCACACACACACACGCACACGCACACATACACACAAACGCACGCACACACACCACAGGACAACAGTAATGAGAAGCTGTTATGACACAGCGGTAGACAAACGGTTATATGTTTTCTCCCTTTTATAATAGAACTATTCACAACTAAAAACTTTAAAACAAGAAAAAAATGCAAAAAAGAAGGAAAGGCTTGTTAGCCTATAAAAAGTTAAGGGGGAAGGTGGAGAAATCAGAAAGAACCCCAAAACAAGGAGCATTTTAGCTTGTGCCTTCTACAATGCAAACTTTTCTAGTGAAAGAGATTCTTGTAGGAATGATCTCAAGTCTTGAGTCAAGATGGCCCACAAATAGAAGGGATGAACGGTACTTTTTTATTTGAAGTCAGACTTCACAAGGACTGACTGTGTTTAAAGAGAACCATTGTCAGAAAGGCTGTCGAGAGGGCTGCCTCTCACAGCCAGGAACAGACAAGAAATGCACAAGGTGGAGGTGGGGAGGGCCGCGTGGGCGCTTGCCCGCTCTCGGTAAAAGGCGTGCATTCACGAGAGCAAGTTCCCACAGGGACTGCTGGAGTAACTCTTGCAAATCAGAGAGTCTGTTTTCACATCGCCGAGTGTCAAAAGAGTACTTTAAGCTCAACTGGGACTGACATAACACACCCGAAAATGTCTCTACCCCCATATCATAAAAACGTGGCTCTAGGACGTTCCTGGTGGGCCAGTGGTTAAGAATCCGCCTGCCAATGCAGGGGACGCAGGCTCGATCCCTTGGTCCTAGAGGATTCCATGTGCCACGGGGCAGCCAAGCCCGTGAGCCACAACTCCCTAGCCTGCGAGCTGGAACTACTGAGCCTGCATGCCTGGAGCCTGCGCTCTACAAGGAGGAGCCTCCACAATGATAAGGCTGTGCCCCCCGACTGGAGGAGCCCCTGCCCGCTGCAGCGAAGACCCGGCTCAGCGAAGAATAAATAAATATTCTATTTAAACGCGGCTTGACAGAAACTGTCGATACTGATTTTCAAATTATCACACAGGCTGAGATTCGTATTTCTTTGTTGAACGCACTGTAGTGTTTATATAATTAGGGAGCGTGTGCTCAGTTGTGTCCCGACTCTTTGGGACCCCGTGGACTGCAGCCCACCAGGCTCCTCTGTCCAGGGGATTCTCCGGAATACTGGAGTGGGTTGCCATTTCCTTCTCCAGTACAATGCTCAGAATGACCGAAAACACAGACTCTTAAAGAATGCCCTTCGCTTAGCAGCTTCTAAGGCGGAGCTCACAGCGAAGACTCCGTGGCCAGTGAGCGGCACGGGCAGCCCCCTGGCGCGGCCCTCCTCCTGCAGGCTGGTGCTCAGGGGCGCCTCTTCTCCCGGTTTAGGAGCCATGCTGCACACGCCGACCCGCGGGGCCACCAGCAAGCACAGCGTCATTCTCTGACTCTGACCAGTGGAATCTGGAGGTGCAGGGCTACTGGCTCCTGTGTCCTGGGGCCCCCTCCCCGACAGGCCATCACTGAAGTGGGGGACTTTCCCAATAGAGAGAGACGGGGGGTAGCAGACCACAAGGGCTGGGCTGGGATCAGAGCCGGCACGGCCACGGCCCTGTCCACGGCATCTCCAGCGTCCGGCCGCCTGACGTCTACCCAGGGACCACCACAAACAAACACAGGCTTGGTCTCTGAGAATCCTGCAGAGACGACGTGATTATCCCATCCAGGGCTGAGACCAAGACACTGGGCGGCTTGCTTGAAGCCACCCAGTCCGTGGGTCACCAGGATTCCAGGCCTCCCCTCTGCACCCCCATCCAGAACTGCGGTCCATGTTTGTACACGGACCTGGGAGGCCCGCACGAAGTCTCCACCAGCAGGATGTACTTCTCAAGCTGGGAGGTGAACGGGAAGCCACCCGCTTTCTGGCTCACTTAGGAACCACCTTTCCACAGTCTATAAGCTACTGAAACCCCCTCCACCCACACCTGGGTAAGCACCAGGAAACTGCCTGATGTTTAAACGGACTCAGTGTTTAAACCAAAGCCGCCCTGGCCAGACGGACTCGGAAAGGGAAAGCGGCCCTCTGACTCTGCGGGGGTCAGGCAGGACAGAGGAGCATTGCCAGCTGCTAGTTTCAGCCCTGCCCCCAACCCCCCGCTGTCCTGGGTGAACGTAAACCTGCTGGGCAGGTGGACGCCAGCCTGGGGCCGCCGCACCTTCAAGGAGCACCGCAGACACCGGAGCTGCGTGTCTGGGGAGACGCCAGAGACGGCGCTCGGCAGGCCTCCGAGAGTCACTAGCCAAGAAAGGAGTCTCTCCTTTGACGCTTCCAGCTCAGCCTCGACTGCTTTCTAGCCGGATGAGGAAGGTGCAGGCACAGGCGGTGTGGCCGGGGGCTGCGGCAGAGGCAGGAGTCCACGTGCCCCTCCTCGTCCCAGCCGGCCCTGCACATGCAGACAGCGGGCACAGTGGGTGCAGGCAGGCTGGCGTCCAGGAGGTGCCACGGAGCACAAACCACAAAGACGGGGGCCTTGCCTCAGGACACGGCCAAGCCAGGCCCGGCAGTGCTGACCTCAAGATGCTGACAGTGGCTCCCTTACATCCACCCCAGGCCTTCTTGGGGTCTGTTTTATTCTCATAAGGCCAAAGAGCCTGAGAGGAACGGATCCAGTCTCTGAGCTGAAATCCTGGAGGATACCAGATGGAAGGTAAGCATTTTACAAGAAGGAGGAAGAAAAGCTTCCACAGCCGTGTAGATTAGGAAAACACTGCCCAGGGCACGGCATGCAGAAATAGCGTACATGGAATGAGAAACTCCTAATAACAGCCGACGCTTTTTGCTAATACAGAAGGAAAGCTGCCTCGAGAAACATCAGTGACACTTTCCCCTAGGAGCTTGGGGCCCTGGACCCAGTGAGAAGTGCAGGGCTCCTTCCTTCAAGGCCTGGAGTTAGAGCCCAAACGAGCAGTTCTCACCTTTGGGAAGAACACACCCTGTCGGAGCTCAGGACAGAGGACCCGGAATTCTCTGCCACTGCATTAAGCTGCGCCCATTTCACATCCAAAACTGTCGCCCTATTTTACCCCGGGAAAGAGCACGCAACCCCACCCCTTTCTCTCCACATACCCCCAGGACGGTGGAGCACCAGACACCCCTTTGGGGGCACCTAGTGCCCAGCAGGGCTGGGGGAGTGGACTCACCGGTGCTGGGCATGTGGTTCACGCGGGTGGGGTTGAGCAGCTCCACCGGCTGGTCTCGGCCAGAAAGTCCATCTGGAGGAAAGAGAAAGCACTGGGCTTCAGAAACTGCTCGTGACTCAGTGAAAGTATTTCACACGCGGAGTCTGCAAAGAGCACGTCCTTGCAGACAATGGGAATCCATGTGTCCTTCTCACTTTTAAAGGAGACGGGTTCTATTTTGATTTGGGGAATCAGAAAAAGAAAAGACCCCGTGCACAACAACCCAGCCAGCTCGGATCTCCAACAGAACAAACACGAGTTTCTGGCCTTCGGGCGTCTGGCCGAGGCAAACAGCCAGCTGATAGCCACGGTGCATTTCTGGAGCGACCGCAAGCAGCAGGAGAGTGCACACAGAGGAGCTGCTCACCGCCTTCCCAGCACAGCCCAGGGGCCCGGGGCCCCCGAGCCACAGCCCCCGAGGCCCCGTCGAGAGCACCAGGCTGCTCCCGCTCTTGGGACAGGCGAGGAAACCGAGACTTGCAAACCTGCTCCCGGGAAAACCCCGGCCCAGGCTCCCAGAGCCGAAGGGACCGTTTCCTGTAGGTCGGCCTTTCCAGGCTCCCAGAGCCGAAGGGACCGTTTCTTACGGGTTTACCTTTTGGTTGTATTCTGACCGCAAAGATGGCAGAACCAGAACCACACTTGCCCTTCACTCGGCACAGGGTGCCATTACACCACGTTCTCCCACGGATGAGACGGAAGCACCGGAAGACTTCCAGGAATCGCACACTTGGGATGTAAAATTAGCTTCAACGATGGGTGTGGACGCCCACGGTAACAAAGGCGTCATCACAGACGCTGGCGTGTGGTCACTCTCGCTAGTGACCTTCAGGAGAAATCACTGGTTTCCCAGAGCAGCCATCGGCTCCCTCGGGCCAGCTTACAAACTGGGACAAAAAAAGTAAGATAAGAGCAGGCCTGCTGACTTTATACTAAAGCCTTGCTTTTCACCCCAAATGGACGTCACCTCGTGGCCTTCGAGTGCATCATTCCATGACCCTGGTGTGTCTTTGGAGACGGTCAAAATCCAAGGACAAACACCATGACCCTGAGGAGACCCCGCAGCGTCTCCCGAGGAAGCAGGGAGGCCTCTGCGGCGTCGTGGGCCTGGAGCTCTCTGCTCAGAGTATGACGGACCCCACACACGAGCTGATGTTTGGCCTGCCTGCCCCGGCCAGGGAAGGGAGCCGCAAGCTGATGTTTGGCCTGCCTGCCCCGGCCAGGGAAGGGAGCCGCTGGGCTCCGTTCTCGGGCTGGACCAGCTTGTGCGTCACACAAGCTGCAAATCCGAGCGCCACGCGGACATCCTCCCAGCCCTGCCGAGTGAGGTCAGGCAGGAGAGCTGCGCAGGCAGACTGTCCGCCTCAGTGTGAGGACGGAGGAGGCGCCCTGCCTCTCAGGAGGCGTCTCCGCATGAAGTCCCCTGACAGCCGGCTCCGCAGAGGGGCCGTCGGGGGCTGGAGCCCAGCTCCGACGCCCACAGCGTGGAGCCGGGAAGCCAGGAGAGCCGGCGGCCCCGGGCACACGGCCCGCCTCTCCCCGCTCCTCCACAGACCGCCCTGTCAGCCCGATGCCGCCAGCAAACTCAGCACTCCTCACTCCGCAAGGGGGATCTCCGAGGCCCAGACGTGAGAGGTCTCCTCGCAGAAGGCAGCCGACAGGACGGCAGGGGGCAGGACCTGAATCAGGGGGGACTGGGCACTGGGAGGTGAGGCCACGGGAAGGACACACAGGCGCCCGGCCTCCTCTCCCTGCCTGCCGGCGCTCTGGGAGCCTGAGGCTGCCAGTTCAGGGCGTGCGGCCCTGGGCACGCGAGGAGGACTCCTAAGGTCACAGGGTGATGACCCAGGCTGAAAACACGGAGGTGTGTGGGGCCCCCTCGGGCCCCTGGGGGATTCAGACTCGAACACAGAGGGAAGATTCATTGCGTCCACGGACGGGGGCGGCAGGGCCCCGAGTGGCAGGCGAGCTCAGCAGGCTTACGACTGTGCCAGGCATGGACGTCAGCCCTGGGGACGTCACTCCATGTCACGTAGGAGACCAGAGCAGGTGACGAGTACCCCTAAGGGCCTCACAAATCCAGGTCCCGGTCTCAGGGCTCACAAAACAAAGCTGTTCAGTTCGGCTCAGCCCCATGGACTGCAGCACGCCAAGCCTCCCTGTCCATCACCAA
Organism: Oreotragus oreotragus; assembly: GCA_006410675.1. Classification (NCBI taxonomy): domain Eukaryota; kingdom Metazoa; phylum Chordata; class Mammalia; order Artiodactyla; family Bovidae; genus Oreotragus; species Oreotragus oreotragus. The sequence goes on along the minus strand of SJYX01021765.1, from coordinate 579,890 downwards.
CCCCCAGAGCTTACCCAAACTCATGTCCATCGCGTCAGTGATGCCATCCAACCATCTCATCCTCTGTCGTCCCCTTCTCTGCCTCCCCTCAATCTTTCCCAGAACCAGGGTCTTTTCCAATGAGTTGGCTCTTTGCATCAGGTGGCCAAAGTCCTGGAGCTTCAGCTTCAGCATCCGTCCTTCCAGTGAAGATTCAGGACTGGTTTCAGAGAGCATAGGTTCCTTCTTCAAGGCCAGGGGTATCAGTCTTTCTTTTAGAGCTTTTCCTTTCTGTGTCAGGTTTAAGAAGCTCTTCCTCCCGTGGAGGTTGCAAAGATACTTTACATTAGCGTCATCTGAAAGAGTCGTCGGTTTTCCCTGCTGTGTGTAAATCTCATCTCTCTAGTATTGCTTTTGCATAAAGTACGTCTTTTTTCTTCTGTGGGAACAGCCAAATGTCCCGTTACCATTATTAAGAAGCCTTACTTTCAGGACCTTTCGGCAACACTGATTCTGTTACAAGCCAAACTTCTGTCCTGTAGGCCAACTTGTTTATACCTGTGTCAATAATCACACTAACAGCCATAACTTGAGGCCAGGTCTTACCACCCGGCCAGGTGAAAGCCTCTGTCTTCTGCAAAATCACACTGGGCCTTAACCACAGAAATCTGAGAATCAGTTAAGTCCCAAAGAAAGAAAAAGACAGAGGTGGGGAGACAGACAGAAAAAGGAAGGGAGGGCGCTGTTTTTTTCAAACTAAAAAGTCTCACTGACCCGTACATGACGCAAATGCCTCCTACCCCCGCCAAAAAAGGCACTGCGGTCTCTTCCCCAGCCCTCCCCTTGGCCCCTGACACAACACCCCACAAAAGCGGCAGCTAGAGCTTGGAACAGGGCGAGGGGGCCGGCCCGGGAGAGGCAGCGGAGCCTCGGAGCCAGGCCCCGACCACAGGTCCGACTGCGAGGCAGAGCTGGGGGCGCCGGCGGCCTCCCCGTCCTCCGTGAAGGAGGGGGAGGAGGAGACCGTGGCAGATGAAGAGCCGTTCCCTCGGCCTGAGGACAGAGCCTGCTGCCCCCTGATGCGCCCAGAGCTGGGACCCCCTCGGTGTCCCGGACCCCTCTGTGAAGGGCGGTTTCGGGGGACAGGACATGCGCTGTGATGGGCTGGGAAAGAGGATCGGGGAGGGAGGAAAGCAGAAGAAAAAGGGAGCCTGACGGGGGCCACATCGTGCCCAGACTTTGGGAGCAGAGAACCTTGGTGGTACCGTGTTTCCCAACCCAAGAACACGGAGCATCGCTTCATCGCATTTCTCTCAAAACGGTTTTAGACTTCTGAGTGCAGAGATCTTGAACATCTTTAGATTTTTTGCCAGACACTTGATACCTGAAGTAAAATATTATGTAACCCATGGACTGTAGCACACCAGGCTCCTCCATCCATGGGATTCTTCAGGCGAGAGTACTGGAGTGGGTTGCCATTTCCTTCTCCACGGGATCTTCCCGACCCAGGGATCGAACTCAGGTCTCCCACGTTGCAGGCAGACGCTTCACCCTCAGAGCCACGGCGGAAGCCCCCAAATATTACGTATAGCACTTTAAATTTTAATTGCTATTTGCTGGTGTATAGAAACAATCAGTGTTTATATGGTAGCTTCGCACTATAGCATCTGCTAACCAACCCACATTCATTCTAATCGTTCACCTGAAGTTGTTTTGAACTTTCTACACGCGGAACCACGCCACTTCTCATAATGACTGCTCTCCCTTCCCAGACCCGCAGCCTTTCTGTGTCTTTTTTCTCACCTTACGCTACAGCTCAGACTTAGGGTACATTATGGAACAGAACCAGCGAGAGGGAACACCTTGTCTGGCTTGCCACCTTACTGGGAATGTTTGCAACTATTTCAACAGCAAGTATAACAGTTGTTGTCGGTTTCTGACATAAGTTTATTCGTTTAAGAAAAGTTCCCTTCTATTTCTACTTTGCAAAGACAGACGCCCCGGGTCCTTCCAGACGGACTCAAGGAGAAGACAGGCTCCTGCGGTGCAGATGTGTGCGTTGCTGTGTGGGGGTTGCTTTCAACTCGACAGAAGAGAGCTTTATAAAAATCGATCCCCCGTTATAAGAAGGACAAAACCAGCAGGCAGTCCTCGCGTCTGGTCAGAGGCTTGCTGACCGAGCCCCAGTGAGGAAGGAAGGGACCAGCCTGGGCAGGAGGGTGGGCGCACAGGGCGGGGTCTGCGGGCCAGGCTCACCTGCTGACCCCCGCCCTGGCCCGGGGCGTGCTCAGCCCCTCCCATGCTGAACAGGTCTGTGTGGAGCGTGTGGGGCGTCGGAGGATGCCAGCGTGCCCTGCCCCTGACCCGTGGGCCTGGGGCGCCCTCCTACTGGGAGCCTGACCCTCTTGCTCATTCACACCATGGAAGGCGGCTCCGGAGACTGAAATGTCACAGCCACAGAACCAAGCGACTCACAGGTCAGAACACACTTGCATTCCCCAGGCCCCTTCGCCTGACGTGGAGGGGTCTCCATCGCCCGCTCCGACAGGACTCGGCCCCTCCCATCCTGGCCTCCCGCCTCTCAGCATCCTGCCTCCTTTGCCAACAGGCCCTCGGGCATCCCTCTCCCTCCCAGTCCATGTCCCACAGGGACCCCGCCCAGCTGACACCAGCCCCGCTTCAGGCTCCATACACTCAGGATGGCCAGGCGGGCGCCTCCCCCGTGAGCTCTGCTAAGAGCCAACAGCATCCCGAACCATCAGATGCTTCTTGTCCTCGTTGTGGAAGAATGGCCCAGTTCTATAATAAAGCTTGTGTGTGCCCATTAACGTGAATTAAACTTTAATGAGCTAAGTGTTATGAATTCCTGAGGCACATCCAATACCGTTTGCGGATATTTATTAAGAGAAAATAAAAACGGAAGCGGGACCTTTTTCCTCTAGAGCAGTATTTTTCCTGCAAGAAAATCAGGCAGACTTCACAAAGGTCAAGGCTAATCTATGAGGTTTTCTTGTCCTTCCCCTGAAAATAAAATCCCCTCCAGCTAGCTACCAGATAACAGGAAATACGCATTTCAAGGAACAGGTTCAATCAGGGCCACCAGGAGGCTCTGATCAGGCAGGCGGGAAGGAGAGGATGGCAGGTCAAGCGCCCCGGCTCCCTGGGGTGGTGGGCGAGCCCCTACAGGCTAGGGACTGCAGGTCAGGGGCTCAGGCCCAGGTCTGCACCTTGACCTGAAAAAGAGACAAAGCCAACCAGCAAAGTGGACCACAGCTTGGGTGCATGATATTTGGGAATTAGTATTCATTTTGTTGAGTGTGATAAGAGGATTACACCTGTTAGAAACACACACCAAAGTATCTATGGGAAAGTGCTGTGATATTTGGGATTTAAATTCTCCAGGAGATAAAGCTTGGGGAGGGGGGGTCTGATGAGGTGGGAATGGTCAGAAAGCCTGGGGTTTTGATGGGCACGGGGCCTCTCGCTGCACCAACTAAAGCTCATCTTTTTTTTTTTTTTTTTTTCCTGGAATTCTTCATGGTAAGGGTTTCCGAGAGGTGCCAAGACAAGCCCTCGCTTCCTGTTCAGTAGCATCTGTCCTCACTTCACACAGGCCAGCACATTGGTCTAACCGGTTCTCTCACTAGCATTCCTAACCATCCCCAGCTGATTACCAGCCCCTAGCTGTGCAGGCAAGCGAACCCTCCAAACACACATTCAACTCAGCGAAGGGGTCAAGAAATGGGTATTTCCTGCCGTGTCAGTAAACACGGATGCCACGGTCATCAGCGATTCCGGCCCTCCAAAAGTGAATTTCTGAGTCCTGAGGGTGCTCAGGAAGAACAGTACCTACGCGGCAGCCACCAGGCCGCAGCCATGCCCTGCGGGCAGCACCCAGGAGCTTGGGACGCTGGCCCCAGAGAGCTGGGGCACGTGCGAAAGGAGTGATTTCAGTGAGCCCAGATGCTTGCATCTTCCCGTATGTAGAAAAGCACTAAATCCCTGAAACTGGGTTGTCTGGTTTCCTTTACTTAACAATAACTTCGTGATGTTCAGACCACCTGCCCTTTGTCGTAAAACTTCTATATAACCTGGCTCTTCCCCTTGCCTCCTCAGAGCAGCTCTCTCAGGGCTACTGAGATGCCGTCTCCCTGGCTTGAAGTCCTAAAAATCCCCACGGAATACGGTGTAACTCTCAACTTTGAGGTCGTGACCATTTTGTAAGGTGATTGGCTCCTGGGCTCCTGAGATGCATGGGACACAGATCCCAGCTGATGTCAGGCTGACCTCAGCCCTGGTCAGGGTGGCCTGGCCCTCACTGCGCGTCCTTCCTCACGACCCAGCTCTCTGGTCGGTGGGTCGTGAGGAAGGACACACAGTGAGCGTGATCGCGAGCTCCCAGGAGGGGCCTGGAGCACAGAGCTGCCCGCGGAGGGGCACACGCTGTCCCATCCCTGGGGCTCACGCCCAGCTCGAGCTGCAGGAGGGGAAGGAGGGAAGGCCAGGGAGGGATGCTTCGCGCGTGGGCTGTGCTGGAGCCCTGCAGGCCAGACAAAGGCCGGCTCTGTCCTCCCTGGCCCAGGGCCGTGTTTCCTGGAGGGAGTTTCCCAGTCCGCCTTTCGGACGATGGTCCTCCAGGGACTGTCTGCCCCTCCTCAGCCTCCCCAAGTGGAGCCCACAGCTCTCAGCTGTCCCCACAACCTGGCCCAGCTCAACCGTTAGTAAGTGATTTAGAAAATCAGGAGAGAGTGTCCTAAACCCGCTTTTGAAAACAGATCCGTCTCTGCTCTGGGGAGGATGTCCATCTGTCCTGCGGGGAGGACGTGATTGGGTGAGTCATTCCAAAGCTGTTTGCTAGAGCTCCGGAGGCGGACAAGGGAAATGGCCTCGGAGGTAGAATGTGCAGATTCTCGGAGTCCGAGTAAGAAATCATAGACGACAGAAGGTCCACAGGGGCCCGAGCAGGCGCACACGGTGAGCCTGCATCTCCGTGACTTAAGAACGGCAAAAAGGAGCACAGCTCCTGGCAAGTACTGAGAACCAGCCGAGGCCCACCTGTCGATAAGCAGGCTCCCCCAGCTGCTCAGACCAGCCCGCACGCCTCTGAAAAGCCTAGGCACACCCGCCGCCGTGAATTCTGCAGGCTTCCTACTTTCTGAACTAACGACCTCTGAACTGCCGAGCGGTCTAACGGACAGAACTCCCCGAGGCCACCCCCGCACCGGCCCTCTGCGTGGGACAAGACCACGTCTTGGAGGCTGCGTGGCCCCGGGGGATTCGGGGTCCGCCAGGCCAGGCTTCCCCCGAACACGGAGGGCAGTGAGAGGTCATGTCACTTCAACCCAGGCTCAGTTTCCTCATGTGTCAAGTGGGGACATAAACTGACCCAGGGTAAATAAAAGAACGTAAATGCAGGACAATAACATGCCCCTCCCACTCCACCTGCCCCTCTGCGACAAGCGCAGCCCCGTCTGCGGGCAGAACCAACGCACGTCCAGTCCCACGGCAGCTGATGGGACGAAGCACCTCCTGAAACCCTGAGTCAGCGAGGAAAACCACTGGACGGATGAGCCGGTGCCCAGCCCGCCTTCCACACCGCCGAGCGTTAAAGACTAGCTGGAGGGTGTCCGTGGTTAAGCAAGAGGAAGCCAGAAAAGAGGTGCCTGTTAATAAGCAGCTTGGGAGACGCGAGCCACGAACGCAGACCAGTGAGCCCACAATGGCCGCTTGGAGCAAGTTCACGCCGGCAAGTTGGCAATGTGGCTGGAGCGCGCTCCCAGGGGACGCACCCTGCAGACTCTGGGGGCGCAGACTCCCGTGCTGGGAGGTCACGGCCCAAGAAGGCGGCAGAGGACTGGCGTGGGAGTGACGCCAGGCCAACAGCTGCAGGAGCCGGGGCCCGGACCCGGCCGCCTCTGCCCGCGCGGCACCCGCGCCAGCCTCCCCTTGCAGCCGCGATCATCTCAAGTCGACTTACAAGTGCAGCTGAGGGGCCACTGCGGAGTGGACGGGGAGGCCTGCAACACGGGCTCTGAGCCTTCCCAGGAAGTCTGCCTTTCTCTCACGGCTGCACTACCTGATAATATACAGCTTGCAGTTTTGGTTTTTCCCTTGTCTTGATTTTCTAAAAGGTAACTTTATAGAGACAAGAGGGGACACGCAGGCCACCCCTGCAAAGGCACAGTCCCCTGGAGGGTTCCTGCAGCCGTGGCTGAGCCGCCACCTGCTCCGAACCACACGTGAACCCTTGTGGCCGAGAGGATGCTGTCTCGCTGCACTAGCTGCCGGTCATTCGAAGGTGTCCATGCACACAAGAGAATGGCATCATTATTATTTAACTCAAAACTCCCCAGCACACCCCTTCCTCCAGTAAAACTAGCTTTTCCAGGTCCTGTGAAAAGCTGGTATACAAGCGGCAGAATCACTGTTACATTTTGTTACACAGAATATGGATCCACTGTACAGAGCACAGCCTCTCCCGAAACAAGACGAACTAAAGCTTATCATTATTCCTCTTAGAACCATTTTCATACAACCCCAACTTTAGTTTCTAAAAATACAGCAGTTGCACTCCACCGTGTTCTATTTTAACCTTCTAAAAATAGAGCTACTGACAGGAGCAGCAATGTGCTGTTAGACACTAGCTGTGCGGATGTCGGTGACAGGATACGGATTTCTGTCCTTTGCCTTCTCTTCCGTGGGTGGCTTGGCACCCTGGTGGGTGGCACCGAGGCTTGGCTGGGTCCACGGAGACTGGGTGCCCGGTGCCATGGCCCAGATCTGCTCCTGGGTGCCCCTGACCTCACACGAATGACCTGACCTCACTTTCCACATCTGTAAAATGGGCTAAGTGGCGGTCCTCACCCAGCAGGGCAGACGGGATGAGAAGAGGCTCCCATATAGTGCCCTGAGTGGCCCCAGGCCCAAGGGGCAGGCTGCCTGGGAAACCCCAGCCCCAGAGCCAGGCCTGCCCCCCTTCCCTCCCGCCAGCAGGCGGGTTAGTTCTCAGAAGATTTGGCAGTAACTAAGGAGGCACAGGGAAGGGGCAGAATAGGAGGGCAGCTCCTGCCCCCGGAGCCCCAGTGTCCTGTGGAGCCCTCATGGGCCGGGCCCAGGGGCCCCTGCCTGCCACCCCCACCCTGCTCTTCCCAAGTACAGACATGGCCCCCAGCCATACTGGAAAGTGGCAGGCTGCTTCCCAGTCGCCAGTATGTTAAAAATGGCTGTTTCAAACAACCTTCCAAATTTTGAAAGCTTCATAGTTCTAAAAACAAAGATATATCCAAATTTTTAGACGATACTCTCTATCTTCTGTATTCCATATGGACTAATTTTTGAAAGAAGAAGAAAGTCGCAAAAAGCATTTCTCTCCTCCTCCCCTCAACAGAGACATGCACCCACACTCTGACCACCTAGATGGTGCTCTAAAGGCACATCACCCCGTTAACGCTCACTTGCCCTTGGTTTAGAAACCGCACGCCCCAGGCTGGGACTTGAACTCCCTGCCTTTTAAGTGAAATCACACAGGTGGTCTCTGGACTTAATGAAGCTCAGGTTCTTTATGCCTTTTCATAGGAAGAATTCAGTGAGAGACAAAAGTTCTAGGTAAGAAAGTGAATTTATTTAGAGAGACACACACCACACAGGCAGAGTGTGAGCCACCTCTGAAGGCAAGAGGCCCTGAAATATGAGGTGGGCAACTTGTGGGCTGGGCGGTTTCATACGCTGATGAGGGGGAGGACTATTCAAACTACTTTGGGAGAAGAGGTAGGGATTTCCAGCAGCTGGGTCACCGCCCACTTTTGGCCTTACATGGTCACGGCGCCTACGTTTGTGCGTTATTTAGTACATGTGGACTGGGTGAACTCCAGGAGCTGGTGATGGACAGGGAGGCCCGGTGTGCTGCAATTCGTGGGGTCGCAAAGAGTTGGACATGAGTGAACAACTGAACTGAAACGGAACTGATGGATCATAATGCGTGTACAGTGATGCTCAAGGTCGACAGGAAGTCAGATCCTCCACCATCTTGGACCTACTCGGCTCTAACCAGCTCTTGTCACGCCCTATGGATATGGATATCCTTTTAAATATGGTGCCCTGCTCCCTGCCCGCCTATTTCAGTTTCAGGATGAACAGCCCCCTGGCCTGGGTGGCCAGAGGCTCCACCTGGCTAAGCTGCCTGAACCTCTCACTGCCCAGAAAGCGTCCTGGGCGCCCACAGTGGGAGGAGCAAAGCAAGAGCCTGGGGCATATTTCTATCCCCAAAGTTTACCTCCTTGATGGATTGCACTGAACTGATGACGTATCTTCATCTTCTCATAAAATACTAGAATCACTGGGACAGAGTCATTTCCTGTCCCTCAAAATTCAACACCGATGTGACATCATGAATGTAGCCCTCCACTGTATTGATTTACCAACAACTAATAGAATCATGAGGCAAAGGAAACCTGTAGAAATGTCACCAAATCACAACCGAAAAAAAAAGGAGCCTTTCTTAATCTATAACCAATTCCTTTGGTTCTTATACCTATACAGACAGATTATGTCTGACTGCTTAGGCATGAGGGCAATCTGTAAGGAAACGAAAATGAGCACCGTCAGCTGGGTACTCAGCTATGACCGGTGGAGCATTAAAGTAACCGCAGACAATTAGAAAGAACGGCAAACCTTTTAATGCAGCTGCAGGAAAGAGGAACTGCGAAACAACAGTGGTCAAATCTGGGTCGCTCGGTCGACGATCTGAATTAACAGGGGCACCTGTAGCAAAAAGCGATTCACACTTTGGGAAACACGGCTACCACAAGCACCCAACGCACAGAGGTGAGCAAGACACAGAATCGACTGCAAACTGAATAAGACACAAAATCAGGAGCCTCTGGGCTCCTGAACCTGGTTAGGGTTAAGTCATCCGGAGAACTCTACACAATTCTCAGACTACCTGAGAAGAAACAAAACTGGATGGAGAGCTAGCATTTCAGCCAAAGAAGCCGAGACAATAAAATACCTTAGAACAGCTGAGTGAACTAAACGTCGCCTACAGTGCTGCTGCTGCTGAGCTGCTTCAGTCGTGTCCGACTCTGTGCGACTCCAGAGACGGCAGCCCACCAGGCTCCCCCGTCCCTGGGATCCTCCAGGCAAGAACACTGGAGGGGGCTGCCGTTTCCTTCTCCAGTGCAGGAAAGTGAAAAGTGAAAGTGAAGTCGCTCANCTTCAGTCGTGTCCGACTCTGTGCGACTCCAGAGACGGCAGCCCACCAGGCTCCCCCGTCCCTGGGATCCTCCAGGCAAGAACACTGGAGGGGGCTGCCGTTTCCTTCTCCAGTGCAGGAAAGTGAAAAGTGAAAGTGAAGTCGCTCAGTCGCGTCCAACTCTTAGCGACCCCATAGACTGCAGCCCACCAGGCCCCTCCGTCCATGGGATTTTCCAGGCGAGAGTACTGGAGTGGGGTGCCATCGCCTTCTCCGCACCTACAGTTCTATACCCTGCTAAGCTATCATTCAAGAAGAAGAAAAGGACATTTTTCTGACGAACAGAAACTGAGAAAGTTTACCACAAACTCCTGCTGAAATAACCGCTAATGGTTTATTTCAGAAAGTCACTTCCAGCGTGGAAGAGTGTGATGCTAGGAGCAAGGGCAAGGAAATGCACCACTAAGCATGTAAGTGCACACCGACAAGGACCGGCTACTGAGCCGACACCAAGCGCCACAGTCACGAAGGTCGCTTTCTCTATGTGTCACCCCGTTTCCTCAAACCTCTGCTACAGTGCCGCTGTGTGTGTGTTTCAAAACCGCTGTCTAAAACACCTAGCAGGAAAACAATGAAAATCCTCAACATAAACAAGTTTCCCCTCTTCACTTTGTTAAGGTAGGAAACCAGTGACCAAAGTTTAGCTCATTTTTGAATAATTCCCTGGTGGTTCAGTGGTCAAAAAAACCCACCTGCCAATGCAGGGGACACAGCTTCAACCCCCGGGTCAGGAAGCTCTCCTGGAGAAGGACATGGCAATCCACTCCGGTATTTTTGCCTGGGAAATCCCACTGACAGAGGAGCATGGCAGGCTACTGTCCACAGAGGTCACAAAAAGTTGAAGCAACTTAGCAAGCTGCTGTGCAGTCCTTAAAAACATGCATTTCTGTGCTCTCCTTCTCTCTGATGAACCATCATCTGTGCTTTGCTCTGACTTCTGTATCTTTACTCATCTAGCCCTTGTTAATGAAATAAGAATTAACTGTAGCTACCTCTGAAACTGCACTGGCTGAGTCCCAAAGCGCTCCACACACGGTCTAGCTTCTTCTCCTCACAAAGAGGAGGCAGCCAGTGAGACATGGCCCAGCCTGAGTAACTCTTTACAAAACTCTTTGCAGAAGCAGAGTTTAGTAGCACTGAGAACACAGTCATAGCTCATCAATCCAACTTTTAAACACAAAAAGCTACAAGATTGACTGACGGCAATCAATATGGCGTTCCACTTGACACTGTATTTGCATATTGGAGAGCCCTTCTCTGAAAACAGCTATACTTGTGCAAAAGCAACTCTTTGTGAGGCATAATCAACAAAAGATTGCTTATCCTCTGCTACATTCGGAAATTAGGACAAAGTAACCAGCTCTTGGAAAGGGATAAACCACTTTATGCGAAGACTTTTGCAAATGCTCTCTATTAATGCAAATATTGTGTTTGTCTTTTATTTGAATGCAAACAGCATCTGTTTTGCACAGTCAATGCCACCGCTTTGTAGTTTGTGCTGAGCAACTCAAGTGTGTTCCAGCTGCTTTTCAGAGCTTGAAGCAGATTTCCAGAGAGCCAGCGTCACAAAAGGAAGGGCAGCGAAGAGAGCAGGAAGCCAGTGAGTGTGGTATGGTTCCTGCGGCTCTTGCAGAGGCTTCTTCGCTTTTTAGGCAAGAGAGAAACAAATCCAAGAGTGAATTTCAGAAATTGCTTCTGGAGCAGTTGGGCTTTCTGTGTGGGATTTTCTTTTTTAATGGTTCTAAGGAAAAATTAGGATTGCCTTTTATAAATTCTTTTGTTGGGAAAATACACTCAGAAGAGAAATGCGTGTTGGAAAGGAGACACTGGGTGGCATGAGGCTGCTATCAGAGCGCCCAGCGCAGAAGCAAGGCTGTGCCCCTCGAGAGCTCTGCCCTTACCCCACCGCGTCCTCCGCCTGCGATGAGAGTGCCGACGTGGGAGGCTCCTCGCCAACACCGCCATCCTAAGATCACTGGATCCCTCTGCTGTCTCTGCCACCGAATCGAGAGCTCCTAACAGGGACAAAATCTTGACGGTGTTTCTTTTTAAATCCATGCCCTTAAATCAATGACCAGTTCAGTACTGGTAGAAGCTGGGTGGATGGATGGGTGGATGGGTGTGTGGATGAAATAAATCATGCTCTAAATGAGGAAACAGATAATATGAAAAACTGGCCTGAGATTGATTTCCAATACATTCAACCTCCAGATCTCTACCCAATCAAGAGTTCTTGGAAACAGAGAGATCTCAAAACATTAACAATACTAATTTTACCATTCCATCTGTACAGAATGCAGACCTATTACCAATCAGACACATTAGACGGAAATCTCCATGGAGTGGGCTAGAGAGGAAAGGGGGAGAGCCTTGGTACTTTCAGAGGCCTCTCCAAATGAACATCTGCTCTCAGATAAGCTTGCCATTAAAACTCCAGAATGTCTCTTTGGACAGACAACTCTAAACCTTCTAGCAATCCCTTTAATGGTCAATTTCATTATCACTTACATTTCGAATTGACCAATTTCCCCAGATAAACTGCTAGACATCTTCTGCCACTTGCTCCTCCGCCAGATGCATACAGGAAGAGATTCGGTTTGGACAAAATACACTCAGAACATCACTATTTGAAGGACGGATAAACATGACTTCTCCAGAAAACACAAGGTGCAACTTAAGACGAAATAGGTCATTTGAGTCTCAGCCTAGTCTCAACCCACCCCAGTATTCCTGCCTGGAGAATCCCAAGGACAGAGGAGCCTGGCAGGCTACAGTCCATAGCGTCGCAAAGAGTTGGATACGACTGAAGTGACTTAGCACGCAACCTAAATGACAACCAGAAAAAAGCTGAAGCTGTGGAGAGAAGAAATCAGCCTTAAAATGCCTGTGTTAGGGTCCATCCAGTTCAGTTCAGTACAGTCGCTCGGTCGTGTCCGACTCTTTGCGACCTCATGGAACCGCAGCACGCCAGGCCTCCCTGTCCATCACCAACTTCCGGAGTTTACCGAAACCCATGTCCATCAAGTCGGTGACGCCATCCAACCATCTCATCCGCTGTCATCCCCTTCTCCTCCTGCCTTCAATCTTCCCCAGCATCAGGGTCTTTTCCAATGAGTCAGCTNACGCCAGGCCTCCCTGTCCATCACCAACTTCCGGAGTTTACCGAAACCCATGTCCATCAAGTCGGTGACGCCATCCAACCATCTCATCCGCTGTCATCCCCTTCTCCTCCTGCCTTCAATCTTCCCCAGCATCAGGGTCTTTTCCAATGAGTCAGCTCAAGGGTTTACGAAAGAACAGGAAGTTGAACTCAGGAAAAGTGAAAGCAAATTATAAAGAGTAAACATTAATAAAACAGAAAAGAGATACGAATAACTTAGGATTAACTAAACAAACAAACAAACAAACAAGGGTTCTGTAAAAAGACTGACAGAATAGAAAAAGCTCTGGTGAGACCAACGAAAGGATTTGACTGTCACAGCCGGGACCGGAGGCGTCGCTGACATCCGTCTGGGAGACTCCAGTTGCTGCTGCTGCTGTTGAGTCACTAAGTCGTGTCTGACTCTTTTATGACCCCTCGGACTGCAGCCTGCCAGGCTCCTCTGTCCGTGGGATTCCCAGGCAAGAATGCTGGAGCGGGTTGCCATTTCCTTCTCCAGGACTGAACCCGAGTTTCCTGCATTGCCAGGCGGGTTCTTCACCACTGAGCCACCAGGAAAGCTGGGGGAGGGTCCAGACTGCTAAGTATCCTATAATGTGCAGAACAGCACCTCAAAACAAAGAGCTAAGGGGCCCCAAAGAACAACAGTGTCGCAGCGAAGAAACTCTACTCTAGCTGCTACGGATATGAAAAAGGCTAACCAGGAGGACCTTAAAAGTCTCCGTGCAAATGCTGATAAAATCTAAAAGCTGCTTGACAACCACAGCTTACCAAAGCTGGCATCAGAAGAAATAAAGGGCCTCAATAGTCCAGCTACTTTGAAAGAAATAAAATCTGTAATTTAGAACTTCCTCAGGAAGAAAACTCCAGACACAGACGACTTCACCTGAAAGTTCTATCAAGCTTTCAGTTAAGAAAACTTCCAATCTGACACAAAGCCATTCAGAGAATATAAAGAAAGGAGACAATTCTTGACTTTTTTCATGAGATAGCATTACCCTGATATGAAAAATTGGCAGGAAAAAATTTTATGTGTTATATTTATTCACTAAGGCAAAAGCAAAAATCATAAACTATTAGCAAACCAAATCCAATAGCATACAAAAAGGATACTATATCTTGGTCTCTGTAAATTCAGTTCAGAAATGAAAGGTGGGTTTAATTTTTTTTTTTAATCAGTATAATTAACCATATTAACAAAATAAAATTTATATCACCTCAATAGAGAGAAAAGAAGCATTTGATAATCCTGCATACATTCATGAGGAAATTAACAAAAACGAACCTCATATGAAACCAGAAACAGAAAGCCACACCACCGATGTGATGATGGGTTCTTCCAAAACCAACCAGGCAGCAAGACCCACCGCAACATCGTATCGACAGCGATACAGTGGAAGGTCTCCTCTGAGACCCGGAGCCAGGGAGAACGACCGCTATTCAAGCAGTACCAGGGCTCCTGGCCAACACACCGAGGCAGGAAGAGACAGACATAAAAAATGGGAGAGAAAAACAGAACCGTCACTGCTTGCAATCAGCATGTAGAAAATTACAAAGGATTTACAGATACAGTGGTACTAGGATTCAGCAAGGTCAACCAAAGGCCCGGTGGCTCAGTGGCCAAGAAGCCGCCTGCAGCGCAGGAGAGGTGGGAGACGTGGGTTCACTCCCGGGGGTGGGAAGGTCCCCTGGAGAAGCAAACAGCACTTCACTCCAGCACGCTTGCTGGCAGCTGCTACGGATGGAGAAGGCTGGAGGGCCGGAGTCCACGAGGACACAAAGAGCTGGACACGACCGGCGAGCACGCACTGGCGCCACAGGGAAAGCAGAGGTTGCTAATGGGCACCAAGGCCAGAGCACCAACCAGCCAGGGGCACATCGCACAAGGGGCGCGCCCGCCTCTGCGCGAAACAAGGGAGCAAGGCTGAAGGGCACGGGAGGCCAAGCAGCCTGGTCACTGCTGCGGTTGAGGCCCCTTCCCCAACACCCCTGGGCCTCCCCCGAGTCCTTCCCTCCTGCTAATCCACTGAAAACGCTCTTGCCAGCGCAATCTTCCTGAAACAGCATCTGGGACACGCTTCGACCACAACCCGCGGTGCATACATTTCTAGGTGGAGAGCCCAGGTCCCGAGGTCCCAGCGCTCGGCACACCAGCAGAGGTGCAGGGGGCCCAGCTGATAATGCGGGGGCCGCGTGAGGACACCCCCAGTCCTCGCGTGCAGGAGGAAGACTTCCGGGCCTGCTCTGACACATGAAGCAACTGGACAGCCTGTTTCCAGCGCTGCGCCAGCCTCTGTTTGATCGGCTGCTGTCTTGGGCGAGGAGGAATGTGAGGCCCTCTCACTGGATGGGGGGCCTTCTCTCACTGGAGGTCTGGATGTCCACCCCAAGACGCTCTGAAATCCTCTATACTCCAGGAAAGGCTCCCCTGGGCAGGGTGACCCTCAGCCCCGACCCCCAGGTGGTCCTGTGAGGCCAGTGGACCTACTGTGCAGGACGGGGAGCCGGGGACAGGAGTCAGGGAGGGAAGGCCCCACCACAAGGCTCACAAGGAACCACTGAGGGTCCGTTCTCGGCGGGCACGGGAGAGGAGAGCTTTCGGGGTCAGTTCGTCTAGGGGGACTTGGAGGGGGTCAACCACCCATGTAGGGGGGAGGCCGACACTGCAAGGGCTCCGTCCCTGAGATGGGATCGGGTCACTGGCCCCTGGCCGGGCACCATCTCCAGGCTGCCGGATCCCCCTTGCTGCCCAGGGCCCCGAGGAGGGCCAGGTGAGGGCGAGACGGCAGTGCACAGCCCAGGAAGGAGAAAGTCTCGCTTCACCGATCCAAACGGGGAAGCCGGTGGTGGCATGGAGGAGGGGAGTCAACTCAGCGGGGCCTGAGGTCACTCCTGTGCTGTGCTCAGTGGTCTGACTCTTTGCGACCCCATGGGCTGTAGCCCTCCAGGCTCCTCTGGCCATGGAATTTTCCAGGCAAGAGTGCTGCAGTGGGTGGCCATTTCCTTCTCCAGGGAATCTTCCTGATGTAGGGACTGAACCCACATCTCCTGCGCTGGCAGGTGGCTTCCATCGGGGAAGCCCCTTTAGCAAGGGGAGCCAGGGCTCCCTTTCCTCATCTGCCCAGCTGAGCTTCCTGCAGGGCTCCCTGGGTCTCCGGGGAAGAAAGCAGGCCTCTGCCCATTCAGCTGAGACTCTTGAGCCTCGCTGAAGGACACATCAGACGTAGGTTTTAAATGTGAGCACTGCTGCTGCTGCTACTGCTAAGTCATTGCAGTCGTGGCCGACTCTGTACGACCCCAGAGACGGCAGCCCACCAGGCTCCCCTGTCCCTGGGACTCTCCAGGCAAGAACAGGCATCTCCAAATGTGGTTTTCACTTGTGAGGGCGCTGAGAGAGCGTGGGGGCAGGAAATGGGTTTCCTTGGGCTGGTTTTCCAGTGTTTACAAGGAATGTGCGAGCGTGGGACTCCGTGGAGGTCACTCAGCAGCCTGGATGCTCTGTCCTGGCCAGAGAGACGTGGTGTCCGCTGCACCGCGCGATGGCCAACCACACATGACTCACCGAGAACATTCCCTACGGGTGATGAAGGCTCTCCATCCGATGCAGTCCACAAAGGACCCTCTCACCGCGCGGTTCTACATGCTCATTCCGGGCCCCGCAGAGGAGGAGGTGGGCGCAGGGGCCACAGGGCGGCGAGAATAAAGCACCATTTCCCAAGGGGACCCCTGGGTCTCTCTGCAGGCACCTCTGTCTGCACTCATTTCCCCCAGAGATGAGGTGCAGTTTCCAGGCCAGGCAGGGTCTGTCTCCTAGGAAGGCTGTGCCACGCTTTTCCACCCAGGGTGGCAGTGCCCACGTGGGGGCCCGGGGCCTGCCGTCACCCTCGGTGGAGGGGGAGGGTGGGGGGTGGCCACACCTGCCCTGTCCTTCCTTCCTGGGGATGTGACACTGATCAGAACACCCCCCACGCTGTCCATGTCAGTCCGTTTCTCTTTTGTCCATACGCTGGAAGCTGGCTCAGAACATTCCAGGTTCAGGAAACGCCTCTCCCTCCACACAGCAGGACAGAGGCCAAACATGGACGCTAGAGCCCAGGCCACTGAGGCAGGCAGGGGCTCGGGGCCTGGCGGCTGAGCCCCCCCTGAAGCTGAGGGCTGGGAGTGAGTCCTGGACCCCCTGGTCCCCCAGCCTGGGGTCACCCAAGGTCAGCCTGTGCACCAGCACATAGCTCCCTGACCCCAGGTGACAAGAGGCCCTCTGCACAAGGTGTGCTGACCCCCAGGGTCAAGCACGCCTCTCAGGAAAGGAAAAAAAAATCACAGTTTCTAACGAGGCTCCTTCATAAAAGCAACTGTGAACTGCTTCCTTTCCAAACGTGATTTCTCAGCAAATACAACTGACTTTCTTATCAGGAAATCACTCTGAGACCAACAACGGGTGTGGTTTCAGAAAGAAAATCATTCCTCCGAAGAAGCCAAGGGCTCACACTCAGAAACAGGCTTTCCAAAAACAAAAAACCTCAGTGTCTGACCCCAGCCCACAAAGCCGGCCAGGCCGCTCAGCTCTCCTGGGTGCCATCACGGCGGCGGTGGGACCAAGGACAGTCCCAGGGGGAAAGAGAATGCTGACTATACAGCTACCTGCTTCTGGGTTTTTGCCCCCATCTGGACAAGTGTCCCTCTCTTGCTGGAGGCGCCCAGACCCCCTCCAGCTGGGAGCTGAACCCTCCCAGGGAAGCTGATCATGCCTGCAGGGTATCGTGTTCCACTGGCCCCGCCAGGGGCATCTGGCCACACCTCAGCCCAGCACAGCCACAGATTCCAGAGCACAGCCATCAGCAGAGATGACCTGACCCCTCAGGACGCCGTGGAGACAGCTACAGTCTTTAAATGTTCCAGGAAGGGCTTCACACACGCCGACGGCTATAGCGAGAATTGTACACTCACAAAACTAACCACGAGCCGGAAATGTCAAACCACAGCTCTGCAGCACTCACTTCCTCAGGAGAGTACGGGGAGGGTGTGGGTGTCCAAGTGAACCATGAAGGCTGTCACACGAAAGGGCCTGCGCACCAGCAGCCCTCTGCCTCCATGTGGCTGCCGCAGGGCTGCAGGGATGAGACCCTGGGGAGGAGGCGGATGGCAGCCCCTCCCTCCCCAGAGCCTCTGCCTCTGGGCACTGGCCTCCTGCACTGTCTGTGCGGAGGACCAGGGGCCGGGCTAGGTCAGCTGGCCACTTTTCTTCTCAGCGGCTGCTGCTCGTGGTTTCCAGCTTCTGGACTTTTAGAGAGTAACTCCTCATGTTACTAACGCATAGTCTTCCAAATGCCATCTCACCAAAGAATAAAGGTGTTCTAAAAAGACAAGGATCATCAAACATTTTAAAAAAGCTGTACACCAAACTACAAGCTATGCTTCAACTGCATACATAAATCAGCATTTTCTTTCCCGTCTAAATGAAATCAAAGGTTTATCACAGTAATCAGGAACGGTCTATTCGACTGTCATTTTTAACTTTACCTAACTTCATTCATTCCCTCTCCATTTGAGGCATGGGTGCTGGGTAGAGGTGGCCGGGTCAGGCTGCTGACCGCCCACAGCAAGCTTGAGCCTCTCGGGGATGGGCAAGGAGCCTCAGACAAGCCAAGAGATCAGAGAGAAGATTGGAAGAGGTTTAGAATTTCTCGGGTTAAATGTGATTCTGGAAAGATGCTGAGTCAACACGCTTGTATGTCAAGCATGAAAGATATTCATCAGAAAAGTGAACACATTTCTGTCCTCGAGTCTGAGTTATCGCAAAGAGGAATCAACACACTTCATCGTGCTGACGTTTACCAAGTGCTCCACAAACACACACGCCTCATCTCCGAACCGCCTGGGGGACGGCCCCTCCCCCAGCAGCCAGAAGCACCTGGAGGCCTCGGGAGAGCAGGGGTCCCAGGGGAACAGCAGGGCCAGCCGACCGCCTGGCCTCCTGTCGGAGGCGAGGACCCTCTCCAGGCTGCGACAGAAAAGGGAACAGGATTTCCCAGGAACCACGTCACCCGGGGCAGGAGGCAGAACTTCCCTTTGCTCTTTTATCCCCATCGGCCAAGCGTAGATCAGAAAAAACTGGGGAAAATGAGCAGCTCTGGGAGGAAACGAGTGTCCGGCTTCGAGCAGAGAGGCCAGCTGGGAGCTCCCTTTGGGGCCGAGGGACAGAAGGCCCAGAGCCGCCCCAGCAGCTGGACGTGAACTCTGCAGCCTGGAAGGAGGGAGGGTGCTGGCCGGGGGGCCGAGGGTCAGCTCCTCCTGTGGCCGAGCTTAGAGCAGCCCCGTTCTTCCTGTGGACAGCACCGCTCAGAAGCACCCCGACGTGCATATCTGCACTTAGCCCATCAACGGATGAAAGGCACCCACGTGTCCCCACCGCCCACCCCGGCCACCAGAGGGGCTCCGACAGGGGCGGCAGCACTGGGCAGCTTCCGAGTGACCCCCCAGGACTGGGGGCCTCCCAGCCCCACGGGGCGGCGGCAGGAAGCGCCGAGTCCCCGGGCCCAGTACGCTCAGGTGCTGAGGTCAGGACGTCACCCTCCTGCCAGCTCAGGTGGGGTTCGGTCTCGCCCGAGGCCGTGGCCACGGGATGCCTGCCCCAGGCCCACCTGCCTCGCCAGCCCCACCAGCCGCTGTGTGTTCAGAAGCTGAGCTGGATGGAGGCTGGACACAGGAAGATGACTCTGAGCTGGGAGCACCCCCCAGACACGGCAACAGTGCGCACACCCATGCCACGTGTGAGGACGAGCCGGCGGCCACAGGCCCGGGGTGCATCCCACTGCCTCAGCCACGGCTCAGCAGGGCCTGCCAAGGCCTCCCGGGCGCCCACTCCCCGAACCTGCTCTCTCCTTCTAAGTGAGGAGCTGACACAAAACACAACAGGTGACTCTGAGCAAAAGAGCTCGTTGCGCAGGGCGGCCCTCGAGCCCAGGGCCCTCCAGAGCCCGGACACCCCGGGAAGCCCAGCCCAGCGGCGACACCGACCATCAGCTGCCGTGAAGCCTCGCCGGGGCGCCTGTGCCAACCTCCGCTGCCCGGACCACATCAGGAACTGCGGGACCTCTGACGGCAGCACGGTGGCGACGGGGAGAGGTGTGCTCAGCCCGTCAGGGGACGGGGCCATGGCCCACCGTGTCACGCTGGAAAGGGGAGGGCGAGCTGACCAAGCGCAAAAAAGAGAATCAGGAAACACTGCAGCGAAGCGCGGAGACAAAGAAGAGGAGGAAAAGGCTTCCAAATGAGAATCGAGAGGAAGCATGCAGTTGCTGGGGGTAAGAAAGTAAACAGGTGCACCGTAATTAGGGATTTGATAGCTCCTGGGAATGGGACCAAGCTCCTTGTCCCCAACAAGTAAGTTCTGCACACACTCAAAATCTTTCCAATGTGCTATGCATGCAAACAGGGAATGGTCTGCATTCTTAAATCACCGAAACAGTCACTCAGTACGAGGGAGTTAGCCAGCCGGCTGACAGATCACCATGGATGCATCACTTGTGAGGTGCCCCACGGCTCACGGCTCAGACCTATGTTTGTAGACCTGGGAAAGCTAAACAGAGAGTAAATCACATGCGACAGTCTGGCTTTTCGTAAAGAAGACGCAAAGGGACGCTTCTTCACTGTGAAAAAACACACTGAATATCTGGATTAATACTAACTCAGTTCAGTCACTCAGTTCTGACCCCGTGGACCGCAGCATGCCAGGCTTCCCTGTCCATCACCAACTCCTGGAGCTTGCTCAAACTCATGTCCATCGAGTCAGTGATGCCATCCAATTATCTCATCCTCTGCTATCCCCTTCTCCTGCCTTCAATCTTGCCCAGCATCAGGGTATTTTCCCAATGAGTCAGTTCTTCACATCAGGTGGCCAAAGTATTAGAGCTTCAGCTTCAGCATCAGTCCTTCCAGTGAATATTCAGGACTCATTTCAAGATTAACACTGCTGCTGCTGCTAAGTCACTTCAGTCGTGTCCGACTCTGTGTGACCCCATAGACGGCAGCCCACCAGGCTCCCCCATCCCTGGGATTCTCCAGGCAAGAACACTGGAGTGGGTTGCCATTTCCTTCTCCAATGCATGAAAGAGAAAAGTGAAAGTGAAGTCGCTCAGTCTGTCCGACTGTTAGCGACTGCATGGACTGCAGCCCACCAGGCTACTCCGTCCATTGGATTTTCCAGGCAAGAGTACTGGCGTGGGGTGCCATTGCCTTCCCCGAGATTAACACAAACTAGACCCAAATTGGAAAAGACCCTGATGCTGGTAAAGACTGAAGGCAGGAGGAAAAGAGGGTGGTAAAAGATGAGATGTGGACGGCATCACTGACTCAATGAACATGAACTTGCACAAACTCTGGGAGAGAGTGGAGGACAGAGGAGCCTGGGGTGCTGCAGTCCATGGGGTCACAGGGTCGGACACGACCTAGTGAGTGAACAACAGACCGGAGTTAGTCACACTGCTCAAAAAATTCTTGCAGAACTTAACCCTACGAAGACACACAGCTCTCTATGTGCTCATGAAACTGTATCTGCAGGAAACGAAAGATGCAGAACTCACCCTAGGAGGAAACTGATGTGGCGTGTTTCGCTTTCAGAGGGCAGGAGGAACTGCGGCTGACTTGGGAGCCACCCACATTTCACAAGCTGCCGAATGTCCAATGTGGTCACTTTCCAAGTGGCCAGAACACTTCAGGGGACTGAAGAACAGAAAGTGGCACTGAACTGGGGCTGACCGTTTCCAAGGCCAACAGCTTCCACCCCTAACAGTGAGTCCTCCCGACTTTCGGCCAGAGGCTGCTGTCAGCCCTGTTTCATAAACGTGAGCCTGGGTGGCCGAGCCTGGTGACATCGAGCAACTGAGGGCCAGGGCCCCCGCTCCCAGCCTCCCCCAGGATGCCCGGCTCCCTGTACGGAGCTGCGATGGGTGTGTGCCCCACAGTTAAACTACCAGCAGAGGAAGGGCCCTCTGTACGGTACCCAGGGCCTGCAGAATGTTCTGGAGTTTTTGTCTGGGGAGAGAAGAGGATAGTCCCTCTCTAATGCCGGGACAGTCAGCAAGACCAGCAACACCACTCTCAGTGAAAATTCACAACAGAGTGCCGAACTCCAACAAACCATGCCCAGCAACGACCAAAATGCACGGCTGAAAGAGATCAACAAGGAAACTCGGTTCTCTCTGGGAGGCTCAATTCACTTGGCCATTTTCCCACAGACATTCAATTAAAACCAACTGTGGGAAAAGAGGATCATGGTCAGAAGGCTGCAAAGCCCATCGAGGCAATGAAGAAAGTATTTCTTGTATCAGCTGGAGAAACCCTTTAGCGTTTGCATTCGACACGAGCAAGCGGACCGTCAGGAGCCCTAAGAGGGGGCCGTACGGTCACCGTCAATCAGACTCGACTTCAATAAACAGCTCTGATACGACACCAAACACAAGTGACAAAAGAAAACGACCTCATCAGAATCGAAACCCTTTGTGCCTCTAAGGACACCAGTCACAATATGAAAAAGCAACCCGCAGAAAAGGACGGAACGCTTGCAAATCATTTATCTGACAAATGAGTTGCAGGTGGAATATACGAAGAACTCTTACTTCTCAACAGCAAAAAGGCAAATAGCCCAACTTAAAAAAAAAAAAAAAAAAAGGCAGGGGACTGAAACAGACATTTCTCCAAAGAGGATATACATGTGGCCAATAAGCTCATGAAAAAACACTAAGCATCATTAGTCGTCAGGGAAACTCAAATCAAAATTACAGTGGGACACCACCTAACACCTACTAGGAAGGCTACAGTCCGAAAGTCAGGCAAGACCCAGTGCTGGTGATGATGTGGAGAAACCAGAGGCCTCACACATGCCTGGCAGGAGCAGAAGGTGGTGGAGACCAGTGTGACAGTCTCCCAGACAAGTAAACAAGGTTAGCACCTGATCAAGCAAACACTCCTAGGCATATCCCCACGACAGCTGAGAACAAATACCCCGCAAGAACATGGACAGGCACGCCCCGTACCTGGAACAACGGGAAAGGGGTGGGAAGTGACACAGGCTACAGCGTGCGGACCTGGAACTCGCTGATGCTGGAAGCGGGACACAGAAAGACCGCCCACTGCTACTCCACGGAAAGAGACGCCCCGCACAGACACCTGGGTAGAGGCGCCCGGGGCTGCCCAGGGATTGGGAGCAAGTGGCGGGGAATGCTAACAGGCAGAGGATCTAACACGACCGGACTGACGGCTGCGCTGCCCGAGGGTACACTGACAGCCCCGTGAGCTCAGCTCAGCAAAGCTGAGGCCGAACACCAGGAAGTCAAGGTCCCCGCTCCGTCCTGCTAGTCACAAGGCAAAAAGCGCCTCCCTTGGTCCTTCTGCCCTGGGAGCCCTTCCCCTTTGTCAAGGTTCACCCAGAGGCCCGGGACCCCACGCAAGGAGGCCAGACAGGCGCTGGGGGGAGAAGCTGGCCCCTGGGCTCCACGCTGCCCGTCACAAAGCCTGCAGCCAGTGCGTCCCTGCCTCCAAAAGGGAGCCCTGAGCTGCCAGGGACACGCTGCAGGCATCACCGGGTACGAGCAGTGAAGTCCCACCTGGGGACACCCGACAAGCCAGGACAACCGGCCAGTTTCTTCAACAAATACACTGCAAGGAAAGAGACCCCAGTTAACACTTATCTGAAAAACACCCAGGGGGAAAAAAATCTTTTAAGATAATCAAGGATTTTAAAAAGTGACTTTCGATGGCCTTTAAGCATCAGCGTTTCACCTGGGATAATGGTATGGTAACCACAGGTCACCATAAAGAGTCCTGGTCTCTGAAGACAGACATATGACAGCCGGGGCCAGACAGAGGAGCCACGGACGAGCAGGACTGGCCTTGGAGGGGGTCTGGAGGCCATGGGGTGGCCACCTGGTCCCTTGGGGCTCTGTTCTGCCTTTGTAGATGCTGGAGACGTAATAGAAAACAGAAGGACGCCCAACAGAAAGGCTGGACCTGGGGCTGGCGGCTCCTCTGCTGCTTCCCGGCCAATGCTGACGGGCTGTTGCAGGCTGCTCAGAAGCAAGCTTGGGCTCCGGGTCTGGACCAGTCACACACTCTTAGCTGGTCCAGAGAGAAGCTTCCAAAAACAAGCCTTCGGGGGCACCCACATTCCTTGCCTTCCCTGGAGCACGCTTCCGGTCATGGCCGAAGCAGGCAGAACCGGGTAAGCCAGGGACGCCTGGGCCCACCACCCTCTGAGGTCAGAGCAGGATGTGCTGGTGGTGATGCCAGGCAGCGGGGCAGGGTCGGTGCTCCCAGACGCGGCTGGAGCTGGGAGCGGCCAGGAACGTGGACGTCAGCTACGGTCTAAAGGACGAGAGCAATACCAGTAACCTTTACAGTCAAAATGAGAACCTCATGGGCCTGCTTCAGACAGAACTAACTGAGCCAGACCAGGAAAGCAGCGGTGCCCCGGCCTTGCCTCAGCCGGCCCCTGGCTGGGGGGCTTCCTTGCGGGCAGAGGGCACAGCTGCCAGGCAACGCACGGGGGCAGAACGTCCACCCAGGCCTGCTAGACAAGGCTCAGCACTCCAGGGGTGGCAAGGTGGGGGCTCTGGTCGCCCGTGGTCCCACAGGCTCCCAGGGCCGTGGGGACCGTCCCCTCCACCGGGTGCAGATGGGCGGGGAACGGCCATAGCCCCTCCTTTTTTAGATTTTTGTTTTCTGTTGGAGTACAGCTGATTTGCAGAGTTGTGCTCCTTTCGGGGAACAGCAGAGCAATCCAGTCATACACGTGACAGCCCTTTCGAATTAAGCCCTTCTTACAAGAGGTCTTTTCAAAGAGAGCCAGCTTCCGACATGATTCTCCCTGGGCCGTCAGCATTCCCAGAACTGTGACTCTGTGAGGTGGCGGGGAGGGGGCAGGGAAGAGCAGCGAGTGCCTGGGCCACCGCGGCGGGGAAGGGCCGGTGGGGCTGGGGGGCCGTCCGGGGCCAGCATCCCCGAGCAAAACCTCCTGGCTGCTGCTTTCTTCACATGTGGTTTGACTGACGCAAATCAAGAGGCAAGCAGGTGGTTCACGATGGTCCGGGCCCAGGGCACAGGCAGACGGGGCGGGGGAAAGCCTGCTGAGTCACTGGGAAATGTCCCCCTTTCCGGGAGGCGCTGCCGGGCCAAGCTTGCATGTGGATGCGTGCATCAGCCGCTGAGTGTGACGGTGAGGCCGGGCACAGCACACAGGGAGGATCGCAGGGCAGGTGCAGGGACGCGGGCAACGGGGCAGCCTCCAGAAGCCTGGGCCGGCCCTGCTGTGCATGTGCCCAAGTGCAGGGCACTCCAGGCCGGGGGCAATGGGCCCTCTTACACCAGCTCCCTGGTCCGACTTTCCAGCACCACTACTCCTCCCGGGGGTGGGGTGGTGAGGAGGTGAGGGGAGGGTGACGAGGCAAGATGGGAAGCCAGGACCCTGCCTTCCAGGAGGCTCAGGGGTAAAGAATCTGCCTGCCGTGCAGGAGATGCAGGAGATGAGGGTTCGATCCCTGGGTCAGGAAGATCCCCTGGAGGAGGAAATGGCAACCCGAGCGAGTATTCTTGCCTGGAAAATCCCATGGACAGAGGAGCCTGGAGGGTTACAGTCCACGGGGTCACAAAGAGTCGGACACAACTGAGCAACTAAGCCACCACCCCTGGGGAGGTGAGAAGAGGGCGCCCCAGAAACTCCCCTCAGTGCCAAGTGCCCCCTCGAGGGGCTGTGTGAGTGGCACAGGGGATGCAGCCCCCGGGGTCTTGCCTTGGTTGGGGGTGTCCGATGGGTGGGCAGGCTGCTTTCAGGCAGAGAGGGAAGCGGGGGCAGGAGGCTCAGAGAGGGGGGACGGGGCTGGGGGACTGCTCGCTCGCAGGCATGGGGGTGCCCTCCTCCAGGGCTGGGGAGAACCAGAGAAGGACCCGACACAGGAAACACCCAGCCCGATGATGCTGGGAAGACCAGGCTGGCAACAAGGCCACGGCCCAGACCGTGGGCAGAGGGAGCTGGTCCCACCGAGAAGGGGAGGTCTGACCCCCAGCACCGAGGGGGGCCTGGCGGGGAGCGGACGACGTACAACATGCCTGTGAGCCAGGCGTCTGTGCTGCTGACGGGTCTACCCGTGCCCTCGTGCCCCCTTCCCGGGCAGGGCCGTCAGACCACGGCTCCGCTCACCGGACTGGGTGGGACAGGTGCCCTGGGGGTCGGCAGGTTCCCCCTGCGCCGCCCTCGCAGGGGCCCTCATGGACCCCCCCAGCCGGCCCGGACAGGCCCCGTGGGGCCGNGCCCTCGTGCCCCCTTCCCGGGCAGGGCCGTCAGACCACGGCTCCGCTCACCGGACTGGGTGGGACAGGTGCCCTGGGGGTCGGCAGGTTCCCCCTGCGCCGCCCTCGCAGGGGCCCTCATGGACCCCCCCAGCCGGCCCGGACAGGCCCCGTGGGGCCGTGGGCGTGTCAGCCGCTCACTCCTGTCGGACCCTGTGCGCCCCATGGACCGCAGCCTGCCAGGCTCCTCTGTCCCTGGGATTCTCCAGGCGAGAACATCGGAGTGGGGTGCCGCGTCCTTCTCCAGGGCCCCGGGAGCCTCCCCCAAAGCTGGTCAGGAGCGCCGGGGGAGGCGGGAGCTGCCAGCTCCGAGCACGCGGCCTGGCGAGCGGTCTGAGCAGCCAGGCCCGCGGAGGACAGGGCGGGCCGGGGCTGATGCCACCGTCACTCCCGGACCTCCTTCACAGAACGCCCCCAAAGCCCCCACCGCCGC
The DNA here is from genome assembly GCA_006410675.1 of Oreotragus oreotragus. Lineage (NCBI taxonomy): Eukaryota > Metazoa > Chordata > Mammalia > Artiodactyla > Bovidae > Oreotragus > Oreotragus oreotragus. The sequence goes on along the minus strand of SJYX01021765.1, from coordinate 553,727 downwards.
CACAGCCCCTGCGCTAACGCCCAGGTGCAGCCGCCGCGCGCTGGGGACGCGTCCAGGAGTCAGGCGCCTCCCTGGGGCGCGCCCGGCCCGGCCCGGCCCGGCAGGCGTTCTGGGGCTGTCTCCTTCCTCGCAGGCCGGGCAGCCCCTCGCCGCGCACAGCGGGGGCCGCACGCTTGCGGAGGAGCAACAGTAGCGGCTTCCTCGGCGCGGCCGGGGGTGCGGGGCGGCCGCTGGCGGCCGAGCGCCAGCATCTCGGTTCCTCTCGCTTCCCCCAGAGGACGCACGGCCGTTTCTCTCCCATTTCCTGTGTCTTACTTCACAGGGGTGGGACCAAGGCTGGGAGGGGAGGTGGGCGGTGGGGGCGCAGGGTGGCGCCGGGCGCGGTTCGGGGCACAGGGCCACCCCCTCCGGGGCGTGGACAGGCCTAGCAGAGACGCTGACATCTCCAGCACAACCGCGACCCACCTTGAGCCCGCCACACACCCAAAGGCAAGTTTCTCAACGTCCTTGATGAAATTTTAGGAAACAGTCCAAAGCAGAGACCTGTTTCTGGGGTGCTTCTGCATGCTACC
>SJYX01021765.1:474455-538049 GCA_006410675.1 Oreotragus oreotragus | reverse complement strand
CTGCCCCCGCCCCCGCCCCCGACGTCAGCACTCATCCCGGGAAGAGGCTGCTCCCCGGGGGCTGCCCAAGGCGCCACGGGTCAACAGACACCTGGGGGATGCACCGCTCCAGGATGCCGACTTCCAGCTGAAGGGTCACCGTGGTGGCTCACACGGGTGGCCCTTTTCCTTCACGTGACGGACTGACTTCCTTCTAAGGGGAATACCTGGCAGGTCCTCAGGTCTGAATAACCACAGCTGATCTGTGGTGGTTCTTTCCGGCAAGGACGGTGTCCCGTGAAAAGAGTGGTTAGGTCAGCTGGCAACTCGCTGGCTGAGCGGATCGTGGCGCTCCGCTTCCGTGCCGGAGAAGGGCTACCCCCTCATCGTCTAGGATGTCAAAAAGACGTGCGCCCCCAGGATGGAGACACTGTGTGGAAGGAACAGTCGTCCTGCCTCGTGCAGAATATTCCCAACTGAAACTGGCTCCTCCGTGCCACGCCCGGCGGGGAGGAAGGCCTGGGCAGTGTGCGGTGGCACCGCTTTGCTGCCAGCTGGGGCCCAGGCCCTGTCACCCCTGTTGTTCCTGGCCACCAGCAGACACAGCAGCGCAGTGAGAAGGAAAGTCCTGTCTCAGAACTCTTACCGACCACCCCCAAGGGGCTAGGGGACTCCTGCCCATTTACGAAATAAACTGCTTTCGCGAAAACAAAAGCCATCCAGTAAATCTCGCCAACTCCTGGTGAAGCTGCTCTGTGGAGCCTATCTGCTGGGTGCCAGGCAAGCCTACAGAGGCAGGCACAAAGGTCAGCCTCCACCCTCCAAGAACACACAGCCTAGCAACACAACGGTCACGCCAAAGGACCACACCGAAGGACGGAGGAAGGCCTGCAGCCACGCCTGTCTCCAGCTCTTCCCCAGCCGGGCCTGGAGGGGAAGGAAGATCCCACAGGACTGAGGGAAGCACCCAAGGACAACAGCTCAGGCCCAGGGCTAGGGAGGGCTGCCCAGGGACAGCCAGGTCACAAACCCACAGGGCCTGTGCAGGAAGAAGCACCCACCTCCGAGCAGGCGGAAGTGGCACAAAAGCTCAGTTTAGGGATTTCTCTGGCAGTCCAGTGGTTGAGACCCCTTCCAATGCAGGCGGTGCAGGTTCGATCCCTGGTCAGGAAGCTAAGATTCCACATGCTTCCTTGGCTAAAATCCCAAGAATAAAACAGAAGCAATGCTGTAACAACTTTAACGAAGACGTTAAAAATGGCTCACTCCAAAAAAAAAATAAAAGGTAAAACTCACTAAAAATAAAAAAAGGCAAGAACTGTGCATTGCTCTTAAAATGTTTCACTTGTAAGAAACACTAACAACTTCAGAATGAAATACATTTTCTGTAGGCCCTCTATAATGTAAGTTACAAAATGTCTGTCTGGATGAGGATACATGCACAATGGTGTGCATTTATTAAGCACTGAGGAAGTCTGATATAACTCTTCAAAGACTAAGGATTAAGATAATTGAAAGTGTGAAACTGGATGGCAGCTTTTAAGAAAGAAAAAGAAACAGCTGTAGTATAACAAGGGGAAACTTTTGGCATCTGAGAATATTTTCAAACAGAAAGTGCTCAGAGAACCTGAATTGCAAACCCAACTAGGACAAGCAAAGGCCAAAATGTAACCACAGTTAGTGGAAAGAAACACAGCCCGGAGGCACTCGACAAGAAAGCCTGTCCTGCTGCAAATCACCGACGTGAACAGAGACGTCCACTCTGTGCGGTCTCGGAGAGTTAGGAAAAGAAGGGAAATGAAAGCCAAGAGGACGTAGCAACTTGGGTCTCTAAAGAGCGTCAATTAAATATGAGAACAGCAATGCTGAAGCCCATTAAAATAAAATAAATAAGTCCTGCATAACTAAAGCTCTCCATGAAGCCCTCGGCTCTGTGTGCGTGTTCCTGGTGGGCCCTGGGCGAGGTTGGGGTTCTGTGTGTGCCCCCAAGGTGCTGGACATCGCCAGCGTGGACACCATGTCCTGGATCCCCGGGCAGAAAATTACGAGGCTCCAGGCTGGGAAACTGAGGACGTGGCCGGCAGGGCCCTAATCCCTTGAGGCTACGAGTAAGGGGGGGCGTCAACTGTGAACCTCGGCTGAACTCCACCTGCTCTTTCCGCTGTATAAAGTCGAGCCCACCGCTCTCAAACTCTGCATCCCTGGAGCATCCCTGGAGAGGGGGCACCTGAGTGGAGGAGGTTAAGGGAGGTGCGGACTCAGAGACACAGTGGCAGGGACTGGTGCCAGAGAAGGAGAAACTGTAACTGGAGGCCACATCTCTGTTTAGGAAAAGCAAGATCCAGGACGCCCCTGGTGGCCCAGTGGTTAAGAATCTGCCTGCCCACACAGAAGACATGGGTTTCCTCCCTGGTCCGGGAAAACCCCACGTGCTGCGGAGCAGCTGAGCCTGTGTGCCACAACCACTGAAGCCCGTGGGCTCTGGGGCCCACCCTCCCCAACAAGAGAAGTGACGCCAATGAGAAGACCCCCGCAGCGCCACAAAGAGAAGCCCCGGCCGCCGCGGCTAGAGGAAGCCCAAGAGCAGCGATGGAGGCCCAGAGCAGCCAGAGATGCACCGGTTATTTAATCGACCTTTTACAAAAAGCAAGATCTATACTGATCGGAGACTGTAGCTCTGAATGCTTCCAAAGAAAACCTTTAAAGAAGCCGTGTCCTCTTCAACCAGTGATGCTGAAACAAAGGGATACCCAAAGACGACGCAGCTGGACCCCGGCTCCACCTCATGTGCAAAACTGAACTCAAAACAGATCAAGGACCTAAATATAAGAACTAAAACCAAAACGCTCTTAGAAGAAGACAGAGGGGAACCTTCATGACACTAGAGTCAGCAGTCGGAGCTTCGTTACGACCCCAAAAGGATGAGGAACAAAAGAAAAATAATTCTGGACTTCATCAAAATTACAATGTCTGCACAGCAAAGGACAGGCATTATGGAGTAAAAAGGCAACCCATAGAATAGGCAGAAATATTTGCAGAGCATAAATCCAGAATATATGGAAACTCCCCCCCAGCTCCACAACAAAATACAAACCATTCAATTAAAAAATGAACAAAGGACTTGAATAAACATTTGTCTGAAGGAGAGACACACATGGCCGACAAGCACAGGAAGAGATGTTCAGTCCATTAGACATCGGGGCAGTGCAAATCAAAACCTCACTCAGATACCACTTCACACCAGCAGGTTATCATCAACAAACAAGCAAACAAACCAAGAAGGAAAATGACAAATGCGAAATGGCACAGTCACAGTGGGAAACAGTTCAGTCGTTTTTTCTAAAGTTAAAAACAGAATCCCCATATGACCCGGCAGTTCTATTCCTAGGCATCTTCCCCAAAGACGCAGAAGCAGAGACTGACAGCCAACATGCACGCCAGCGTTCGCAGAAGCGTCATTCACAACAGCCAACAAGTGGAGACGGCCCAGGGGTCCCTCAGTGGGTGAACGCGTACACAAAGTACGACCTGTGCACAGAGCGGGGTGTCGCCAGCCTTAAAAAGGAGCGGAATTCTCGTGCGCCGTGCAACACGGACGACCGCTGAAAGTGCGTGGCAAGTGAAATAGCCCAGACACAAAAGGATGAGCATCTGTGATCCCACCTGTATGAGGCCTCCAGAAGAGACAGGCTCACGGGGACAGAAAAGCAAAGCAGGAGCTACCAGCAGAGAGGATCAGAGCTAATCCTTACTGGGAAAGGGCTTCTGTTTGGGATGAGGAAAACGCTCTGGAAGTAGATGGCGCTGATGATGACACAGCACTCTGAAGGCACAACACTGAGAAACGGCTCAGGTCGCCAGTCTGTGCTATTTATATTTCACAACAATTAAGAAAGCACAGCAAACAAAGACACTGGCATACGTGTTTGTAACGGGACTGAGATAACAGCCAAGCATCAAAAGAGAGTGAGGAGTCATTTTACTAACTAATACAGAAAAAGACTTGAGGACGGAAGGACGAACACAGAGCGGGGCTGGTTGGGAAAAGGAAACAGGTGGCTCTTTAAACCCAGGTGACTTTTCTCAAGAGCTCCCCGGCCCTCCTGCTGAGCACCGCCCAAGCCAGCAGCCGGAGCCCCTGCCTCCACCACGGCAGCCAGCTGGGGCGGGCGAGCGTCTCCCCAGGCACACACCCGGCCGGGCTCCTGTAGAGACACAAACCAGAGGCTCCCACAAGAGACGCAGAGAACAAGGCGACCACAGCCCTCAGCCGCGGCTCCACGCAGCTGCACCCGCTCTGGGGAGTGCCAGGCTTCAGCCCCAGCGATGAACCAACGGCCTTCCTGCACAAGTGTCTGCGAGCCTCTGAAGTGCGGAGCCGCGAGGAAGCGTGGGCCGGCCCGCCGGCGTCCCAGACGGGCAGCGCCCAGCCTCGCAGCTCCGGGAGGCTTCTTCTGGGGTGCCGGGCTGGGTGGGGGGGGCACAGCAGTGAGAGGGTAACAGGCAGGAAGGCCAGGGGTCTCCAAACGGAGGAAATAGCCTGCAAGTGTCAGACATTTTCTCTCTCTTAAGCGGCAGGAGAAAACAAACTAGCGATATTTTTTTCCTTCTCTATACAAATTTAAAGGAGGTTTCTCTTAAGATTCTGTGTTGCCATAATGATACCTGGTTTCACCTCAAGTTAACCAATGCCTTTTTCTTATGGAAATGTTTATCTTAAGCTATGCTAATGTACTATGCATTTACCCCAAACTCTGTCTTCAAGTCGGTTCGCCTTTTGGGCTCAACCTACTTGATAAACCAGTGTGTTACACTCCGATACTGTTCCTCTAATCTATGTAAATGAAACTATTTGTATGGTGATCTGCCCTTCTTCAAGATTCAAGTTAATCATTTTATGGCCCAAGATCAACCATTTGGAGCCAAGGTTATCCCAAAATACTCTTATGGGTGTGGGGCCTGGTGCCATTCTAAGTTTTGAGACATTCCTTTCTTTCATTAACAGACTGCTGGTGACTATATAACATCCAGCTGAATACTAGCAGACGGGTACTCTTTCTGCCCCCTTCTGATGCCTATGTCAGAAGCTTTCTCTATCTCCTTTATACTTTAATAAAACTTTATGACACAAAAGCTCTGAGCGATCAAGCCTCGTCTCTGGCCCCGGATTGAATTCTTCTCCTCCGGAGGCCAAGAATCCCGGCATCGTAATTCAACAACCTTTCAGCAGGGGGAGTGGAGGGGCCCTGCCCCCCGCAACAGAAGGCGCACTGGCTTCCAGACCCTGCTTCCGGCCAAGGTGTGGGGCCCCGAGGCGCAAGTGGCAGGACTAGCCTCCTCTGCCCACCCGGGACAGGGCGGTCCTCTCATCAGCCCAGCAGGGAAGTCAGCATCTCAGATGCCTGGTCTCCGCTGCTCACTCACGGGTGCTCCTGGAAAGCGCGGTCCTCGGCCCAGCCTGAGCACAGGCCGCAACACGCAGACACGGAGGGCCCTGTAGCCGGATGACTGGGTTCAGCCTCTGGCTGGTGTGGACTTGGCCCAGTGGCTGCCCTTCTCCCTAAAAGCCTGTGCTTGTTTCACAGGACCGGAATTGGGACACAAGGCCTGGACACAGGTCCCCAGAGAGCATCTGGGCCCTGCAGGCACCTGGAAATTGGAGCACGCCTGCAGACCCACTGGCCGAGCCCAAGGGAGCAGCCACACTCTGCCCACACCTCCTGCACCTGCTAGCAAGCATCCCACAGGCCTCCTGGGTGGCTGGAACCACCTTCTTACGGCTTGCCTGCACACCCTCCAGGCAGGGGCCCAGATGGCCATTCGCTTCTCCTCCTGAAGGTGGAAGCAAGCCCACTCCCCCAGGCCCATCCCTCTGGACCCCTCGCCACTCTGGTTAGGAAAGCAAGCTCCTTGCAGACATCCTGGAGGCCAGGATTTCTGCGGACTCGCCTGCAGCGGGCTCAGTTACACCATGCCAGCTGCCCGAATGACCCACGGAAACACTGGAGGCCCAGGCTCCGTCTCCGAGTCTCCCTGGAGGAACCACGACGCAGGCCTGAGCCCGCCCCCTTGTAAACTGGGGCTTTGGGGATGGCGTGTCATTGGTTTCCAGCCCTTTCTGATGACACGGGGGGAGCACTGCCAGGGTGCCTCGGCGGAAAAGCTTCCACAGGGAGAATTTCGGGATGGGACTCAGCCCAGGGACTCGCGGAAGATCGCAGGTGCTGACGTAAAGCATCAGAGGAGTTTTACAGGAGGCTACGCAGGCTTAGGGTCTGAAGGGTGTGGGCTTCCCAGAGGCCGAAATGAGGCTGAAACCCAAGCACAGACGCCCCCCTGGGGGGAGGCAGGCACTCCTGGCAGAGGAGACATGGTGTCACTGACATGGGAGGCCGGGGAAAACGCACACTTCAGTGCAGAAGGCACGTCTCTGCCAGCCCCGCCCCAGAGACGGGTCCGGGGAGCCCGGGCCCTTGGAGGAAGCGCCTGGCCGCACACAGAGGCGCTGGGCGCCTCCCCCTGCCACCCCTGCTGGCGCTCCCAGGGCCGCTGAGCTGGCCGGGAGTCAGGAACGGCGGGGCTGGGCAGGCTGTTTATGTCTGATCCGGACAACGGAGGGCTTATGACGACTGACTGACGCGAGGGCGCCCGACGCCGCGTGCCAGAAATCCACCGCGGGAGAAGGAATTCTTTTCAAGAGACCACTCGGAGGCCACGGCCCGCCTGACGGTCTGAGAGTGTAAGCGGAGCTCTTCCTCCAGGCCCCGGGCCGCCAGGGAGCGGCAGCATGCCCGGGGCCCACAGGCCACAGGGCTGAGCGTGGGCAGAGCTCCCGGGCCGGGAGAGTGAGGCCCAGCGCCGGGTGCGGGGCCCAGCGCCGGGTGCGGAGCCCAGCCGCACGGCCCGCCCTGCCCTCCGCGGGCCGCTTCTCCCCAGACGGAAGCCAGGGCCTCCGCCAGCCCTCCCAGGGCCCAGGCGACTCCAGGAGGTCCTGGGGGACCACAGCGGGCTGGGCAGATCTGCAGGCAGGTTCTCCTGCTGGGGCGATGCGTCCCCCCATCTTTCATGTTGGCAAAACGCCTTCCTCGAGAGCTGGCCTTTAAAGCCTGCAGTCACTAATCACCAAGGAGAAAAACGTGAAAACACAGGCAGACGTTTGGTCCCAGTCCACGGTCTCAGGGCAGCAGGCCCAAGAGTCGTGCGCCGGTGTAGGGGGGGCGGGGAGGGCCAGGAAACAAGCTCGCACAGCCCCCCACCCGCCGGCTGGCCTCGCGCGCCTGCCCCTGCCTGCCGGGCGCCCCCCTCGCCGGCAGCCCCTCTCTGTGCCGCCTGTGCCTGGGCAGCAGCAGGTGGGACCGTCTGGACCAGGCCGGCAGTTGGTCTTGGCCGGGGGAGGGGAGGCCGATGGGCAGACGTGTGCAGACACCCTCGCTGGAATCTGCTTTCAGAAATGATGTCAGCGGTTCTCAAGTTTCAAACACGAAAAGACACGCGGTGTTTTTGTTTATCAAAAGGGCCTGAGCCTGACAAGGGTGATGAACGTGAGACTTGCCAGACGCTCGGGGCCGGGCCTGGGCCTCGTGACAAGGACGGCAGCTGCCACACTGGCACAGCCAGGCCAGGCCGCACGCTGGCCCCGCCAACCCCGCCAACCCTCACGGCAGACCCCCAGGACTAGCCTCTCCTGGCCTCTCCGTGTGACCGCAATTCTCAGAAGCCGAGCCCAGAGGGAAGGCCGCCAGTTCCCTGGGGCCAGGGTGGGAGTCCCGCAGCCCACTTCCAGAGGACCCTCGGACAGTGCCGGGGAGCTCGGCGGAGGAGGCTGTGAGCACCCGAGGTGGCTACCCAGGCCCATCACGAGCACCCCAGCCTCAGTGAGAAGGGGCAGGGAGGCCACACCACTGTCGAGCCTCCACCTCCCGAAACTGACGACCCACCAGCTGTCACCCCCCAGGGAAGCCCCCGCATCGTGTCACAGAGGCACTTCACTCGCCAACACGGATGCTGGTTTCAGCACCTCCCAGTCCACACGGGGGAGCCTGGTTGTGGCGTCCTGGTGACCTGGAGCAAGGCACCCCAAGAGGCCAGGGAGGGGGAGTTCTGTGCAAGAGCAGGAGCCACTAGGCCAGCAGCCGCCGCATGTTCTGCCTGGGTCTCTAGACAGAACTGCTGGGCCCAGTCAGCTGCCTGGACACAGGCCTTGGAGGACTTCCCAGGTGGCACTAATGCTGGAGAACCTGACTGCCAATGCAAGAGACATAAAGGGATACTGGTTCAATCCCTGGATCCAGATGATCCCCTGGAGGAGGGCATGGCAACCCTCTGCAGTACTCTTGCCTGGAGAATTCAGTGGACAGAGGAGCCTGATGGACTACAGACCATAGGGTCACAAAGAGCTTGGCACAACTGAAGTGACCTGGCACGAACACACGCAACGAGGCTGCTGAATGTTACACAATGCGCAGAACAGCCTCCGAAGAATTATCCAGTCCACAAATATCGATAATGTTGAGAAACCCTACAGTCTAGCCCAACTTCGGCACCATACGCCCTATCATTTGATTACTCATTATGGTATAGAATCTGAGAGTTGGATGGGAACTTTTAGAAATCATCCTGCCTGAATTGTCTGGGTAAGAAGACTGACCAAAGAGATGCTGAAAGTCACGGAGTGAGTCTCTGGCATGGCTTTATCCTGATGCCCGTGTCTTTGACCATTTCCATCTCACAATGCAATTGTTTCCTTTCTCTCAGGTACATTTTAAAAGCTTCTATAAGCCAGGTTGCTGATGGGCTTCACTCCTTTAGCCCTGTCTCTTATACACATCTAGATGTGTATAAGAGACAGGGCGGGGGGGTTGCAGTGAAATTTGTTCTCTTGACTTCAATACTAGCTTTTTCCCCATTGTTTATCTGCTTTTGACTTTTTTCTGATGTCATTTGTGTACTTTTATATCTACCAATTGTCTGATTTCCATTAATAATTAGGTAAATCATTTGGTCTAATTTATACCACAACTCAATTTCACAGCCATGCCCTACTCTGATAATATCAAGGACCTAGCCTACTTTCAATTTTGAATTAATGCTGTCAAAATACCAATGTCCTGTTTTCACAGAAGTACTACAAATAGTTCTAAAATTTGTATAGAAACACTGCTGTTGCTAAGTCGCTTCAGTCATGTCTGACTCGGTGTGACCCCATAGATGGCAGCCCACCAAGCTCTCCCGTCCCTGGGATTCTCCAGGCAAGAACACTGGAGTGGGTTGCCATTTCCTTCTCCAATGCATGAAAGTGAAAAGTGAAAGTGAAGTCGCTCAGTCGTATCTGACTCTTAGCGACCCCATGGACTGCAGCCCACCAGGCTCCTCCATCCATGGGATTTTCCAGGCAAGAGTACTGGAGTGGGGTGCCATGGCCTTCTCCAGTATAGAAACACTAAATACCCCAAATAACCAAATTCAAAATTCAATTTTGAATTAATGTAAATTCACTATCACTTCTTCCTTAGGGGTGTTTACTTCAGTAGTTCAATTTTTGACATAAAGAACCAAATCAACTATTGTAATTGTGGGGTTAACATACACTCACGCATTTAAGAAGAAGTAGTTAATGAAGAAGGCAATGGCACCCCACTCCAGTACTCTTGGCTGGAAAATCCCATGGATAGAAGAGCCTGGTGGGCTGCAGTCCATGGGGTCACTAAGAGTCGGACATGACTGAGCAACTTCACTTTCACTTTTCACTTTCATGCATTGGAGAAGGAAACGGCAACCCACTCCAGTGTTCTTGCCTGGAGAATCCCAGGGGTGGGGGAGCCTGGTGGGCTGCCATCTATGGGGTCACACAGAGTTGGACACGACTGAAGTGACTTAGCAGCAGCAGTTAATGATTACTTGAATACTCACTCACAATTTGACTTTTCCCATTTTTTTTTGTACAAAAGTTATATCATTATGATTTTTAAAGGCATACATATTAACAGAGGCCAGGATTATTTCTGGGAAAGAGTGATGTTATATCTTCTATTAAACTGCATTATTCTGAAAACTCAGATACTTATTTATGGATCTTTAAGTTTATATTCACCTGTAAGGAAAATAAATAGAGTATTTGGCTTAAGATTCTTTGGCGACAGGCCTAACCACCCATGAATAATAGCATCTTTATCTTAGCAAATTTATTCCTAACCCTTTATTCCTAGGTGAATAATATCATATGGAATTAGAGGACAGCTTTTCTGTCTTCCAAGATCAGAACTGTGTGTTGCAAACACTGTCAAAGACACAAAAGAAAAGAGTACATGTAGTTAAAGTGATGGATGTAACTGATACTCAGAGGTAATTAGAACTATCACTCTCTTGGAATTTTTCATTTATTCCAGCAGTAGCCATAGATTGTATCATCAAATCAAATATTTTTCGGTATTGCATTTACACAGAGGGTCAGGAATCATGTCAGTGTGTAGGCCTGCCCTAGCTGGGCTGGCATTAAGTACATACAGACCAGTGCAAACCTGGTTATAAATAAGTTCTTTAAGAAGTTTTGAGTTCAACTTTGGCTTCTGGTGAGCTGTTAGTCAGTCAGTCAGTTCAGTCGCTCAGTCGTGTCCGACTCTTTGCGACCCCATGAATTGCAGCACGCCAGGCCTCCCTGTCCATCACCAACTCCCGGAGTTCACTCAGACTCGCGTCCATCGAGTCCGTGATGCCATCTAGCCATCTCATCCTCTGTCATCCCCTTCTCCTCCTGCCCCCAATCCCTCCCAGCATCAGAGTCTTTTCCAATGAGTCAACTCTTCGCATGAAGTGGCCAAAGTACTGAAGTTTCAGCTTTAGCATCATTCCTTCCAAAGAAATCCCAGGGTTGATCTCCTTCAGAATGGACTGGTTAGAACTCCTTGCAGTCCAAGGGACTCTCAAGCTGTACTGATGAACAATTTTCTCTGACCTGCTTGAATCCTTGTAACGTAGACTCTTGTCTGGGCCTTCATTCTCTTGTGGCCTGCCTATTTTGCAAGTTTCAGAATTCCTCTACGTTACTTAATAGGTAAGACTTCCAATGACTATTCTCATTACTTTGGAACTCTTACACTGTACTGCTCCTTGAATTGAACTGAAAAAAGAAAATAATTTGTCAGAGTTGGTATTTTACCCTCTCTGTATAGTTTATATTCAAATTTCATTACTTCATAGTTACATCTTTATTCTCAAGATATTCTAGGGCTGAAAAGTTTTGCAGTGACTCTTAAATCAATTGATCTGTAAGTAGTAATTCTAAAACTAGAAGTCTGAGGATTTTTTAACTTAAAATAATAATTTTTTTGACTTCTTAGTTGTTTCAGATATCCATTCTAATGGTTTGAATTCATTCTGAAATTTGCTTTTATTGTAGAGCATGTAATTCAGGCAACTCCCTAAAAGGTAAATGCTCTTAGGAAAGAAAAAAAGAAAAAACACAACAACTTCTCTTTGATGGTAACTCAAATTCAAAGGCTAAAGTTTATTGGTAGTGCTTTGTTTTTTAGCTTTTCATGAATAGGCAGATATGGCTAACAGCAATTCCAGGCAGATTTGACAATTTATCAGGAGACTAAAGAATGACTTTGATGCTTTTGAAAATGTAGCTAAGAATAGACATCTCAACTAGGGTCATCATCAGTCAACTGTTCAGCTTGACAGTCTTTTTCAATGTTTAGTCAAGACTGTACTGGTTTTTTTTTTTTTCCTTTGAAGAATCTTTATGATATTTTCCCTAGAGCATCTGGGAGTTTGTGTAAAAAAATAAATAAATACCAAAAAAAATAAAAAAAAAATAAATAAAAATAAAATAAAACAGAAAAAATAAAACTTAAAAATAGATATGACATTCTAAATTTGGATCTCAAAGCATGTCTTAATTAAACTTGGTATCAGTCCACTAAGTATAATTTAATGTGAAATTAGTGACTAAAGCAGTGAGAATCTTTTTAAGCTTTTTAAATAATCCATGAATTGCTAATATATCCTTAGCAATGACTGATGCAGATACGACCCTACTTATTTTCTCTTTACTGTGTAGCTCTCTCAAAATACTTTGACCATCATTATCATCATCATCATGATCAAAAAACTCTAAGGCCAAATTATAAATATTGTGTGCAGATCTTTTAAAGGAAGTGATCTTTTTCTAGCAGGTGACAACTTAAGGAAAATATTAGCAGTATAGGTTATTTCAAAATATCTGCATTACAATATGATAATAGTGATGGGTGCCAAGATCCTTCCTTCATTCCATTGTGAAACCACAGCACAGCTAAGTAGAGGTAGCTAGTTCAGTTAACAATGCATTTTAATTGCCCAAGAAGGGATACACTCAGATTTAAAGGTGAATCCATAACCTGAATTACCAGCTGTAAAGATATAATAGAAAATTATCTAAATGAGTTGTATTTGCTAAGAAGCACCTAATACAAAACTCCAATTGTGATGAAATTTGTTTTAGTTAAATTATCAGTTAAGTCAACAGTAATTTTAATTATTATTTAATCAAAAACCAATGCATTTATATAATTATAGTAATAATAATTAATAACTAAAAACTTAAGAATAAAATCTGTTAATTAATGTGGTATGTTCAGAACACAAATAGTAATACTTTGAAAAGATAAGGTTCATCAAATATAATGAAATACAGCAAGAATTGTGGTGAGATTAGGGTATTTAGGCAAATTTTGCTCAAATAACCAATTAATCATCTGAAATGATGATATACTATATATCATCTCTCTCTCACACACACATATATGTATATATATGAAAAACAAAAGAGTCACTCATATGTCCAAGTTTTTGCAACCCCAGGGACTATTGCCTGCCAGGCTCCTTTATCCATGGAATTCTCCAGGCAAGAATACTGGAGTGAGTAGCCATTCCCTTCTCCAGGAGATCTTCCGGACCCAGGGATTGAACTCTGGTCTCCTGCAGGCTAGGTGGATTCTTTAGCAACTGAATCACCAAGGAAGCCCATATATATATGGTTTGGTTATTGGGCACAAGCACCCCTGGGAAGGAGGTACCTCCTGAATGCAGATTTTTCTTTAGCTGAGACTAACCTGTTGCTAGGGCAACACACCCTCCCTTGAAGGAAGATTCTGGCAGATCATCTCCATGTTCATAAATACAATTCTACGAACCAATTTAACTGATATCCTTGGACAGTGCTGGTTAGAAGGAACAAATTAGAAGGAGAGACGTTGCCACATTAACAGAAATAACTTGAACCATGTTAAAACTGGGAAGAATTCTCCAAAATTAAAAACAAACAAACAAACATTTAATAGTCTGCCAAACTTAACAAATTCCACAGGCATTATTATAGTACTCTAGTATAAAAGTTGATCTTCTTGTTGATAATCCTAAATCACCAAGCCAGAAAATCTATTTATCAGCTTCTGTTACTTTTGTAGAATATTTTGGTGCTTTGAAGTTTAAGTTCAGTTATCTAGAAATATTTTCACTGGTCTGTCTATCACCTTATGCTAGTATTTTCAAAGTTGGCTGTGAAGCAGGTGAGGGGCAGTAAGGAGGGGTGATGGTGCAGGTGTTGTGGTACTTACTCTGGACTGTGGACCAGACTCTGTGGCCGGCTCTCGAGAGGGGCAGCCCAGCACAAAGTCCAGGACTGAGCCACCTGTCGAAGGGGCCAAGGAATGCAAGGGAGGGTGGCAACCAGTTCAGGAATGAAAGAGATGGTGGATGAAATGGATGAACAAGAATTATTAGAGCATATACATACAAGGCAGAGAAGGCAGTGGCACCCCACTCCAGTCCTCTTGCCTGGAAAACCCCATGGACAAAGGAGCCTGGTGGGCTGCAGTCCATGGGGTCACAAAGAGTCAGACACGACTGAGCGACTTCACTTTCACTTTTCACTTTCATGCATTGGAGAAGGAAATGGCAACCCACTCCAGGGTTCTTGCCTGGAGAATCCCAGGGATGGGGGAGCCTGGTGGGCTGCCATCTCTGGGGTCGCACAGAGTCAGATACGACTGAAGTGACTTAGCAGCAGCGTACATACAAGGCAAATCTGAAGGAATTTGCAAGGCAGAGGATGGGTAGCCATCATGGGGATTTTTAGTACAATTTACACACCAACTTGAAGAGGGTGAAGAATACATGAAAAAGAGCTGGCATAGGACCATACTGTGAATGATGCCATGTGAGGAGGCATTGTTAGTGAATTAGTTTTCCGAGGCTGTTGTAACAAAGCAGAAAACAAACAAACAAACAAAACCTAGGTGACATAAAACAAGAAAAAATTGTTGTCTCACAATTCTTGAGATTAAAATCAGAAGCCAAGGTGTTAGCAGGTCTGTCGTCTCTCTGAAGTCTCTGGGGGAGAATCCTTCCATGCCTCTTCTAGCTTCTGGTGTTTCCTGGAAGTCGCTGGGATTCCTTGGCTTATTGATGTATCACTCCAGCCACAGGGCCATCTTCTTGTGTTGTTTTCACATTGCTTCCATCTGTGAATGTCCAAATTGCCCCCTTTTCAGAAAGGCACCCGTCACACTAGAGTAAGGCCCTCTCTAACGACCTCATTTTAACCGGATTATCTCCGTAAAGACTCCATTAACAAATACATCTTTATTTTGAGGTACTGGGAATTAAGACTTCTTGAAACAAATTTCTAGGCCCAAGATGGAGCCACTCCTGGTGGGATCCCATGTCAGCAAGCTGAACCTTAAACTTCATGTTCCTGTAAACACTTCCCTCAACCAGAAACACAGTGTGTCCAGCCAGGCAAACCCCAACTGCCAAGAACCTGTAATGATTTCTTTGTTCTAAATAAAGTCTGATATGCAATTCCAACCAATCAGTTTAAGCCAAATGCCCTTCCCTGATGCCCTGATTGCCTTCTTTTATAAAAGCTCACAGCCCTGTTCCTTGTTTTGTAGTTCTCTGGACTCCGGAGAGGGGAGGCTGCTTGCTTCAGGAAGCAAAAAAAAAAAAGAAAGAAACCTGCTTCGCTCAGTTAAACTGTACTTTTTGAATATTTTAACAGACTTAAACATATCATTTTAGGGAACACATTTCAGCCCATAACAGGAAAAGTCTCATCCATCTTACTCCACGTGCTTTAAATTTTCACAGAGTTTATTCAGGTTGTGTCATCATGCTGTCTATCCCTTTTAATTTTTCACTTTATAGATTTTGTCTTTTCTGGAATTTTTATGACGATTTAAATGAAAGCTGGGAAGAGGCTTCCTGGAGTTGGTATCCAGATGCCATTTTTAACCATGTTGCTGTTCTGTTCTTTTGAATGTACTAATATATTTCATGGCTATTTGGCAGTTTCTCTTAATATTTTTAGGAAAATGTTTAGAGGATAAATGGAAGTCAGGTAAATAAAAGTTGAGAAATAAGTTGGGTTTGGATTGTGTCACTGTAGAATTTCAAATCTCTCGATAAATCCCTTACACCATATATTTCCTAGTTGTTCTCCTTCTCATATCAAACCCTGACCGAAGCAGTTTGACAGAGGAAACAGCAGTTCAGGCTCTGAAAATCAGCTAGATTTTTTATTTTTATATCCAACCCATCAAAAAAGTGAATCATGTATGATTTTGAAGGACAATTTGATGTATCAAGAGAAAATGATAAAGCATCAGAATTGTTGTATTCCAAAGCTGTGTTTTGGCTGGATTTTTCTGGGCAGTTATTTCTCTTCTGTATTTGACCTAATAAAGTCAGGGATTTACTTCAACTAATCCATTTGTCATGGTCTATAAATCTGTTCTGTTTTTGTTGCAGATACCATGTAACAAAGAAATGATTAATAAAAATATTCAAATGGACATCAGCTCTCTTAGTGACCAACAGTTTATTAATACGTGAACACATGTACATGCTTTTTATTCAAAGACATTGCCTCTATTAAGGACTAAAGTGTAATTTTAAACTATAACAGCTACCAAACAACAACCAAAAAACCCAGAAAAATATGACTCCTGCCAGACTTTCTCTGAACAATATGATGTGACTAATAGTTCTCTAGAGAAAAAATGCACAACAATGGCTATTTACCTAAGTAACATTTTATGCCAAAATAGCACAATGATTTATAATATTGTAGGCCATTTCAGAAGTTGCTACAGGATACCTCATGCAGATAGTGTAAATTACAGTGATTTGTAGAAGTGTAGAATGGAAGACTGGAGCAATAAAGAAAGAAGAATAATATTCTTCCTTGAATCACTGGGGAAAAGCACAGCTCAGCACATGTCTCCAGGCAATTTTGAGGAGTATAGTGCATTGAAGTTCAAGTTTCTGAAATGTCAAACCTAAATGACGATGAGATTACAGTAGAAAAAAGTCAAGATGACAAGTGGCTCATTTGATGCTGTGAATAGTATCTTCATAAAATTCACTTACGGTGTGGTGCACTGGGAAGCACTTCAAGCTCTTAGGTGAAGAGGGAAATAATGTTGTTAAATGTCTGAGGGGAGGGAAGCAAACCAGGAGGAAGAACTAGGCTGGGCAAAGAATTTTTAATTTAACCTCAGTCATGAGCCCCTCGGGGAAGGCAATGGCACCCCACCCCAGTACTCTTGCCTGGAAAATCCAATGGATGGAGTAGCCTGGTGGGCTGCAGTCCATGGGGTCGCTAACAGTCGGACAGACTGAGCGACTTCACCTTCACTTTTCTCTTTCATGCATTGGAGAAGGAAATGGCAACCCACTCCAGTATTCTTGCCTGGAGAATCCCAGGGATGGGGGAGCCTGGTGGGCTGCCGTCTATGGGGTCACACAGAGTCGGACACGACTGAAGTGACTTAGCAGCAGCATGAGCCCCTTACTGAGTCATTAGTGACCTTCCAAAAGTTGAAGGTAGGTTGGATGAAGAGTCCAGTTTTGTCTGCTGCCCAAATGAAAAGCAGAATCATCTGTTCAGAAAGTAGAGAGCACTCAGTAGACTCACCCCAAGAAAGAGGAAATGCCTCACGCCCTTCACAGGCTCTGTGAGTGCTGCCACGTCTGGGCTTCACTCCTTTAGCCATGGAATCCTGCAAATTAGAAAGTAAGGGTGTGCAAGGAATGGGCAGAAATCATGGGCCATGCACACATCCACGACCTTTCTAGGTGCTTTTCTATGCAGTTGTGAATATATGCAAGAGAATCTTTAAAATGTCTAAATCATACGAAAGAAAATGCAAGAGAGGAAGAAAAAGAAAGGGACTTTTTTTTTTTTCCCTTTTAGATTAGGGGGACACAGTTCACATCTTCCTGGGTTTAAAGGGAATGATGCACTTTTAAATTTAAATAAATTTTGAGCACTTGCAGAGTAAAATGTTGGAAATTCAGAGTAATGTATCTGGAAAAAAGTCAGGAGAAAAAGTAGATTGTGTGTCTAAGGAGCTCCTGGAAGACAGTATTCTGAGTGTTCAGGAACGATCACTACTGTGTGTCTTTGTTAAGAACACTCACTTATTCAATGGGGTCTTCCTTCTAACAAGAGGCACTGAGATTTAAAGTAAGTTTGAGAAAGTGCTGCTGAAATGTATTTTCCTTTGCTTGAATGGATGATGAACCAACAGGCTGAAGAATCCAGTGGAATATGAATCCTGGAGGTGAATTTCAATGGCTGGAAGAGGAGAAACTATTTATTATCATCAAGACTGTTTTCAAGTTGTAGAATGGGAACAGTGCTAGTTTCTGCCCGGTAGACTTTTGCAAAGATTGAACAAAATAGGGGATAATGCAATAAGAAGTCACTTAGCTTGATAATTAGAATATAGTCCACAGATGTTATCTGTCATTCAATTATTCTCATGAGAATAGAAATTCAAACAGAAACATCATGAATTAGCCTTTTCTCATAAGATTATGGAAGTAAACTTTGATCAAATAAACTCAAAGGGCTTGGTAGTAAGTGGAGCACAAATGGGTTTGTGACTTTCAGAGTGAATTTTGAACAGGCATTAAAACACTAGGGCACTTCCTAAGCTGATAAAGTAAATGGCTTAACGTACCACCCTGGTTAAAATTCTTGGTGTTGTAAACATTCTGTAGTCTTTCTCTCTATTTCATTTAGGAAAAATCAATTTTCAACAAGGAGACTCCATCTGTTTGTGAGTGCCTATAAAGGGAAAGAACTTTAAAGTTGGCAAGAGAAGATATTTTTAAAGTTCTGTGATATAGGAATGTGCTTCAAATAATTTTACCTGAAAGCCATCATGGGAATTGTTAATGCCATCAAGTCTGACAAGGATTTCTGATCTCAGTAGTTTTCCAAACTGCATGATTGTTATAATGTTTAATTATTTCCTTGAAGAGTTGATTTCATTTAAGATGTTTTTCATTTATAATCAACAGCTGATAACATCTTGATTATTTTAAAAAGCCATCTTTCAGTGCTCATATGCTCTGCCCTTCCTGCTGAATATTTATATTTCTTATAAGAAGGACTGGCACAAAATCTTACTTTGATCTTTTTGGTTAATATTATTAAGAGTTTGAGTTTCCTAGATTGCTCAGTGCTAAAGAATCTACCTTCAATGCAGGAGATGTAGGTTCATATCCTGGGGTTAAGAGGATCCCCTGGAGAAGAAATCTGTGGACAGAGGAACCTGGCAGGTTACAGTCCATGGGGTCACAAAGAGTCAGACACAATTGAGCAACTAAGCACAGCACAGCACAGGGTTGATTTACAATGTGGCCTCAGTGTTGCAGAAAAGAATCAAATCTGACTGTGTTGTAGAGAAGCCAATTCTAACTCCGTGTTGGAAACTGTTTCTTTGACTTCCTTTTTGTTTCTTTTGTTATTATAATACATAAGAGCCTGCCTCAGAGGGCCCCTGCCCCTCTGCCTCACAGTAAACTGATGTGCCTTTGTTCAGCTCATAGACAGAAATTCTGATGCCTGCCCACCTGTGAATAGCTACAACAAAAAGAAGAGATTAACACACCGCTTCCAACAGCTGGCCATTAGGAGAGATGTTTCACTTGCCAGACTGAAGACTATTTCACTTCACTTCCCCACTGCCTCTACATCTCTGTTTTACTTTTAGACTTTTTAGTTGCTCATTGCTGCTCTCTCTGGCTCTATGAAAGAACCTGGCTTCCAAACCCCCGACAATATAGTTACTCTGAGACATTAGTCTGCCATCTTCTCGGTCAGCTGGCTTTCCAAATGAAGTCTTATTCCTTGCCTTACCTCATCTCTCAGATTCACTGACCTGTTGTGGGGCAAACAGAGCAAGCTTGGACTCGGTAACATTAATTTTATGTGTAGAGCAAAGTGATTCAGTTATACATGTACATATATCTATTCTATTTCAAATTGATTTTCCCATTAGGTTTTTACAGAGTATTGAGCAGAGTTCCCTGTGCTATACAGTAGTCCCTTGTTGGTTATCTATTCTAAAACTCCCAGTTTTTCCCCTCACCCCCACCCTGTCCTTTCAGTAACCATAAGTTTGTTTTTTAAGATGGTTTCTGTTTTGTACATCAGTCCATTTGTATCATTTTTTTTAATGATTCTGCATATAAGTGATATCATATATTTGTCCTACTCTATCTGACTTACTTCACTCAGTGCGATGATCTCTCGGTACATTTATGTTCCTGCAAAAGGCAATGGTTTATTGTTGTTTAGTTGCTAAGTTGTGTCCAATTCTTTTGTGACCCTACATGGAATTTCCCAAGCAAGAATATTGAAGTGAGTCGCCATTGCCTTCTCCAGGAGGTTTTCCTGATGCAGGGAGCAAATCTGTGTCTCCTGCTTGGTAGGTGGATTCTTTATCACGAAGCCAGCCACCTGGGAAGCTTTATTTATTTCATTCTATATAATGGCTTAACCGAATAATATTCCATTATGTGTGTGTATAGAAATGCAACAGATTTCTGTGTATTTATTTTGTTCATTGGTAAATTCTAGTAGTTCTCTGGCAGCGTTTAAGAATTTTCTATGTACAGTAGCAGATCATCAGCAAATATTGACGGTGTTACTTCTTTTTCTTCTCTGTTTGCCGTGGTTAGGACTTCCAGACCATGTTGACTAAAAGTGGCAAGAGTGGGCATCCTTGTCTTGGTCCTGATCTTAGAGGAAATGCTTTCAGTTTTTCATTGTTGACTTTGATGTTGGCTGTAGGTTTCCCGTAAATGGATTTTATTATATTGAACTATGTTCCTTCTATGCTCACTTTTCTGGAGCGTTTTCATCATAAAAGGGTGCTGACCTTTGTCGAAAGCTTTTCTGCATATATTAAGATAATCATATGACTTCTACTCTTAAGTTCGTTCATGTGGTCTATCACACTGATGTAAGATTGGGCTTCCATGGTGACTCAGACAGTAAAGAATCTTATATTTCTCTAAGCTTCCCTCTTAGAACTTATTTTGTCACAGCTCACTGATTTAAGATCATTGTGCTATCATTTTCATTTGTCTCTATGTATTTTTTGATTTCCTCTTTGATTTCTTCAGTTACCCATTGGTTGCTGAGTAGCATATAGTTTAGCTTCCATGTGTTTGTGTTTTTATTCTTGTAGTTTATTTCTAATCTCATAGTGTTGAGGTTGGAAAACAATTGATATGATTTAAAATTTTTTAAATTTACTGAGGTCCAGTTTGTGGTCCAGCATGTGGCCAATCCTGAAGAATATTCCATTTGTGCATGAGAAGAAAGTGTGTTCTGCTGCTTTTGGATGGAGTGTTCTATAAATACAAAAAAAAAAAAAAAATGAGAGAGAGAGAGAGAGCTCAATTAAGGCCTGTGTTTTCTCATTGATTTTCTGTCTAGGTAATCTGTCCAATGATGAAAGTGTGTGGGGTTAAGGTCCCCACTGTTATTGTGCTACTGTTGTTTTTTTTTCCTTTTATGGCTGTTAATATTTGCTTTGTGGGCTTCCCTGGTGGCTCACTGGTAAAGAAGCTGTTTGCCAGTGCTGGAGATGCAGGTTTGATTCCTAGGTTGGGAAGATCCCCTGGAGAAGGAAATAACCTACTTCAGTGTTCTGGCCTGGGACATCCAAAGGACAGGGAAGCCTGGCAGGCTACATTCTATGGGATCACAATGGAGTCAGACATGACTTAGCAACTAAACAACAACAACAATATTTGCCTAATATATTGAGCTGCTCCTATATTGGGGATATATAAATTTATTATGATTATAACTTCTTAGATTATTCCATTGATCATTATGTAATTTTTGTTTCTTGTAACAGTCTTTATTTTAAAGTCTACTTTGTCTGATAGGAGTATTGGTACTTTTGATTTTCATTTGTATGGAATACATTTTTAAGAGATGATTATTGATATCTATGTTCTTAATGCCATTTTGTTAATTGGTCTGATTTGTTTTTGTAGGTCTTTTTTCCTTTCCTTCCTCTTTTGTTCTCTTCTCTTGTGATCTGATGGCTAACTTTACTGCTGTACTTATTGTATTCCTTAATCTTTTTTTGTATATGTATCTATTGTGTTTACCATGAGGTTTAGATATAGCAATCTATATATAAACAAAATTGTTTAAAGTTGCCAGTCTTTTAATTTCAGAAGCATTCCTGAATCCTGTATTTTTACTCTCCTCTTCTCACAAGTACTGGTTTTAATATCATATTTTTGTGTGAATGATTTCCTACTGTATGTTTGCCTCTACTGGTGAGCTTTTTCATTCATAATTTTCTTGGTTCTAGTGGTGGCATATTCTTTTCCACCTAGGGAAGCTTGTTTAGCATTTGTTGCAAAGCTGATCTGATGGTGGTGATTTCTCTTAACTTTTGCTTATCTGTAAAGCTCTTGATTTTTCTGTTGAATCTGAATAAGAGCCTTGCTGAGTAGAATATTCTTGGTGGTGGGTTCTTCCCTTTCATCTCTTTAAATGTATTTGTGCCACTGCCTTCTGACCTGTAGAGTTTCTGCTGAAAAATCAGTTAATAACCTTATGAGGGTTCCCTTGTATATTATTTGTTGCTTTTCCCTTATTCCTTTTAATATTTTACCTTTGTCTTTAATTTTTGTCCATTTGATTACTCTGTGTCTCTGTGGGTTTCTCCATGTGTTTATTCTACCTGGTATTCTCTGAACTTTCTGGAAGTGGGTGATTATTTTCTTTCCCATGTTAATAAAATTTTCAGCTAGTAGCTCTTTAAATATTTTATCTGGTACTTTCTCTCTTCTCCTCTGGAGCCCCTATAAGGTGAACGTTGGTGCATTTAATATTGTCTCAGCAGTCTCTTAGACTTTCCTCATTTCTTTTGATTCTTTTTTCCCTCTATTCTATTCTGCAGCAGTGATTCCCACAATTCTGTCTTCCAGCTCAAGTATCCATTCTTCCACCTCATTTGTTCTACTGCTGATTCCATCTAGTGTGCTTTTCGCTTCAGTTATTATATTGGTCATCACTGTTTGTGGCTCAGATGGTAAAGAATCTGCCTGCAATACAAGAGACCTGGGTGCAATCCCTGGGCCAGAAAGGTCCCCTAGAGAAGGGGATAGGTGCCCATTGCAGTATTCTTGCCTGGAGAATCAGATCTGGGATCTTGGATCATCTTTACTATCATTTTCTGAATACCCCCCTCCTCCCCCTGCCCCGCTCCCACATGTATATTGCCTATCTCTATTTCACTCAGTTTTTCTGGCGTTTTATTTTGTTGCTTTATCTGTGATGTATTCTTCTGTCACATTTCATTTAACGATCTGTAATTGTGGTTTCTATTCTACACGGGTGTAGTTCTTGCTTCTGCTGTCTGCATCTTGGTTGACGAAAGTGGTCTAATGGGCTAGTGCCAGCTTCCTCATGGGAGGGACTGGTTTCTGCCCACTGGTGGGGAGAGTTGAGTCTTGTCTCGCCGGCGAGTAGTGCTGTGTCAAGGTCTGTGTTTATTGGGCAGCTGTGGGCCCAGGATGAGTAGGCAGCCTGTCTGCTGATGACTGGGGCTGTGTTCCCACTGAGCTGGGTGCTTGGTCTGAAGCATCTTAGACCAAACAGCACAGAAGCCTACAGGCTCTAGGGTGGCGAGAAAATGGGGCTCTCTTGGAAAACTCATGCCAACAAGTACTCTCCTCCCCCCATCCCCGGAGCTGCGGCCTCCAGGGTCTTTGTCTCTGCAGTGAGCCACGGCCACAGCTGCCTCCACTGGAGTTCCCTCAAAACCAGCAAGAAGGTCTGACCCAAGGACTTATAAGGTCATTGCTTTTTCTCCTGGGTCCTGGAGTATACAAAACCTTGTGTACCCTCTAAGAGTGGTTTCTGTTTCCCCCACTCCTATGGAATTCCTGTTATCAAATCCTGCTGACTTTCAAAACCTGATGCTCTGGGACCTCCACCTCCCAATGTCAGACACATGAGGCACAGAACTTTCACTCCTTTGGAGAACTTCTGTGGTGTAATTATTTTCCAGTTTGTGGGCTGCCTGCCTAGTATGGGTATGGGATTTGATTTTATCACGCCTGCACCCTTCTAACCATCTTGCTGTAGATCCTTTTTTTAGCAGGTTCCAGTATCTTGTTGTTGTTGTTGTTGATGGTTGTCAGCAGTTAGTTGTAATGTTCATGTTTTCATGGGAAGAGATGAGCTCACTTCACTTAATTTTAAAAATTATTCTGTAAATCCTGTTAATTATTTTTAAAATCCTATCAGTTCAGTTCAGTTCAGTCACTCAGTCGTGTCTGACTCTCTGTGACCCCATGAACCACAGCACGCCAGGCCTCCCTGTCCAACACCACCTCCCGGAGTTCACTCAGACTCATGTCCATCGAGTCCGTGATGCCATCCAGCCATCTCATCCTCGGTCGTCCCCTTCTCCTCCTGCCCCCAATCCCTCCCAGCATCAGTCTTTTCCAATGAGTCAACTCTTCNCAGCCGTGTCCGACTCTGTGCGACACCATAGACAGCAGCCCACCAGGCTCCCCCGTCCCTGGGATTCTCCAGGCAAGAACACTGGAGTGGGTTGCCATTTCCTTCTCCAGTGCATGAAAGTGAAAAGTGAAAGTGAAGTCGCTCAGTCGTATCTGACTCTTAGCGACCCCATGGACTGCAGCCCACCAGGCTCCTCCATCCATGGGATTTTCCAGGCAAGAGTACTGGAGTGGGGTGCCATTGCCTTCTCTGATAAGCCAGGTTAGGATCCATTAATTTACCTGCAATACTCTCCCCTCCAACCTCCTCCCCTCAGCCCAATACAAGGAACACAGTACACATTTTGTTGTCAAATCACAATAACCTTAGATTTTATAAAACATCATTTGATACCCCTTGCAAACATATTCTTCAAAGAACGATAGGCTTCTCTCCTGGATATAATCTCCCAAAACAAAAGATGACTACATCTAAATCACAGAAAGAAGTTCTACAGAGACCTTCTGCGGAAGTAATTTCAACATTAATTAAATACCAGCCAATTGAGTCTTGTGCATTTAAATGATGGAGATGAAAATTGCCACCTTCTAGCACAGAGGAAAACAGGAAAGGTTTCAATTCAGGGGAATTATTAACTGAATTCATATAGAGAAACTGGAAAAAAAGCTCACAAAATTCAACAAAAACCAGAAAGGATGGAAAATTGTGTTTGTAAATTTGCTTCCTAGAAGCTCTTAGTTATAACACATTCCCATAAATAACTTAATTTTTAAGTTATTTGTCATCTAAGTTATTTAAGTTATTATCATCTAAGAGATGAGTAAAGGAGAGCTAGTATTACAACTATCTCTACCTATGATTCTTTAATTTTATTTCTGAAAAAAAAAAGAAGGGGATGACCGAGGATGAGATGGCTGGATGGCATCACCGACTCGATGGACGTGAGTTTGGGTGAACCCCGGGAGCTGGTGATGGACAGGGAGGCCTGGCGTGCTGTAGTCCATGGGGTCGGGTCGCAAAGAGTCAGATACGACTGAGCAACTGAACAGCAGCAAAATGACTGACGGGGCAGCAACAACAAAATTCTATTTATTTTTAAAAGGTCTAAATTAGCAACTATAGGAAGAAAATAAACTTCTAAAAAACCAAACGTGGCATTTATAAGGTGACCACATTATATGCAATGAATGTGTTAGAAAACAGAAAAACCGAATTTTAATGGGGAAAGCAGTTTCCGCCCACAGCCTCCCCCGCACACACACACACACAAACAGAAGCTATTAAAGAAGAGATGCTGTCTCACAATGCTGCCCCTAAGTGTAAAAGTCCCCAGGTCGCTATTTGCTGACCTGTGGCTTACTTCCAACCTTGCCAGCCTTGGCTGCCACTTGAACAGGAGAACCGTGGAATCTCCGAGGAGGAAGGAGCCGAGGGATCCTTTACTACCCGACCCCACCCCCTTCTCAACACACCATGGAAGCCGGGCCCAGGGCTGCGTGAGCTCCGCCCTGCCCAGTGCAGCGCTAATGGCATGAAAAGCAATGTCCTATGAAATAACGCACAAGCTAAATCTGGAATGAATTCTTCATTCACTCTGGGGGAAAAAACAAGTAAGTTAAAAGCAAGGGGAGGAGGAGGGGGAGGCAGGCTGGCAGGAAGGCGCTCGCCAAGTGTGCGCTGCACTCAGATCTGGGGACTGGACGTTTATAAGGTGTGACATCAGTCACCTTGTAAAACACCCAAGCAGAAGTGCTTCGAGAGCAGCCTGGGGCCGCAGGTCCGCTTCGGTCCACTACAAAGTGTGCCCGGCAGTTACTTCACTGCAACGGAAAGGTCAGGGCGCGCCGGGACAGTGATCCCGGAACCCTTCCACACACTACGTGGCACCTTCCCCTTCAGCTCCGGCCAGCTAGCCCACGTCGGGCCAGCCCTGCAGCACAGCGGTTAACATAAAAACATACATGTGTACCATGAAGGCTTTGGAGGCAGACTTGAGGGGCCAAGGCAGGAGAGAGGAAAAGGAAGGGAAAGGAGGGCACGGTTTGAGCCCATCTCCCCCAACAGTCATTTGCTGACACACCAGGCTCCACGTGGAAGGTGAGGAGCAGAGCCTGGCAAGTGAAACGCCTTCAGAGCCTGCCCGTGCAGAGGGCTCATGCAAGTCTCCTAGCTGGGACGCTTGCATATTAGCTGACTCACTAGAAAAGACCACCATGCTGGGAAAGATTGACGGCAGGAGAAGGGGACGACAGAAGATGAGATGGTTGCATGGCATCCCCGACTTGACGGACCTGAGTTTGAGCAAGCTCCGGGAGTTGGAAAGGGAAGCCTGGCGTGCTGCAGTCCACGGAAAGAGTCAGACAGGACTTAGCGATTGAACAACGAACATCAGCAAAAGCATGAATACCAACTCACAATTACAACACGGAATTTTAAAATATCGTTCTCAGTAACTGGCAGGAAAAGCAGGTCACAAAAACCAGCAGAGCAGCTGAGCGTGGTGGTGAGCACGCACAGAATTGACGAACCTCAGTTATTCTCTTCAAGTAAATACAGAATCTATAAAGCTGACTATACCATGATAAACCAAAACACAAAGGTTTTAAAAACTGAAAGTAAATAAAAATTCAGTGACCGTAATGACATTAAAGTAGAAATCAGTAACAAAAGCAAAATACTAAGAAAGGCACCAAAGGCTGAAATAAAGAAATAAAATAACCCATGAGTCAAAGAAGAAATCGAAAAGGAAATCAGCTATTATTCTAAACTGAATCACAATGAAAATGGCATGAAAAATACCTATGTGATCCAGAAAAGTCAAATATAGGTGAAAATTACTGCTTTAAGAGCATGCACTATGAAAGAAGAAAATCTGGGAATAAATTCAATGACATAAATATTTGTCTCAATTACTTAAAAGAAAATCCAGAGAATAAAAGGAAATACTAGCAGTAAGATCAGAAATTGATTCTTTTTTGAAAATATCTAATGGAATGAAGAAAATCAAACATGGTTGTCTGCAAATATTAAAGCAACCATCCCAGAAAGGCCAGTGGAGGGAAAAAAAAGAGAAAGAATAAACAAACAATATGAATGAAAGGGACATCAGTATAAATCCTACAAACACGACAAAGATAACACAGGAGTATTTAAAAACCTACACCAGTACATCTCAAATTTTAGACAGAGAGAAAAAAAATCCTGAGGAAAACTAAACGCATCAAAACTGACACAAGAAAAGGAGAAACTCTGAAGAGCCCTGCATCGGCTGAGGGCGTCACCCAGGGGGCGTCCTGCTAAGAAGCCTGCAGCACAGGCTCACCGGTGAAGTCCCCCGAATGTTGACGAAAGCAGCAGCACGCACCCTTATGACACTCTGATCCACCGAAGGTCAGGCAACTATGGCCCAAAGCCGTATCAGTCTGCGGCCTCACTTTATACAGTTTGCTAAGTAAGACTGGTTTTTAAAGGTTTAAACGCCTGTTTTTTAAAAAAAAAAAAAAAAGAAGAAGAAGAAGAAAGATATATGCAACGGAAACCATATGTGTTCCACAAAATATTTACCATCTGACTCTTTAAAAAAAATTCTGTCAACTCTAGGACTAGAAAAAGAGGATAATCTCATTCCATTTTCAGAGGCCAGGAAAAACTTCATATTAAAATTGAACAAAGACATTTCAAAGAAAGAAAACCACAGACCAATTTCAGTCATGAATTTAGATGAAAAAAATTAAGCAAAATAGAAGCAAAATGATTTCAGATAAAAGAAGAAGAATATAGTCAAGTCAGATTTACTAAGAAAGGTAAGACTGGTTAACATTCAGAAAGTAGTCAAGAAAATTCATCACATCCATGAAACAAAAGGGGGGAAATCGCACAATTAATAGATGCAGAACAAAATGTAATACCTGGTTGTTTGTCGTCGCTGTTTAGCCCTAAGTCGCTTCTGACTCTGCGACCCCAGGGACTGTCGCCCACCAGGCTCCTCTGTCCACGGGATTTCCCAGGCAAGAACACTGGAGTGGGCTGCCATTTCCTTCTCCAGGGGATCTTCCCGACCCAGGGACTGAACCCACGTCTCCTGCCTTGGCAGGTGGGCTCTTGACCACTGAGCCACTTGGGAAGCCCTATGATAGATTAAGTTGAACCCAATCAAAGCGTCATCTTTGTAGATCGAAAGAGATCAAACATCTGCATACCGTGTGGTCCAATCTAGTCTTTTAACACTGACTCACGAGAAAATTCAGCTAATGAGGACAGACGAGAACTGCGCTGGTCTGATTAAGACGGTTACTGGAAACCTACAGCAAATTCCATACATAACAATGTTTCTCCCTTGATATTCAAACAAGACATAGATGTTCCCTACCACTGATTCTGTTTAACATTTGACTGACGGCCCCAGACAATTCAATAAAGCAAGAAAAATACACAGGAAGTTGAAAACTTGGCAACAAAAAAAATAAAACGTCTACTGTCCACAAACAGTATACATTAGTATCCCAAAGAATCTACAGATAAACTTGAATAATAATAAGCCAACTCTGAAAGCTGTCTAGAGACACAGTGGCCACACAAAAACTAACCGTATGTCTAAATACAAACAAACGGTAACATTTTTTAAAGGCACCCCATAAAACACCTAGAAGCAAATGTAATAGACGATGTGAAAGAACTCTGCCCTGTGAAAGACAAAAGGAAAAATGTGACTGAAATAACTAAAGAAGACCCAAACAGAAAGATGCATCACATCCACGGACTGGAAGACTAAAACAAACTGATTTTATACGCAAACCAGTGAAATGCCAATCGAGATCCCAGTAGGTATTCTGCTGGAATTGAAAAGCCGATTTTAAAATTCATATGGAAAGGCAGTGGGCCAAGGAGAACCAAGACGGCCTTTAAAATGATTCAAAAAAGCTGGAGGACAAACAACGGCAGCTGTTAGAAGCAATCATAAAGCCCATCGGTTACCTCTGTGCTCATGGACGCACAGACGAAGCCCAGGAACAGAGCCACGTGTGCGAGGGTGGCTGCGGACACAGGGGCGCATGGCAGTGGAGGAAGGAAGCAGCTTTTAACAAGCTGATGGGCCAACGGAGCATCCACTCGGGAAAACCAGCCCTCAGCTACTACTGCACATCCTGTTTTCTTAAAAAATCAATTATAGGTAGACCACAGATCCATTTGGTAAAATGACACTTCTAGAAAATAATAGACTGCAAGACCCAACCAGTCCATCCTAAAGGAAATCAACCCTGAATATTCACCGGAAGGACTGATACTGAAGCTGAAGCTCCAGTCCTTTGGCCACCTGATATGAAAAGCAGACTCAGCTGGAAAAGATGCTGAAGGTGGGAAAGATTGAGGGCGGGAGGAGATGGGGACGACAGGGGATGAGACGTTTGGATGGCATCAGCAACTCAATGGACATGAATCTGAGCAAACTCCGGGAGACGGTGACGGACAGGGACGCCTGGTGTGCGGCAGTCCATGGGGTCATAAAGAGTCGGACATGACTTAGCTGCTGAACAGCAACTACAACAGAAAATAACAGGCTCTTTCCATTGCATTCAAGCAGGCATAAATAAAATGACCAGTAGCTGGACAATGTGAAAATCAAGAACATCTGTTCATCAAAGAGCATCATTAAGAAAGTGAAGAAGCAACCCACAGACTTAAGAGAAAACAGCCAAGGAAACAATCAACAGCGCACTCATCTCTCGCCTGTGAAAACAACGACCAGTAAGCAGGAAAGATAAACACAATCGGGCCTCTTGAACGAGCAGAAGACTTAAGCAGGCACTTCAGCAAAGGGGACACCTAGCTGTTTGACATATATACGACAGGATGCTCAGCAAATTCAGTGACTGGGGAAATATGAGACACGTTGCAGTGGCCAGAACAAAAAGGAGTCAGGGTGCCACGTGCTGGCCAGTGGGCAGCCAGGAGGTCTCTCGGGGCGTGACCTGGCACAGGAGATCTGAACAGCGGGCTCACGCACACCTTCTCAAAAGAATGCGTGGAGGCACGTGTGTAAAGGCCGCAGCCGGAAACCGCCCAGGTGTCGTCGACAGCCAGCAGGTAAACTGTGATCTGCGTACACAGCGAGATGTCACACACCCATGCAACGGAGCACACAGCTCTGGGGCACGTGCTGTCAGTCGGTCTCACAGACAAACTGTTGAGGGAAGAAAGCCGCACAGAACAAGCAGGTGTTCTGTGGCCGAGTTTATATGAGGTTCAAAACCAGGAGAGACTGGTCCAAGGTGTGAGAAGCTGAAAAGGAGATTCCCGGGGTCGGGGGCAGGGAAGGGGACTGCATAAGGGCTGCTGGGTCCCCCAAGCTCCCCTCTTCCCACTCTGCACAGCGCTCACCAGTGTTTTCCTCTCGTGAGAATCCAGAACCTCTGGTGGCTTGTGCATCTAGAGAAGATGCGTGTCTTACCCCAGTACAAAGTTCACTCAGCAGTGGTGGCCCTCAAGGCAGCGCTGTTTGGGGCGGCAGCAATAGTGAGAGGGCTGGAAAGAAACTCAGGATCCACCCGAGTGCCTCCTTAAACGAGCAACGTCACACCCACGCACAACCATAAAAAAAGAATAGGACGTTGTTCTGTACTAATTTGGGCCTCCCTTGTGGCTCAGCTGGTAAAGAATCCGCCTGCAGTGCGGGAGACCTGGGTCGGGAAGATGCCCTGGAGAAGAGAACGGCTACCCACTCCAGGATTCTGGCCTGGAGAATTGCATGGACTAGTCGGACACGACTGAGCGACTTTCACTTTCACTTTCTGTACTAATTTAGAACAATCCCCAAAGAAAAAAGTTTAAAAGCTGGGTGCCTACACATCTGCAATCTACTATCATTCATAAACAGAGATTGGGCAAGAGAGAACACCTATGCGTTATTGTTTTTTAGGTTTATCGACAGACTTCACTAAACACGGAGTAGACAGGCAGAGCTCCCGTGTGGCCCAGCCACTGGCCCGCACTCCGCTCCCCCGGCAGTGACTGCCACACGGGTTTTTCGGGTTAAACTTCCTTACGACAGCTGCGGGACAGTGCACACTGACAGACGTGTTCTTGGTGAAGTGCAGGTAAGTTACAACGCTTCGGGTGCACAGCCAAGTAACCCAGTTTACAGATACCTACTCTCTGAGATTCTTTTCCATTACAGGTCATTACAGGACACTGAAAATACTTGTGAAGAAGTTCCCGTGTACCACAGTTGAGATTCCATATATAAGGGGATAATATGGCATTTTTCTGTCTGTCCTCGTTCACCTAGTGTAACCATCTATAGTCCACCCGCGTTGCCGCCGTGGCAACAGTCCATTCTTTATACTGATAACGGTATTTTTAAGTGAGGTCACCGCTCCCTTCAGATCCCCTCGTATCCACCCCAGGAGCCTGTCCAGGCCCCGCGCTATGCTGGGTCCTCACATCTGTCTCCCCAGGCTCCCCCAGGCTGTGCATCTGGCCGCCGAGGACGCTGACTGTCTGGAGGCATGGGGCGGCGGGCCTGGGCAGTTGTATCACAAGACGCACCTCTAAAGGGGTCGGATGGCTGGCACGACCGGGGCTCGAGGTTGCCCCGTGGGCAGGAAGATCACAGAGGTAAGGCGCCATCGTCTCCACGCAAATTAATGGGAAACTCCTGGAGAACACACACGCCCTCACTCCACCGCACGGGCGGTACACAAGAGGGAGCGGGCACAGAAGGAGCCCCGAGGGGATGGGCAGACGGCTCCCCGAAGGCACGGCGACCAGGTGCACGCGGGCCTCAGAGGCTCCCCGCAGGACACACGGCCCAGGCTCAGGTCGTGGGGTGTCTGCCGGGCTCACCCCGACACTGGCACGTCTCAGGGCCTCCCTCCCATCTCACCAGCAGGCAGCCACATCGACCAAAAACTCCGGGGGAAGGAAGCGGGCCACCTCTCTGAAAGAGGAGGACATGAGGGCGCATCAGAGTAAACCAAGTGAGCCCGACTTTGGCAGACGGGGAGAAGAGCCGCGGCTTCGTCCCAGTCGTGCGTTTGGTGACGGGCAGCCTTGTCCCATGGCCGCCGCTGCTGGCCATCCCCTGGGGCCCCACGAGCTTCCCACGGCAAGGGTGTGCGAGCAGCGCCCGCATCCGCAGAGCCCACTTCTGCCCCCAGACAGATGGGCGCACCCCCACGGCCCTGCCTTCCCAGGAACGGCGCGAGACCAGGGGGAAACAGCTGCTTCGGCCCCGGGCCACGGCCCCGGCCCCGACGGCTGCTTCGGCCCAGGGCCCCGGCCCCGGCCCCGGCCCCGACGGACCCGCGAGCAGCGCAGAAGCGGCCCGGCTCGGGACAAGTGACGACTCACACGGACGGTGAGCGCTGCTGGCTCGCTCTTCCTTGCTGCTGTCTCTGCCGGGAGGGAAAGCGACAAAGGGGAGGAACGGCTCAGACAACCCCTCCCCGCGGACAGAGACAAGTGGAGGTGGGTTTGTGAGTCTCTGGCCCGGAGTCCAAGGCAGGCTGCAGGAGGGCACCCCACAACGCCCATGCCCTGGGGAAGCGGTGCCTGCTTCCCACTCACCCACCAGGTCCCGGCTGCTCACAGAGAGCGGGCTGCAAGGAGGGGAAGCTCAGCTCCCGGCTTGGGGTCCAGGACCCCAGGGGCACTGGCTCACCCTGGTGCCCAAGCAAACCCCTCTGTGGCCCCCAGTGCGCCTCGCTGGCACCCTGAAGCCGGTGTTTCCCGGGGGCGGGGGGCTTCCTCTCCCTCACCTCCCTGCTCAGCCCCTTATTCCTTCCTCACACTCCAGCAGGCCCAGCCAGGTCCCTGCTCCCCTTCACTGGGGCGGGACCTGAAAGGCGTTTCCAGCCCCTGCGGAGTACGTGGGACTGTGTACTTCTCCAGGCTGACCCTCAGCCACCCCTGCCGCCAGGACGGGTGTCAACATCCAACGGAGTGAACGTTCCAACTCCCAGGATGCTAAACAAGGTCCCATTCCATGCTCAGAGTCTTTTCGTGTTTGCTTTTTAAATCCAAAACTAGAATTTGATATTCAGAATTGAGACATCACTATAAAATGCGAGACAAATTCGTACTTTTTCCAGGCCTTTTCTTAAATCTGCCACAGCTGTCACGGAACTTCTTTGGGTTTGGATGAGTTTAGCTTAGAAGTGACAGAGGCCACTGCAATCAGGGAGGCTCCGAGCTCAGTCAATCTAGGAGATTCCAGAAGCTTCCAAAGGATGAGGGAGCATCTGCCGCAAACGGCACTTCAGCCAGTGGTGGAAGGTTCCAGAGCAAGACGCTCAGGTCACGTGGGGCAGACCCGGCAGCTCCTGCCCCCGTCTGGCGTCCTCTAGGGCCTGACTTCCGCTTCCGATGGCGGAGTTTTGTTTCCGGCAAGCATGCGTGTGTAGAGCTCACTTGAAAGGGATCCACAATAACTGTGAAGGCAGCCGAGGATGAGACGGCTGGATGGCGTCGCTAATTCAGCGGACATGATCTTGGACAAACTCTGGAAGAAGGTGGGGACAGGAGGCCTGGCATGCTGCAGACCATGGGGTCACGGAGCGTTGGACCCGACTTGGCGACGGGACAACAAAACAGGAAAACTATGGGCTTGGCTGCCGTGACGCTGGAAAATACAGACCCCGGCTTTGCAGAAGGCACGGTGAAGATGTTATCTTGATCAGTGATTTTAACCAATGTCTCAAAATGAATGTAAAAACTCGTACCTCGAGCCACCTGTCTGCCCCGTCCAGGGGGAGTCCAGCTGCCCCCTGGGGGGTGGGGGGATACATACCCCTCCACTGCGTGGCTGGCCACCCAGGGGTGGCCGGCCAGGCCCACCCCTTTCCAGGGTAGAAAAGTCTGGATTTGGACCATGAATACGGGGCCACCTTACACGGACCCCTGTCCTTCTCTGCTCCAGTGCAGGGCTCCGGAGGGAGGAGACACGGGGTTGCCCACCTGCCACTGCAGCACCTCCACCAGCCACATGGGCAGGTACCAGGCTGAAGGCAAAGTCCAGTGGCCCGTGTCCTCCGGAAGGGCAAAGGCCTGGCACAGCGCAGCCCCCACTGGGAGGCACCACGGCAGGCTCAGAGCCCAGCCACCCTCCTGCGGAGGTGGCCCGGCCAGCACACAGGAGCCGGGGGACGCATGGCTGCTCGGCCCAGCGGCTAGGCCAGCCTCCCAGCCCACCCCTAGCACCTCCAGCTGTTCCAGAACTGGAAACGGTTGAGAAGCACTAGCGTCATGTTCTCTCAGACAACATGCAACGTGAGAAAGGCTCTTTTCTTCTCACAGATAACACGGATGTTTGAAACCGTACCCCTCAGTCAGAGCAGGCTCACCCCGTAGGAACACACACGGAAAAGGCCTTAGAGACAGCATCTCCTTCAGAACCACAGCTGCTGAGGCCGTGTCCGAGCCAATCGGTCACCAATCCACTCATAACAGGGTCCACGTAACACGGACTGGATGCTGGAGTTTCTGGTTTAGAAAGTGGAGTGCCTATAAATGCAAAGAAACTCTCACTCCGAGGGTCTCAGGCACCGAGTCCTTGGCCCTGTGGGGCGCTCAGAGAAAGCCCAGCTGAGAACCGAGAAGGCCGCGGCTCAGTCCAGGCCAGGGCCAGCGGCCGTGCGAGCCTGACACTGGGCAGAGGGGCCAGCCAGTGGAGCACAAGGCGCTGAGACGAGAGAGGAAGAGGCGGGAAGGCTGGACGCTGAGGGGGGCAGAGCGGGGAGCAGGCCTCACCCGGGGGTCTCCCTCTGCAGCACATCGGGGCAGGGATAGACGGATGTCCTGGGTCTGGGGTCTCCTGGCTCCATGCGCCGGCTCATCACCCACCAGGCTCTGCTATCCCCTGCCTCCGGGACCGCTCCAGCCCCTCCGTGAAACCTGGCGTGCCCAGTTGGCCCCTCACCGGCTAGTGTGGCCCCAGTCCCCTTTCCACGCCACCACAAATGCCATAGATGACCAGGGACGTAACAGAAGGGAGCCCAATCCCAGAAGGATGGAAGGGCAGACAGACGGCTGCACTCTTTTCAGAGGCCCCAGCGGCCCGGGTGGGGGTGGCTGACTTGGGCGCCTTGCTGGCTGCTCAGACCCCAGGCAGTGTGTTTCCTGAAGGCTGGGCTCCTTGGGACAGAAAAACCTGAGTGGGGTTTCAGCACTTCCGGGCCAGGTCTCCTGCGGCACTGAGTTCAGACCCCCCTGCGATCCTCCAGCCCTCACCTGCCTTGGCTCCTTCCCAGTGGGGCTGAAGAACTGGAGACTGACACCCACCCCTTCCAAAAGTCTTTCAGGCACTGACGGCCAAAACCGTATCCAGCAAAGAAGCGGCTCCCCAGGGTGCAGCGTCATCTGGGAGGACAGAGACGCAGGGTCCCCCACAAGGGGGATGGGGACCGCACGTGCAGAGCCCCCAGGCAGCAGCCGCCTGCACCCCGCCCCCACTCAGAGCCTCGGACCCCCCTCGAGGAGCGCCTCTCTGACCTGTCCCTCCCCGGCAGCCACGCCTTCTCCCTGTTCTCAGGGAACCGTGTTCACGTTCAGGACCTACAGCTAACAGGCGACCACAGACCCCCACCAGCCACCGATGCGATCCTGACCCACTGCCCCGTCTTCATCCTCTCACGCTCTGGGTGTCCGGCATGGCAAAACACAAAGGCCCTCATCGCCAGCTTCGGCGAAACCTCCCAGCGAAAACCTCTGCCCTCCAAGGTCTCCGCCCTCCCCAGCGCCTTCCCAAATTTTCTAAAAGCCCTTTCTAGGTATTAGCACCTAAGAAAGAGATGCATTACCCCGCCTTCCTCCCATTCCCTGATTCTTTCATTGAGAGTGAAATAAAGCAGTCAGCTCCCCGGGCCCAGGCGTGACGGGTCTGGATGAAAAACCACGTGGAGACTGCAGGTGTTCAAGCAAAGCGCTGGGATGGGCGGCTTCTCAAGCACAAAAAGCGGCAAGCAGGCTTGCATTCTGTGGGTCAGACCCTGGTGAGGGCGGGGCCATAAGAAATAGTCAGCCAGCCCCTGACTTGGATGAAATCAATAAAACATGTGAAAATGAGGAGCATTAAGAATTCTGAATCACGCTGTTCAACGCTAGAGGAACTTTCGCTAAATACATCTACTGCAAGAAATGGGAACACGTCAGAAAAGGCCCTTCGTATAGCACAACGTCCAGGAAAGCTGTGCTAAAACAGACTCCGTGGAATCCCTTGTAACTCCAACAGCACCGCACAAATCCTTCTGAATCAACAGGTCAGTGCGAGGCGCAGCTCTAACAGTTTCTATAAAGGACATCGCAGGAAAACTCAAAACACTGCACTTAAGAAGAAATAAACTTGGCTATGAACGCAAACAAATCAAAACAGAATCTTTACCTTCTGGAACACAAGGTCTTCCCTTGGCTTCAGCACCTTAAACAACTGCACCGTCAGAAGCAATCTTCTACAAGACGGCCTCGGAGTTTAAAGGTAAAAATAGCTCGCCATCAGTCACAAAAGTCCCCTCAGCAAAAGAGGCTTGAAGACAGGGCTTAACAATAACAAATCATCAACATCCAGCAAGGGTACAGTATCAGAGGGTCCATGGGAGCCCCAGGAGAAAGAAGCCCCCAGGCAGGGAGCGCCGAACAACCTCCACTGGGATGCTGACACCATCTCACAGAAGTCCTTACAAACATTACTGCAAACAGAGAAAGAGGCAGCAGGTGTAGCATATACATGTATTTTTCTTAGTATCGCCTTTAACCAAGCCTCCCTGCTACCCTTCAAAAGCATCCAGCATTTGTAGAAGCGAGAGGATGGCTGTAAAACGGAACACTGCTTTTCATTGTAAAACCCCAAAAGCGCTGAAGGTGCGCCGCAGCCTGGAAGGTTCTGGTTCTGGTTCCGAGTCAGGATCGCCCTGTTCGAGCAGCGGCAGCAGGAACCCTGTGCCAAGGAGGAGAAGGAGGAGGGCTGGGGGACACACAGCCTAAAGCCCAACAGGGCGAGGCCGCCCTCGGACAGTGGGGCTTCTGACCTCGACAGCGGCCAGAGCCGAGAGTCCGACGCAGCTCTTCCAGGAGCCTGCCGGGACGGAGCACACCTGAGGACCAGTGTCTGCATCTAAGAGACGCCAAGTCCATCGCCCTCATTTCTGCCTGTTTTGTAGGGGGTGGGAGGGGGACATGAAAATCACACCCTGCTTAGCACTCCCTGTCACAGGCCGATACCCCTACTCTTACCAAGTGGGGACGAGAAAACCCATTTAAAAACACAAAGCTAGAGACTGCAAGGAGAGCCAACCAGTCCATCCTAAAGGAAATCAGTCCTGAATATTCACTGGAAGGACTGATGCTGAAGCTGAAACTCCAACACTTTGGTCACCTGATGTGAAAAACTGACTCCTTGGAAAAGACCCTGATGCTGGGAAAGATTGAAGGCAGGAGGAGAAGGGGACAACAGAGGATGAGATGGTTGGATGGCATCACCGACTTGATGGACATGAGTCTTAGCAAACTCCAGGAGTTGGTGATGGACACGGAGGCCTAGCGTGCTGCAGTCCGTGGGGTCCCAATGAGTTGGACACGACTGAGCGACTGAACTGAACTGAGAGACGATTCGACAAAGTTCACAGTCATTTGCCTCGTTTGAGTTTTTTCTTAATCATTTTCCAAAATAAATGTTCATTTTTGCATCATGGTCTCGTGAAATAAGCAAATAAAGTGGAAGCGGAACAAAAGGTTTCCACCAAAATCTCTTCCGTTAGCCTGGCCAGGCCCCAGCCAGCTCTAAGGGTCAGCAGAGAGAAGCTCAGAGAAGTTCAGAAGCACGCTCGAGACACTCTGGAGACACTACGGGAGCCACGAGGTTCAGGCGCGGCAGAGCCCTGCTGCCTTAAACCAGCAGAGAACAGGCTCGTATCCCGGGAGGGCACGGGCCGGGGCCCCTTCTCCAGGCCAACAGGGCCTCAGAACAGCTGAGGGTGGGCCCATGTGGACCTGGGCGTAGCAGACCCTCCTGGTTTGGACCCATTCCCAACGCCCGCCTCTCCACCCCCTCCCTCCTCTGCCAGCCCACCTTCACCTCCAGGCCCTTCTACGCCCCACGGGGCAGTGGAGCTCCTGCCCTGCGCCCAACTCTGCTCACATATCCCTTCTGGGGGCCCCTACCCCCGGCCCATCTTCTCTCTCCCTGTGAACCCAGCTGTGTCGAGGCGGCTTTGTGCTTCCTTCCACCTGGCCCGGCCCGGGCACCCCACATAAATGGTCGGGATCCACTGCTAACTGGTCCCGGGTGCCCAGCGTCTGTTCGGCAGAGGGGCCCACGTCCCTCAAGGGCAGATGACCAATTCTGGTTCCAGGACGGTCTCTGAGTGGATACCTGGCCTTGGTCCAAGCCCTGGACGGCAGTCAATACTGGTTTCCTCATAGACAGAACAGGAATGACCGTGTTCTGTCTCACTTCCCGGGCTCCCCAGGTGGTACCAGTGGAAGAGAA
Organism: Oreotragus oreotragus; assembly: GCA_006410675.1. Taxonomy (NCBI): domain Eukaryota; kingdom Metazoa; phylum Chordata; class Mammalia; order Artiodactyla; family Bovidae; genus Oreotragus; species Oreotragus oreotragus. Next base: position 499,749 of record SJYX01021765.1, on the reverse strand, counting down.
ACTCCCTGCCAGTTCAGGAAGTGAAAGAGAGGGTGACTTGACCCCTGGGTCAGGAAGATCCCCTGGGGGAGAGTGTGGCAACCCATTGCAGTATTCTTGCCTGGAGAATCCCCATGGACAGAGGAGCCAGGCGTCCACGGGGTGACAGAGGGTCAGACTCAACTGAACGACTTAGCACGCATGCATGCATCTCACTTGCTGGGCTCATCATGGAAAACCCTGAAGTAACCATAAAGCACCGTTCAGAACCACATCGCTATTCATTCCAGGCCCCTAACAGCACAGCAGGGCCTGACTGGCAGTAAGCAAGTAACCAGTGTCAATCTATTACTATTAGAAGCTTGAAACATCCATGTTTTTGTGCAGACACAGCAGCCCCAGCCCGTCCCAGCCCAGCGTCTGGGGTGGGCGCCCAGGGTCTGGAGTGGGCGCCCAGCACCCACCTGTCCACCTGCCCCTCTGCTGGGCGCCTTAATCACCACCCTTCTGTACCACCGACAAGCTGTGCACTGCGGTTTCTAATGATCCCGGCTCAGGGCTTTCTGTGTCAAATACATCCCGGGAGTTCATTCTTAAGTTTCAATATCATTAATCATCCAACATTCAGCATCTCGGAATTCAGGAATTTGCATTTCTACAATGGCGGTTTTGAAAAAGGGGACATAAATGCAAATGTTCCACAAACCGTATAAGAGTTTTCAGAGAACTGCCAAAATAAACCATCAACGCTCCATTGACAGAGAATTTTCTCCGCTCTTCATAACGACTGAGCATTCGTGATTTTTAAAAGACAAAACACAATTTGAGGATTTAGAGGAAAAAGGGGGGAAAAAAAAAAAGGAGGCTGAAAAAGAAGCCGTTATGTCTCCATGATTTCCAGAACAAACCTTGACTGATTAAGATCCCGGATAATCATGGCATGGAGGATCCGGGCCGCGACAATTCAGGAGCCGTAACTGTGCGGGCAGGCGCCCGGAGGAGCCTGGGGCCGCACGCAGCTGGGAGACTCGCCGGCCGTTTCTGCACCCGCCCTGGAGGAAGCAGAAGCAGGTGCTATGAAGGGCCCGTGAGTGCCTCCTTCCCCGAGGTCAGGCTAAACAGTGAGGCTGCCCCTCCCCACAGGACGCCTGCTTCCACTGGTCTCCAGAGCCCCGGTCCTGCTCTGCTGGATCTCGAGTCTGTTTCTGCGTTCCACAGGACACTGGGGACCCAGGCTCCTCTCCCTGTGTCCCCAGCCTCGGTCTTCTCCGGAAGCCCCTGGGCCTGCCCACCAGCGGCTAGGGACGCACCACGCCTCCCAGATGCGTCCTGAAGAAGCTCTCCCCGCTCCACCATCTCCCTGAGGGTGTGAGCACGGGTCTCCGGGCCCAAGCCCCCGGGACTCCAGGGCTGCCCCTGCTGTCTGTACACCCGTCCCCCGAAAGCCCTGACCTGGGCCTCCTGGGGCCTCGTATGCGGCCTCTCCCGGGGCCCCAGCTCTCCCTATGGCCCAGCGCCTCACACAGGGCCTACGACCCACCACCAGTGGCTCAGAATCAATGTTTCCTTTGTGTTCCCTGCAGGTCCTCAAAATTCATTTCCTCCCCTTGAAACATACTCCTGAAACACTCCACCCATGCAGAGCACAATCTAAAAGACAGAAAAATGCATCCTTCTGAGGCCATTTCTAAACTGAAAGATAATATAACCCGGTGGCCAACCGAGTGGAAAGAAACAAGACTCAAGATCCAACAGGGCGAGACCAGGGCTCAGGCGCGGGCCGGTGGAGCTGAGAGCCTCCTCCCGGGACCTGCAGGCTGAGAACTTCATGGAGGTCGGAAGAAATCAAACTGTGTCGAAACTCATCAGTCACCAAGTTACTATTGACGCAGACATTCAGCTGCTTTCATGTGGACGAGGCATTTCAGAGTGACGAGAATGCTGACAAATCAGAATGTGGTCCAAACTAAAACACGGGTCTAAAATATACAGGTTTCCCTCAAAATGGCTCATCTTGTGTTTCAACACTATGCAAGCCTCTTGCCAAGCTCCCAGGAGGGTTGGGACACTTGAGTGACTGGATCCCAGTCCTGCTCGGCCAGCTTCCTGTCGAGAGCGGGCTTCAGATGCCCACAAGCGGTCCAGGGGATTGCACACCAGGCTCCCTAAGGTTTACAGGCGCTCCTCCAGACGCCCTCTGGGCAGAAATGTCACTGCGAGGAAGCTGAGCTGCTCGGGGTGGGGCAGGGCTGGTAACAACGTGGCCGGGACAGCCTCTGGTCCCGCTCTGAGCCAACCCAGGCCCCCGCCTCCCAGCACACTCGGGCTACGGGGACGACCACGGCCTGGCAGGGAAGCGGGGGAGCCTGTGCCCGGCCCCTCAGAGTGGGAGGGGGACGCGCCTTCCACGGGGAGGCCCCGCGTCCTCACAGCGACCCCCGGCCCGCACGCCCGCGCAGGAAGGCGTGCCGCGCTGGGGCGGGGGAGGCAGCTGTCTCAGCACCTCTCCTCGCCCCTCCTGCTCTCAGAGGAGAGTGCTCTCAGCCTGATTCAGGCCCCGCTCGCTCGGGCCGCTCGCAGCATTCGCAGTCGTTGCTGTGAGCGATAAAAGCCCCACCAGCCGGCAGTTTTACGTCAGAGCGCCAGGGCTGGGCTCTGGCAAAGCGCAGAAGGAACGGCAATAAAACCCTAACGCGCGCCTCGCCCAGCGCCGGAGGGGTCAGCGCGGGCCCGGAGCAGGCCCCCCTGTCGAGGGAAAGCTCGATTCGTCACCGGGGCCAGGCCGGCCGGCTCCGCAGGCGTGACGGGGGCCCCGCGGCGCCCGAGGGCCACACGGGCTGGCGGGGCCGCGGCCGGGAGGGACGGGGGACAGCCAGTGACGCGGCGGCCAGACAGACGGACACCGCACGGCCCAGGGAGGCAGAGACAGACGGGACTCAAGGGAGGCTGGGCCGAAGACGGGACGGGGAACCCCAGGAGGGCCCTGCTCCGAACAGCAACCCGAACACGCTCGCTGTGAACTCTTCCGCTCGGCCCACAAATCCACGAAAACGCGAGACACAGACAGCAACACGAAAGACTCGCAGCGAGTCCACGCGGCGGGACACAGTGGCGTCAGCTGGCAAGGGACAGGGAGGGGCCTCCTGGGAGACGCCCCTCTGGGGGATCCAAGTGACGGGGGCCCACCACGAGCGAGCAGACGGTCACCCTGGCAGGCCACGGGCTCGCGGACGGTGGCGGGGACGACGTGCAGACCATGGCTCAGCCCAACCCCCAGCCTGCACCCACCCGGGGTGGAGATGGGGGCGTGGACCGCAGAGCAGCCGGGAGAGACCCGCCGGCAAGCCCACCTTCGCGTCGGCAGATGCTGCTGCCGGGCGTCAGCTACCCAGGCCGCTGCAGGACTGCCCTGGGAGGAGGGGGCGTCAGACAGACAGGAGGACGGGGGCCAGGCCCATCCACCAAGAGGGACACGCAGAGCAGACAGAACCCGACCTCAGTTAACAGCCAGGGGCAAGGCCTCTATGCGAGACGCGAGGGCTCTGGGAAGGAGGGGAAAGCAACACCCTGCTAGATCTCTGCTGCTCACAGGGACCAGCCTCGAGGAGGAAGTCTGTGACGCGAAGATGCTGCTGCTGCTACGTCGCCTGAGTTGTGTCCGACTCTGTGCGACCCCATAGATGGCAGCCCACCAGGCTCCCCCGTCCCTGGGATTCTCTGGGCAAGAACACTGGAGTGGGTTGCCATTTCCTCCTGCAATGCATGAAAGTGAAAAGTGAAGTGAAGCTGCTCACTCGTGTCCAACTCTTAGCGACCCCATGGACGGCAGGCTCCTCTGTCCATGGGATTTTCCAGGCGCGAGTACTGGAGATAAGTGGGTGGAGAAACGTTCGTCAGCAAGAGAACCCAAGGGCAGGAACACTTTTAGGAGACTGATAAATTCTGGGGCAAAGAGGCACGAAACAGAGAGAAATACACTGTATTTTGTTAAAAGACCGGGGCCAGCAAGACACATTCGTTAGATTTTAAGCAATGAAAAACAAAGCCACAAACGTCTTATTGTAAAAAGAATACCACAAACTATAATCATAAGAGAAAGTACCCGTTTCTCTAGAAATCAAAGAGACAAAGAAGATAAAGCTATGCTGATGTAACAATTTAATCGCTGATTTAAGTACCTGAAGTTATTATGCGTAGATAACACATAGAGAAAAATGCATACATACACTCCTATATATAAATATACTTGACCTTTGAACAGCATGGGATTGAACCACCACACAATCTGCTTATAGCAGGGTTTTTTATGGTTATTACCATGCACAGCACCGCACCATCCGTGACTGGCTGAATCCACAGACTTGGAATCACAGATCCAGAGTAGCCAACTTCCGATGCGGGGAGCCAACCCTAACCCACATGTGGGTTTTCCACTGTGCGGAGGCTTGGCACCCCTGACGCCCAGGCTGGCCCAGGGCCAACTGTACACGGTGCACATGCGTGAGAAAGCTTCACATACAGTCCTGATGCAGACACACAGATTTCACTAGATTAAAGAAAGAGCGAGAGAAAAAATGGGGGGGGGAAGCATTTTTTCTCTTCAAATGCCTACTGGCATGTATGAGATTTATGTCTACAGCAGCTCATAAAAAAGCTGGTATCACCTCACACTGGTCAGCATAGCCATCATCAAAAAGTCTACGAACAATAAACGCTGGCGAGGGTGTGAAAAAAGGGAACCCTCCTACACTATTTGTTGGTGGGAATGTAAATTGGTGCAGTCACTATGGAGACCAATATAGAGGTTCCTTAAAAACTAAAACATTGACAGAACTATGATATGACGCGGCAATATGTGGCCGTATATCTAGAGAAAATCGTAGCTTGGAAAGACACCAGCTCCCCAGCGTCCACTGCAGCAGGACTCAACAGCCAGGGCACAGGAGCAGCCCGAGCGCCCGTCAGCACAGGAGTGGATAAGGCAGATGCGGGGCACACAGTCAGTGGGGCATCACTCGGCCACTAAGAAGAGTGCAATGATGCCACCCGCAGCGACAAGGACGGACCCGGAGAGTGTCGCACTAAGTGAAGCTCAGCCAGAGAAAGACGGACATCACGTGACTTACTTAGAAAGCAGAAGCAGCCTCACGAACTCAGAAAACACGCTTAGGTTAACTAAGGGCGAAAGGTGGGAGGGATGAGCTGAAGAGTCTGGGATCAACAGAGCCACACTGCTACACATGAAGCAGACGACAACAAGGTCCTTCTGCATAGCACAGGGCGATCTGCTCAGTACTCTGTGTTAGCCTAAGTGGGAAACAATCTGACAAAGGGCAGATACATGTGTGTATATGTACACACACACACACACGCGCACACACACACACATATACAGAGCTAAATCACTTTATACACCACAAATTAACACATCGTAACTCAGCTACACTCCAATATAAAATGAAACTTTTAAAAATGTGCAGCCTCACTTATACAATAATGCAAATTCAAACAATAAATTTCCCCTGGCATGCTGAGAAGAATGAAACAAACTCTATCTACCCAGTGAATGCAAACGATCATAAACTAGGGTTAAGGGGAGAAATTGAAACAGAGCTTCTGGAGCCATGTGCAGAGTAAACAAAGTTTCCAATGCAGATGCCCACCCACCCAGCAATTCTACTGCCTGGAAGTGATCCAACAGAGATAGTCACAGAAGTGTGCTGAACAAAACGTGTGTGTGATAACTGTCCGATGATGATCTGGGGCTGTTCTAAATACTCCTGCAGCCACACAAGTATCTACCTGTAAGCTACCAAAAATGAGTTAGCTTTATGTAGATACTGACACCAAAAGATGCTCATAAGGTCCTAAACGGAAAAACAAACAAACAAATGAAACACAGAACTCCACAGATAGAATGATTATCCTCTATTAAAACATTTCTACACATACCCTTATCTTCAGACACAGGAGGAAGGCAAGCTCCCCAGCTCTGAGTGGAAGGGAGTCCACGTTCACCCACTTTGATCCAGACTGTTAAATTATATTTTACACCCTGTATCAATCAATACAAGAACAATCTAAATCAATAAAGCCTTCGTATCTAAATACAAGCGGGAACCCTGCTCTTGGAGCTTCAGACAAGTCTGTTCAGGACGTGCAGGGGTCCAATCCCCAGGGAGGAGAGCAGACCGAGCCCCCACTCTCACCCAGTGGGGACCCCAGCCACAGTGACGGAGGCCCGAGTGGACGCAGGGCAACAGTGGGAGCAGCCCAGGGGCCACGCTGCGGCGGAGGCCCGAGTGGACGCAGGGCGACAGTGGGAGCAGCCCGGGGCCGCGCTGCGGCGGAGGCCCGAGTGGACGCAGGGCGACAGTGGGAGCAGCCCGGGGCAGCGCTGCAGCGGACGGTGAGGCCGGACGAACCAGGGCTCCCTGCCACGGGGAGGCCAGGTGACTCGGTGATGGGGCTGGAGAAGCCTGAGGCTGTGTCCCTGCAGACTTCTGAACCTGAGAGCCGCACAAACGTGCTCCCCGATCCCACCCGGCCGCGAGTTCTGTGGCCCTGGACCAGTCAGCTCTTCCCACCAGGTGGGGGGCATCAGGGGCCTGTGAAGACTCGCTGCATGTAGGATGCGAGCGCCATGCCTGGTGAAGCCCTGGGCACCAGGACTGATGCCCGCGGGTGCCCACCACCAAGGGTCACCAACTGCGTCCAGCCCAGGGGCAGCCCACCCCCGCGGCCCTCAGAATCAAAGCAGAGGGAGAAGGAAGCGACTCTCCAGACCACACAAGGCCTTGCACCCATCGCCTCCCTGAGGCGCAGGGGAGGCGCGCGCTGCTCACGTCAGCGACCGGGGCAGAGCCAAGCCTGGACCCCGACCCCCGAGAGGCCCCGCTCATCTTTCTGCTGCTGAGACGGAGAGCTGGATGCCTGGCCCTTGGGGCCGACCTAAACCAGCCGCGCTTATGATCACGAACACAGAGACAGACCCGGGACCCAACTGCCACGAGGACCCGGGGTCCGGCTTACCTGGATGGCTTTGCGAGCTCATTGCGAGCAGCGGCTTCTCCTTCAAAAGATTCAAAATGGCTCAAAACTTCCACGTAAACAAGAGCTCCGAGGAGCCCGGAGTCCGAGCGGCACATACAAGTCCAGCAACGGGCAGGGCTGGCCCACGGCCACCGAAGCACCCTGGTCTCGCTGACCACGTCGTGGGCCCAGAAATCCAGAGGAGGGTGGGGATCTCCAGGGCTCTTAGGAGACAACCTGTGTGGGCAGAGAAAGGGGGGGCTTCGGTTAGGAAGTGCAGCCAGGACTCAGCCACGTACATGCCTCCCCGCCCCGTCGGTGGACTGCTAAACCACTCGCGTGGACTCGCCGTTTCTAGTCCTACAAACTACAGAAGGCCTTACGTACAACGAGCTCCCTTCTGAGAGCCCATTCATAAGTCTGCTTTGTTCATAAGCCCAACCGAGTTCATCTACGTACCCAACCTTACAGACAACGTCAGACACGGGAACTAACTTATGTGACTTGACGTGTGAACACACACTTGCATCTTTGAAGATTCATAGTTCTAAGGCTCATAGATGGGGGACTTCCTGTACTTGAGGCTCTGTTAGTAAATATGTGGAAATGTGTGATAATGTATCTGTAGTGCAAGCTCGGAACTGTTGATGGAAAACACTTTAAAAGAGAAATCACTTGAAGCCCACTCGATCCCCCACACACACATTTTTCCATTCTCGCGATAGCCCCAGCAAAATTTCTGTCTTACACGGTGACAATCTGAGAGTCTGTCTAAATTCAGCTTTGCTCATTTGTGCCTGAAATAGTTTCCCTGGTCTCCACCTTCACGATAACCATTTCCTCGATTCATTCCCATGTTCTGATTTTAAGAGGACAACACGCTCATCGCAGAAAGTGGCTAAAGAGCCATCCTAACGCCGTGACACATGGGCAGATGCTGGGAGCATTGTGACGCGTGTCCTTGCCACTGGGCTCCGTCACCTTTCCCTGCACAGACTGCCGGCTCCACAGCCGGGCACCCTGCCCTCTCTGCCAGCGTGACGGCCGGGAACTCCCCAGCGTCAGGATCTGCTCTTGGGAACACTGCTCTGAGGCTGTGCTGGGAGCCGCCTGCCTCTTCTCCCACCACGGGTGGGTCTGACAGCCCTGACCGTCAGATCACAGGCCCCGTCCCCAGACCCCTGGAGGGTGACACCTGACGGACACCAATCCTCTTCCCAAGTCCAGCCTCTTCCCAGATCACAGTCACTAACGGAGGAACCCACAGAAACAGGGCCACAAACGCCCACCGCCAAGCGTCTTGCCTCTGCAACACGGCATCACCTAAGACTCTCTAAGTTCCTTGCTGTGATGCGCATGGACTACAGCTGGAATATGGACGTAAACTGAGAGAACAGTAATTATGAAAATCCTCATACTGACCCTGGCCAGGGTTCCTCCAAGGCTTATTATCTGCTCCTTCAACAGTGAGACAAATTCCTGTTCTTGATTAAACTGTTCAAGGATTTTCCCCCTATTGCTTATAACCAAAGATCTCTAACCTATTTATCATGTAAAGAACTAAATCCCAAAAGGTGTCTGCTTAGGTGGTACCCAATAACACATCCACCCATAACTGGCCAGCATCTTTACGATTATTATTCTGTACGTCACTTCCTCAGGAAACACAATGACTTATCTCACGTTCAGAGTTTTTACTCTTCTCTTGAATAGATGAAGAAGATATAGTACACATATTCAACGGAATATTACTCAGCCGTAAAAGACAATAAAATAAAATAATGCCACTTGCAGCAACATCGATGAACCTAAAGATTATTATACTAAGTGAAGTTAGGACAGAAAGAACAAGACAAATACCATCTAATACCACTTACATAACGTAAAACAGGACACAAATAAATGTATCTCTTGACCAGAAAGAAACAGTGCAGTCTTGAAAGCAATGTAGGTGGTATATTTTGCAAACTCTTACAAATCTCATACTGCAAGGAGATCAAACCAGTCAGTCCTAAAGGCAATCAGTCCCGAATATTCACTGGAAGGACTGATGCTAAAGCTGAAGCTCCAATACTTTGGCCACCTGATGCAAAAAGGCAACTCGTTGGAAAAGATCCTGATGCTGGGAAAGACCAAAGGCAAAAGGAGAAGGGGGCAGCGGAGGATGAGATGGTGGGATGGCATCATCGACTCAATGAAAATGAATTTGAGCAAACTCCTGGAGATAGTGAAGGACAAGGAAGCTTGGCATGATGCAGTCCACGGGGTCACAAATGGTTGGACACGACTTAGCAACTGAACGGGCTTCCCTGGTGGCTCAGAGGTTAAAGCATCTACCTGGAATGCTGGAGACCCAGTTCGATCCCCGGGTTGGGAAGATCCCCTGGAGAAGGAAATGGCAACCCACTCCAGTACTCTTGCCTGGAGAATCCCATGGAGGGAGGAGCCTGGTAGGCTACAGTCCATGGGGTTGCAAAGAGTCGGACACGACTGAGCGACTTCACTTCACTTAGCAACTGAACAACAACAAATCTCTGTATCCTCCACCCAAAAGCCACAGCGTGGCCGGGTATAAAAGCCTTGCATCGCAACTGTTTCTCCCTCAAGGCCTTAGCTGCCGTCCCTCTGGCCAGCCAGGCAGCACTTCCTTCCCAGGGAGCCTCTGGGGGCTGATTTCTGATGCCTTCTTCTGTCTGCATTCCGCCAGGATTTTGTTGTTACTTTGATCTTGAAATTCAAACATGTTGTCAGAAGATGTATGGTAAGAATCTCTCTTCATTTAACTTGCTCCAAACATGAACTTTTCCGCACACACAGGTCCTCTCCTCTGCTCAGGAAAATGCGCTTTGGTTGCGTTTTGGTGGCTGATTTGCCACATCTGTTTTGGCGTCTTCATAGCTTCCCACACCGTCTGGCTGGAACCAGAAGCCCGGCGTACCCAGCTTCTCTCGGCACTGGTGCCTCGTGCTTTACTCTGCACCCCAAGTGCCTTTGCCCGAGTGTTTGCCACGTCACTTCTGCTAATTCCCATGATCTCCACTTCATTCCTTTGCTCTTCATACAGATTTTAGCTAAACCTTAAGCTCTTTGTCTTCAACCATCTCCTTTATGACTCGCTCCATTGCCTTCTCCTCTCAGCTGAGTTCCTCCTCACGACCTCTGTTCTGTGTGTATTTCTGGCCAAAGCCTTCTGAAACGTCTTTTTTTCTCATTCTGACGACTGACTGTTTTCTTCTGCCTTTCAGGAGAGTTCCCTTTCCACCACATGCCAGAATACCTTTCGAGATGCCGTGGTGGGGATTTACTTCTGTTTCTTTATCCTCAAGTGAACACAGCTGTGGTCTAGACCTCAGTTTTGCCCAAAGCCTGTGTACCTCCGATCCCACCTCTGATCCGAGCCCCCCTCTGTCCACTGCAATAGCGGCTAAACGCTTCTCAGAGCCGTCCCTCTGGCAGCTGACGTGCACAGAACCCCAGATAAGTGCTCAGCATCAGCAGGCTCTCAGCTAGCACGGGGCTGAGAGAAACCAAATGCAGACAGGACAGGACGCAGACCTGCTGCAGCAGAGCTGTTATCTGTATAAAAAGCTCCTTCTGTACTAAGAAGCTTCTGCTATGACACAGCAACGCACTCTGGAAAACTCACACTCCAAAAACGTGCACAAAAATACCAGTTTATGGGGGAAAAAAAAACAAAAAACAAGGCTGGAGCAGACTATCAAAAACTGCAACTTAATAACTAGGATGCTGCAGAATCAATACTAACTCTAGTTTTAAAATCATCAGTTTTTAAAAAGACATGTAAAATTCCTAATTCCGTGTACAATGTCTAGCAAAGGTAGAGTTTTATAAAAGGTGGCAACGGTTTGATGAGAGAGGTTGAAAGGGAGAACTGAAGCTTCTGGGTCATGGAACAGGGGACAGAACAGAGATGGAGGAAACCATGCAGTAACCAGTTTCAAGAAAGAGCACAGGGCCAACAGGACCCGCGTGGGGCGGGGGGAGGGGTGAGAAGGCGCCTTGCAGGGTCCTCAGCGGCCACGCCCTGTTCCCTGAAGTGAAGAAGCATTGCTGGAGCAGGAAAAGCCAAGTCAGGACCAGCTAGACGTCTGCGTCACATCGACACCTCCCCACCAGGTGCAGGGAGGACATGAGCCGCTCGGAGTCACACAAACGTGCCCTATTCCGGGGGGATGCATGTGAAAGGACCTTCCCAACCCCGGTGGATTCATTTCTTGCTGCCGCAGGAACAGAGGGCCGCAGACCGACCGGCGTAAAAGCCACAGAAACGCACTGTTCACGGTCAGGAGCCATGACGCCTCCAGAAATCTGAAGTCCAGGTGCTGGCGAGGCTGACCTCCCTCCAAAGCTGCAGGGAAACCCGCCCTGGCCTCTTCCCGCCTCTGGGGACTGCTGGCATCTTTGGGGTCCCCGGGCCATCAGCTGCAGGGCTCCAAACTCTGCCTTCCTCATCTCTCGTGTGTCTGCCTTCACTTGGCCGACTTCCCAGGACACAGCACCCAGGATTAGAGGCTCAGCTGACCTCAGCACGACTTCATCTGTGTTCATCTGCAGGGACCCGGTCTCCGTACGGGGTCACACTCTGAGGTGCTGGGGGTTAGGACTGCAACGTAGCTGTTGGAAGGTGCCAGCCCTAATGCCCAGGACGCAGGGCGCCCAGGCCTCCCCCAGGGGCTCCCTGCTAGCCTCGCCAGCCTTGTGTGAAGCTGATGTTCCCCCATCTCACAATCCCCTGCACTACAACCAGACCACATCCCACACAGGCCAGCTCCCGGTAGATGCCCCTAACACCACGGGGCAGAGAGGCAGAGGGTCTGGAGAGCAGCCCCACGTGGCACAGGGACCAACGGAGACGCTGTGCGTCCAGGGAAGGCAGCGGGGCAAGGTCTCCCTCCCTGCTCTCAGCTGAACCTCCAGATGCCTCATCTGGCCCGGGTCCCCCGACCCCAGCCACACTAAGCCTGTCGGGAGACTCTGCACTCTGGGTGTCTGAGAGGAATCAGAGTCCTAACCGGAAACTTCCAGCCCACTGTCGGCGGCAATCTAGCTAACAGCTGAGAGGGCGAGCAGGAGGACCAAGGCTGCCAGTGCACTGGGCTCCAGATGTGAAGCTCAGAAACAGCACTTTAATACGGACATGACCTCAAGCAAGTGACCTGAGCTCGCTGTGCCTCAGCTGCTCACCGATGCAGATGGGGAGGGAGGCGAACACAGCGCTGCGACCATCACGGGGGTGTGAAAGGGCAAGAGCAGCCCCGCGTCAGGGCCGGCACACGGCGAACGTCCAAACCCCGGCTATCGCTGCGACCGTTACTTACTCCACACCAAGAGCTTCTAGTCAAGTTCTGACAACTTCCTTGGGAAACATCAGAAGTCTGCTTCTAGTCAAAATAGAATAATACAGACCAGATTTTGTCTCCCACACGAATCACCTACAAAAGACAAAACTTGTGTGGTTTCCAGACGCTGACATCAGGTGTGGGGCCCTTGAGGAGATACACGCCTGAAGAAGTGCCCAGGCGACCGAGAGCTTCCCCGCAGCAGCACAGGGCGGACACAGCAACGCCTAAAGAGAGAGCCTTGAAAGGTCCCAAATCTGATGAAAGCCATAAACCCACAGGCTTCCCTGGCGGCTCAAACAGGAAAGAATCCGCCTGCAATGAAGCAGACCCAGGCTCGATCCCTGGGCCAGAAAGATCCCCGGAGAAGGGAATGGCTACCCACTCCAGTGTTCTTGCCTGCAAAATCCCATGGATACAGGGCCTGGTGAGTGACAGTCCGCAGAGTCACAAAGAGTCAGACGTGACTGAGCAACTAACACTTTCATAAACCCATTGATCCAAGAGGCTCAGTCAACTCCAAGCACAAACACGCTACGAAGAGCACACCAGGCCAGAACATAATCAAATTACTGAAAACCAATTTTAAGACAGCGTCCTAAAAGCAGCTGGGAAGGAAGTCACATCACAGACAGAAACAAAAATAAGAGGAGCAGCAGATTTCCCAATGGGAAGAATGCCAGCCAGAAGACAATGGGGCAACACCTTTCCGTGGGACACTCATGCACACGTGCACACACACACTCACACACACCAATACACACACACACACTCATACACACACTCTCTCACTCTCTCTCACACACACTCTCATACACTCCCACACACTCCCACACACCCTCACACACACACACACACACACACTAACACACACACTCTCACACACTCCCACACATACTCCCACACGCTCACACACACACCCTCACACACACAGACTCGCACACTCTCACACACACTCACACACACTTGCACTCTCTCACACACACACTCTCATACACACTCACACACACTCACACACACTCTCACACACACACACACACACACACACACATACTCACACTTCCTGCCTTGGATGCTGCACCCCATGAAAAAAATCTTTCAAAAACAAAGGTGAAATAGAGATGTTTACCAGCAGGCCTGCACTAAAAGAAATCTCAAAAGGCAGAAGGAAAACAAGGTCAGATGGAAACACAGATCCACCGAGAGGAGAGAGGAGTTTCAGAAATGAGAAGTGTACATGAAAATATAAATGATTCTTCTCTGATGCTGAATCTCTTCTAAAGAGAACAGTTTAATGCAAAAATAACAATGTCTTAATAAGCTTTATCATATGTACTAAGAAAACATATGTCAAAAACAACACAAAGACCAGGAGGGGAGGAAGAGAGGTATATTGTTGTATGTTGTTACACGAGACATGGAGTGGTTTAACCTTGAAGATAAAACCATGATAGGCTGAAATGCAGACCGTAAATCCTAAACCTCCACTTAAAAAAATGATTAACTAACTAGTCAGCAAGTAACCAAGTCAGTAAAGAAGATATAACACAATCGTAAAGATCCTCGATCCAAATGAAGCCAGAAAAAGGGAAAAAAGAGCAGAAAACTGACACACGGAAAACATAAAGCAGGACGGTCGCTTTAAGCCAAACGGAGTCAGTGACCAAACAGTCTAAACACCCCCAGTCCAAAGGGCAGATGCTGTCAGAGCGGATAAAACACCCAGACCCTGCTTCCGGAGTAAAAGAGGACTTGCGTCTGGGAGGACTGCAAACGGGGGGGGGGGAAGAGGGCACGCATTTCATTGTAAAACAAATCTTCCCCAAGATGCGTGGCCCCAGCTCTCTCTGCCTACAAGGGGCAGGTTTTATTTATAAAGACACAAATCGGTTAAAAGTAAAAGATGGAAAAAGATACAGCATACAAATTCTCCTCAAAAGAAAGCTGTACTGGCTACATTTACTCAGAGAAGGCAAATGTTAAGGAAGGATATCACCAGGGACTGGGGCGGCGTCTCCTAACGATCAGGGGGCCAGCTCACCGTGAGGACGTAACATTCCTCAGCACGTATGCACCGGATACCAGAGCTTCGTACATGACGCGAAAGACAGTAAAAGGAGAAAGTCTGTGTGAGGAGAAGTGGACAAAACTGTAGCTGTAAACTTCAACACGCTGCTCATGGTAGTGCTTAGAACAAGTGACAGAAAATTAGGAAAAGCGTACAAGACGTGAACACCCAACCTGATCAAAATGACATTTACAGACACTGCCGACGGCAGCAGAATGCACGTGCCCCGTGTTCTTTCAAATGCACACGCCACTGGCCAAGACAGGCCGTCTGTCGGGCCATCCGACGAGCCCCAGTGAGTTTAAAAGCACTCAAGTCAAGATATAGAAGGACTGTCCTCTGATAAAATGAATTCAATTTCCTTTCCTAAAAAAAATTAAATTAGAAATCAGTAACAGAAAGATACCTGGAAAACCAAACATCTGAACAACAGACATAATAAACCAGATACCTGCAACCAAAACTAAAGAGTACACTTCACGGGTCAAAGAGGAAAGTAACACAGGGATCATGGAGCGTCTCAAAATGAACAAGAACGAGGCGCAACACATCAGCATACGTAGTGCCGAAAGGGACATTTGTTGCACTGAAAACCTGTGTCAGAGATGAAGGTCTCAAGTCAGTGACTTCAGGTTTCACTGTGAGAAACTAGAAAAAGGATCAGTCAGACCCAAAATAAGCAGAAAAAAAAGACAGTAGCAAAAAGCGGAAATCAACAAAATATAAAACTCAATGAAACTAAATGCTGATTCTTTGCGACAGTAAAATTGCTCAGCCATGTCCGACTCTTAGTGACCCCATGGACTGTAGCCCACCAGGGTCGTCTGTCCATGGGATTCTCCAGGTGAGAATACTAGAGTGGGCAGCCATTCTCTCCTCCACGGGATCTTCCTGACCCAAGAATCAAACTCAGGTCTCCTGCATTATAGGCAGATTCTTTACCATCGGAGCCTAGCTAAACAGATCAGGGAAAAAAAACAGAGAAAGAAGAAAGCAAATCAACAAAATCCAGAATAAGAGGGAATTAAGCACAGACCACACAGATACTAAATGGATGATAAGCGGAGATGATGAACAACTTTATGTGAATAAAGCTGACAATTTGGATGAAATAAATAAATGCCCTAAGAGACCCCACCTATCAAAGCTCACTCAAGGACAGAAAGCCCAGAATCAGCACCCTGGGCTTCTTCGTGGCTACAACACCCACCGCATCCCATCTGCAACTCTCCCCATCTTGGTTATCTGCCCAAGAGTGATGTTTAACTCCCCTCCTTCTGCACGTATCGATTATCAGAATTCCACTGCGAGGAGGGCCTGTCACTTGCCCATCTTGCTGTTTCATCATCTATTTGCATCATTATGAAATTACGGATTTTTATTTTATTCTGTATGTGAGCATCACAACCATCATTATTTGTCGTTTGAGCTTTGGCCACTGGGAGCGCCTATGTTTTTCTGACAGGCCCCCATCCCCATCTTCTATCTTTTTTTAGCACTGCCTTTCTTTCCAGCTCCACGAGATACCCCTGTCACGGCCTGGGAATCAACCACTTCTCCCAGGAGTCCTGGCTCCCTTTCCTGGAGAACTGCGTGTGGGCAGCGAGAGCTGGGTGCCACCGCCGTAGGACCCGCCCTGCACACGGCACGCGGGATGTAAACTCGCACGTCCGTATTCCGTACACTGGCTAAATCATGAGTTCACACTGACACCTCAGATCCAGCCCAACGTCACAGGCCGAGTTTAGTCTCCTCCTTTCCCGATGTTCACTGACTTCTCCAACAGCGAGAAACCTGGTCCTTACTGGTTACAATCCATCTGCTTACTTGTTCAGCTCCAGGACACAACTCTAGTAGAAAGTGCTTTCAGAACAGCTGGCCCACACACACACAGCACACACGTCACAAGACTCAGAATTCACGCCCAGCTCNTAAAACAAATCTTCCCCAAGATGCGTGGCCCCAGCTCTCTCTGCCTACAAGGGGCAGGTTTTATTTATAAAGACACAAATCGGTTAAAAGTAAAAGATGGAAAAAGATACAGCATACAAATTCTCCTCAAAAGAAAGCTGTACTGGCTACATTTACTCAGAGAAGGCAAATGTTAAGGAAGGATATCACCAGGGACTGGGGCGGCGTCTCCTAACGATCAGGGGGCCAGCTCACCGTGAGGACGTAACATTCCTCAGCACGTATGCACCGGATACCAGAGCTTCGTACATGACGCGAAAGACAGTAAAAGGAGAAAGTCTGTGTGAGGAGAAGTGGACAAAACTGTAGCTGTAAACTTCAACACGCTGCTCATGGTAGTGCTTAGAACAAGTGACAGAAAATTAGGAAAAGCGTACAAGACGTGAACACCCAACCTGATCAAAATGACATTTACAGACACTGCCGACGGCAGCAGAATGCACGTGCCCCGTGTTCTTTCAAATGCACACGCCACTGGCCAAGACAGGCCGTCTGTCGGGCCATCCGACGAGCCCCAGTGAGTTTAAAAGCACTCAAGTCAAGATATAGAAGGACTGTCCTCTGATAAAATGAATTCAATTTCCTTTCCTAAAAAAAATTAAATTAGAAATCAGTAACAGAAAGATACCTGGAAAACCAAACATCTGAACAACAGACATAATAAACCAGATACCTGCAACCAAAACTAAAGAGTACACTTCACGGGTCAAAGAGGAAAGTAACACAGGGATCATGGAGNAAGGGAATGGCTACCCACTCCAGTGTTCTTGCCTGCAAAATCCCATGGATACAGGGCCTGGTGAGTGACAGTCCACAGAGTCACAAAGAGTCAGACGTGACTGAGCAACTAACACTTTCATAAACCCATTGATCCAAGAGGCTCAGTCAACTCCAAGCACAAACACGCTATGAAGAGCACACCAGGCCAGAACATAATCAAATTACTGAAAACCAATTTTAAGACAGCGTCCTAAAAGCAGCTGGGAAGAAAGTCACATCACAGACAGAAACAAAAATAAGAGGAGCAGCAGATTTCTCAATGGGAAGAATGCCAGCCAGAAGACAATGGGGCAACACCTTTCCGTGGGACACTCATGCACACGTGCACACACACACACACACACACCAATACACACACTCACACACACTCATACACACACTCTCTCACACACTCTCTCTCACACACACTCTCATACACTCCCACACACTCCCACACACCCTCACACACACACACACACTAACACACACACTCTCACACACTCCCACACATACTCCCACACGCTCACACACACACCCTCACACAGACTCGCACACTCTCACACACACACACACTTGCACTCTCACACACACACACTCTCTCTCACACACACTCTCATACACACACACACTCACACTCTCACACACACACACACACACACACACACTCACACTTCCTGCCTTGGATGCTGCACCCCAGGAAAAAAATCTTTCAAAAACAAAGGTGAAATAGAGATGTTTACCAGCAGGCCTGCACTAAAAGAAATCTCAAAAGGCAGAAGGAAAACAAGGTCAGATGGAAACACAGATCCACCGAGAGGAGAGAGGAGTTTCAGAAATGAGAACTGTACACGAAAATATAAATGATTCTTCTCTGATGCTGAATCTCTTCTAAAGAGAACAGTTTAATGCAAAAATAACAATGTCTTAACAAGCTTTATCATATGTACTAAGAAAACATATGTCAAAAACAACAGAAAGACCAGGAGGGGAGGAAGAGAGGTATATTGTTGTATGTTCTTACACGAGACATGGAGTGGTTTAACCTTGAAGATAAAACCATGATAGGCTGAAATGCAGACCGTAAATCCTAAACCTCCACTTAAAAAAATGATTAACTAACTAGTCAGCAAGTAACCAAGTCAGTAAAGAAGATATAACACAATCGTAAAGATCCTCGATCCAAATGAAGCCAGAAAAAGGGAAAAAAGAGCAGAAAACTGACACACGGAAAACATAAAGCAGGACGGTCGCTTTAAGCCAAACGGAGTCAGTGACCAAACAGTCTAAACACCCCCAGTCCAAAGGGCAGATGCTGTCAGAGCGGATAAAACACCCAGACCCTGCTTCCGGAGTAAAAGAGGACTTGCGTCTGGGAGGACTGCAAACGGGGGAGAAGAGGGCACGCATTTCATTATAAAACAAATCTTCCCCAAGATGCGTGGCCCCAGCTCTCTCTGCCTACAAGGGGCAGGTTTTATTTATAAAGACACAAATCGGTTAAAAGTAAAAGATGGAAAAAGATACAGCATACAAATTCTCCTCAAAAGAAAGCTGTACTGGCTACATTTACTCAGAGAAGGCAAATGTTAAGGAAGGATATCACCAGGGACTGGGGCGGCGTCTCCTAACGATCAGGGGGCCAGCTCACCGTGAGGACGTAACATTCCTCAGCACGTATGCACCGGATACCAGAGCTTCGTACATGACGCGAAAGACAGTAAAAGGAGAAAGTCTGTGTGAGGAGAAGTGGACAAAACTGTAGCTGTAAACTTCAACACGCTGCTCATGGTAGTGCTTAGAACAAGTGACAGAAAATTAGGAAAAGCGTACAAGACGTGAACACCCAACCTGATCAAAATGACATTTACAGACACTGCCGACGGCAGCAGAATGCACGTGCCCCGTGTTCTTTCAAATGCACACGCCACTGGCCAAGACAGGCCGTCTGTCGGGCCATCCGACGAGCCCCAGTGAGTTTAAAAGCACTCAAGTCAAGATATAGAAGGACTGTCCTCTGATAAAATGAATTCAATTTCCTTTCCTAAAAAAAATTAAATTAGAAATCAGTAACAGAAAGATACCTGGAAAACCAAACATCTGAACAACAGACATAATAAACCAGATACCTGCAACCAAAACTAAAGAGTACACTTCACGGGTCAAAGAGGAAAGTAACACAGGGATCATGGAGCGTCTCAAAATGAACAAGAACGAGGCGCAACACATCAGCATACGTAGTGCCGAAAGGGACATTTGTTGCACTGAAAACCTGTGTCAGAGATGAAGGTCTCAAGTCAGTGACTTCAGGTTTCACTGTGAGAAACTAGAAAAAGGATCAGTCAGACCCAAAATAAGCAGAAAAAAAAGACAGTAGCAAAAAGCGGAAATCAACAAAATATAAAACTCAATGAAACTAAATGCTGATTCTTTGCGACAGTAAAATTGCTCAGCCATGTCCGACTCTTAGTGACCCCATGGACTGTAGCCCACCAGGGTCGTCTGTCCATGGGATTCTCCAGGTGAGAATACTAGAGTGGGCAGCCATTCTCTCCTCCACGGGATCTTCCTGACCCAAGAATCAAACTCAGGTCTCCTGCATTATAGGCAGATTCTTTACCATCGGAGCCTAGCTAAACAGATCAGGGAAAAAAAACAGAGAAAGAAGAAAGCAAATCAACAAAATCCAGAATAAGAGGGAATTAAGCACAGACCACACAGATACTAAATGGATGATAAGCGGAGATGATGAACAACTTTATGTGAATAAAGCTGACAATTTGGATGAAATAAATAAATGCCCTAAGAGACCCCACCTATCAAAGCTCACTCAAGGACAGAAAGCCCAGAATCAGCACCCTGGGCTTCTTCGTGGCTACAACACCCACCGCATCCCATCTGCAACTCTCCCCATCTTGGTTATCTGCCCAAGAGTGATGTTTAACTCCCCTCCTTCTGCACGTATCGATTATCAGAATTCCACTGCGAGGAGGGCCTGTCACTTGCCCATCTTGCTGTTTCATCATCTATTTGCATCATTATGAAATTACGGATTTTTATTTTATTCTGTATGTGAGCATCACAACCATCATTATTTGTCGTTCGAGCTTTGGCCACTGGGAGCGCCTATGTTTTTCTGACAGGCCCCCATCCCCATCTTCTATCTTTTTTTAGCACTGCCTTTCTTTCCAGCTCCACGAGATACCCCTGTCACGGCCTGGGAATCAACCACTTCTCCCAGGAGTCCTGGCTCCCTTTCCTGGAGAACTGCGTGTGGGCAGCGAGAGCTGGGTGCCACCGCCGTAGGACCCGCCCTGCACACGGCACGCGGGATGTAAACTCGCACGTCCGTATTCCGTACACTGGCTAAATCATGAGTTCACACTGACACCTCAGATCCAGCCCAACGTCACAGGCCGAGTTTAGTCTCCTCCTTTCCCGATGTTCACTGACTTCTCCAACAGCGAGAAACCTGGTCCTAACTGGTTACAATCCATCTGCTTACTTGTTCAGCTCCAGGACACAACTCTAGTAGAAAGTGCTTTCAGAACAGCTGGCCCACACACACACAGCACACACGTCACAAGACTCAGAATTCACGCCCAGCTCCTGCCTCCAGCCTCGCAGGGTGTGCTCAGGACACAGTCCCCAGGCCCCAGGGCGGCCCCGGGCAGCTCTCCTGCGCCCCTCAGGGCAGGGCTCACGTACTTGTGCTAGAACTCGGCTCCTTCGCCAGTGTGTGTGTCTCTCTTTGGTTTCGCCCACATCCTGCTTGCTTTTAACTCTTTGTTTTTTGGACATATGAAGAGTAAGAAATACAGACTTTTTAAATATTAAAAAAAAAAAAACACCACACACAAGTTCATATTGATGTTTTAAATTAAGATTTTACGGGGTTTTATTGTGAACGTCTCTTGCTTAAAGAAAGCAAGCTTTGGTCCTACGGAATATTCAAACCTACACGAGGCAAACACAGTCGGATAGCGAGTCTGAGCACCCAGACCCGGGGCCTGTGGGCAGGCGCCCTGCCAGGCCGGCTTCCCCTGCGAACCCTGCGACCCGCACCGGGACGCCTCAGGCGGCGGCACAGTTCTGACAGGGGGACCGGGAGCCCTATCGCCGCATGAGACGTTCCCTTCGGTCTGGTGTGTCCAGGATCCGGTTCTCTTACAAACAGCGCACTCTGCGTGCCGCCACGCCCGCTGTTTCAGGGGAAGCAGAAGGGCACGAAGCAGCACTGAGCCGTGGGGCCGGGCGCAGGGCAGGCCAGGGCGACAGTGTGGACGGAGACGCGCCTCCTCCTCCAGAGGGCACCTCCCCGGGCCAGGCGTCCGCCGTGGGCATCGGCGGCCCCTGCTAGCCCAGG
This sequence comes from Oreotragus oreotragus, assembly GCA_006410675.1. Taxonomy (NCBI): domain Eukaryota; kingdom Metazoa; phylum Chordata; class Mammalia; order Artiodactyla; family Bovidae; genus Oreotragus; species Oreotragus oreotragus. Next base: position 478,217 of record SJYX01021765.1, on the reverse strand, counting down.
GACGTCAGCCCCGCTCGGTGCTGGTCACACCCGTCTCAGAGCAGCGTGCGCCAGGGCCCCGGCTCCCCTGGGAGAAGGGCAGCGGGAGCCGGGCTGGAGGATAGACTCTGGAGCGAGTCTGGAACTGTGGACGAGGAGCCAGGAGACGGAGGAACCAGTTCTCGAACCGGCAAGGCGCAGTGCCGGTGCCTGGACAGTGAGCCCTTCTCTCCAGAGTGCAGAGCAAGGCAAGAACTCGGGTTCCAGAACACAGGCCTGTGAGGAGGAAGGTGTGCCCGCCAGGGCTTCAGGGTCACAGGTGACAGAAAAGGCCCCTGAACGATCTGGGGAAACAGAGACCCCCCAGAAGGATCTGGAGAACGCGGGAGGGGGAGGTCTGGAGGCAGGACACAAGGGGCAGCCCCCAGCAGCCGGCGAGACTGACCCCCAGGGGGCCCTCAGGGCTCAGCCCTGATGCACGCCTCCAGGCCGGGCCGCGCCCGGACACCTCGACTGGCAGCCCCCCAGAGTGAACCCAGCGGGAGAGGGCTCACTCCCCAGCGGCCAGCTGAGGTGCTGTGAGGGGTCAGGACGGGGCCCAAGCGTTACACTCAGGGGGACTGACACAGGCCCCCCGAGAGGCAGCACTGCCGGGGCCTCCCCAGCTCCCCGACGTGCCCCCGCAGGCGCCCCCGTCAGATTAGCGTCTGCCTCCTGCGCTCACGGGAGGGGCCTGAGCTCTGTCCCAGCGCCCATCTGGAGCTGGGGGCTGAGCTCTGTCCCAGCGCCCATCCGTCTGGAGCTGGGGGCTGAGCTCTGTCCCAGCACCCATCCGTCTGGAGCTGGGGCCTGAGCTCCGTCCCAGCACCCATCCGTCTGGAGCTGGGGGCTGAGCTCTGTCCAGCCCTGCATCTCCCAGCGAGCGGTACGACCCTAGACTGGCCTCCCGCCTTCTCTGAGCGGTACGACCCTGGGTTACATAAGGACCCTGTGGGTGACCCTCGGGGTTCCTGGGTCACATGAGGACCCCATTCACTGTCATGAAGATGCCAGGGCATAGGAGAAAATGGCAAGTTAAGAGCAAACTGTTTTACAGCTGAAAACTAAACTAACTCGTAACAAAGGAAGCAAACCACCCCAACCCCACAGGAGAGCAAGTCTTTTCTCTTCAGTCTAAGAAGGTAACCCACCAACACTGTGACCCACTGGTGTGACCACATTTCCCCTCTGCCCCTGCCCCACCGCATCAGCCTCACTTCAGGTGACAAGCCAATGTAAAAATTAACTAGGAACTTAACCTCTTCACAAAATAAAATTCAAGTGTGAAATAGTTCTTTTCCTCTTGATGTAAATGTCTGATGACACTTTACTAACCAGTAGATTACTGTTTTTCTAAAAAAAAAAAAACCACATAGACAGCACCTGGTATTAAGATCTCAAACATGAGAGGAGTTTAAGGTTTGTGTGTGTCAGGAAGCCACGGTCAGCACTGGACATGGAACAACAGACTGGCTCCAAATAGGAAAAGGAGTACGTCAAGGCTGTCTATTGTCACCCTGCTTATTTAACTTACATGCAGAGTAAATCATGAGAAACGCTGGGTTGGAGGAAGCACAAGCTGGAATCACGATTGCTGGGAGAAATATCAATAACCTCAGATATGCAGATGACACCACCCTTATGGCAGAAAGTGGAGAGGAGCTAAAGAGCCTCTTGATGAAAGTGAAGAGGAGAGTGAAAAAGTTGGCTTAAAGCTCAACATACAGAAAGCAAAGATCATGGCATCTGGTCCCATCACTTCATGGGAAATAGATGGGGAAACAGTGTCAGATTTTATTTTGGGGGGCTCCAAAATCACTGTAGATGGTGACTGCAGCCATCAAATTAAAAGACGCTTACTCCTTGGAAGGACAGTTATGACCAACCTAGATGGCATATTCAAAAGCAGAGACATTACTTTGATGAGTAAGGTCCGTCTAGTCAAGGCTATGGTCTTTCCTGTGGTCATGTATGGATGCAAAAGTTGGACTGTGAAGAAAGCTGAGCATCGAAGAATTGATGCTTTTGAACCGTGGTATTGGAGAAGACTCTTGAGAGTCCCTTGGACTGCAAGGAGATCCAACCAGTCCATCCTAAAGGAGATCAGTCCTGGGTGTTCTTTGGAAGGACTTATGCTAAAGCTGAAACTCCAATACTTTGGCCACCTAATGCGAAGAGTTGACTCATTGGAAAAGAATGTGATGCTGGGAAGGATTGGGGGCAGGAGGAGAAGGGGATGACAGAGGATGAGATGGCTGGATGGCATCACCGACTCGATGGACGTGAGTCTGAGTAAACTCCGGGAGTTGGTGATGGACAGGGAGGCCTGGCGTACTGCAATTCACGGGGTCGCAAAGAGTCGGACACAACTGAGTGACTGAACTGAACTGAAGGTTTGTGAGAACTATTCATGAATAACATTTTAAATTTAGATCTGTACAGCTCTAACTGAATTATATATTTCTGGTAAATATTAGACAAATGTTGAACATGTGATGACTACAAAATCAACTGCATTTATAATTGCATTCTTTCCTGATTTATCATATAAATTAAAGCCCTCATTTGTGAAGGTGAACACTAGCAAGGAATGTGTAATTCTAAGTGACTAGCACTTTTACAAAGACAGGAATGATCATCCACAAATAAGCAATCTCTGACACTATGCACGTATTTATACGAAGACATCTCTTCATTTATTTCTGCTCCATACGAAACAGAGGAGACCAAATGCATCACCCCTGCCTGTGTGTGCTCACATTTCCTTCACCAAACCCTTTGAATCAAGAATCACCCATAGTTCTTCCCTCCTGCAGCAGCCCTTGGAAATTTCAGTTGACCTAATTTCACAAAATAAGCCATAAACGTTCCAAAGGGTAAAAGTCTTAGAAGCTATAAATCCTTAAGAGAACATTCTTTAAAAAATCTTATTAAGCAACCACAAAGAGGACACGCTCTGCCACTCTCTGCAATCCTCTGCATCCCGTCACATGGACAAGCAACAACCGCAGCTCAGACTCCATGCTCTTCCCCACCGTGGCCTCAGCCTGCCAGGCTGGTGGAGAAACGGCATGCTGCCAGCGAGCCCAAAACGAGAGCCAAGAGCCACAGCCTGCAGTGCCCCAAAGCAGGATGAAGGAAGCAAGTCATCAGCCGAGGACAGTGGAGAGCCATTCCAGGCATCAAGCGGGAGGCCAGGGTGTCCCCACATCACGGCCATTCAACACCACGCTGGTAATGCTCGCCAACGCAACAAGGCAAGAAAAAGAAACAAAAGGCACAGCAGGGGAAAGGCAAGACACTGCACTGCTCGTAGACGATATGCTGCAGACACAGAGAGCCCAAAGCAATTCACTAATAACCATCAAAACTCCTAAATGAACTGAACCAGGTGACAGGGTACAAGGCTGACGTGCAAAAGCCACTGTATGTCTCAGTTCAGTTCAGTTCAGTCGCTCAGTCATGTCTGACTCTGCGACACCATGAATCGCAGCACGCCAGGCCTCCCTGTCCATCACCATCTCCCGGAGTTCACTCAGACTCACGTCCATCGAGTCCGTGATGCCATCCAGCCATCTCATCCTCGGTCGTCCCCTTCTCCTCCTGCCCCCAATTCCTCCCAGCATCAGAGTCTTTTCCAATGAGTCAATTCTTCGCATGAGGTGGCCAAAGTACTGGAGTTTCAGCTTTAGCATCATTCCTTCCAAAGAAATCCCAGGGTTGATCTCCTTCAGAATGGACTGG
>SJYX01021765.1:421377-447620 GCA_006410675.1 Oreotragus oreotragus | reverse complement strand
CCGGACACTCAGATGCCACGTGTCCGCAGGGCCCCGCTCACCTCCAGGCCTCCCCGCAGGCCCCGAACTCCAGTCCCAGCCACCCACACCCCTCCGCTCTGCACCCATGGGAGAAAGCTCGGGGACCGCGAGGCCCATCCAAGTGCCCAGCTGAACCCCGGTCAGGTGCCACCCTTCCTCGGGGTGCCCGCCAGCTGCAGGGCCTCTCAGCCACTACCTCCCTGGGACCCCGGGAGCCTCCACAGTGGTGTTGTCTGAGGGATGGGGGAGGACAGGAGTCTGTCCTCAACCAAGGCGCTGACGGGCCTGGCCGTGTGGCATCGGGTGTGGGGGCGTGGGGGAGGGCCCAGACCCAGAGCTTCAGCTCCAGCCAGGGGCACGCCTGCTTCTCTGGGCAGTCGGGATGAAGAGGGAGGGTGGGACGTGGAGGCCTGGACCCAGCACAGGCCCGGCTGGTGCTGGCAGACGGGTCACTGAGGGGAGAGGATGACGGGATCAAGCCCGAGAAGATGGACCACAGTAATAAGGGGGGATGCGCTAGGCAACCCTCCCAGAGACAGTCCCCAAAGGCTCCTCATAAAGGAGGTTTGACAAAGCTCCTGTGTACGTCACACGTGTGCACAAAACACGTGCGTACTCAGCGTATCACTATTAACCTCATATAGAATTGTCAAGCAGTACATATTTATTGCACATATTTTATATAGTTCCATATACATATAGTTATTGTATATACATGTCTCTCACCATCTTTTCCTTTAGAGCTGGCAAATGTTAGAATAAGAACCACATGTCTTTTTAAAAATCTAACAGAACTGATGTAGAACAGGTGCAGAGTTGCAATTTTACAAGATAAGGTTCTAGGGAACTTCTGTATAACCCCGTGAATTCACCTAACACCAGTGACCTATATACATTTGGAAATGGTTAGGATGCTAGATTTTGTTAAATGCCAAGTACCACAATTAATAATTTTTTTAAAAAAAGCTGGAAGTAGTGCAGGGAAAAAAACGGGGCTGCGAGAGGGTGGTCGTTCCCAGACCAGGGTCAACCGAGCCCTGGGATGAGCCTCCGAGTGAGGGTCCTTGGCTTCACGCAGGAAAGACAGCAAGAGCGAGGCAGTGAAGGGCAAGCAGGCTCACTTAGGGAGAAGCACAGCTGGATGGCATCACCAACTCGATGGACGCGAGTCTGCGTGAACTCCGGGAGTTGGTGATGGACAGGGAGGCCTGGCGTGCTGCAATTCATGGGGTTGCAAAGAGCAGGACACGACTGAGCGACTGAACTGAACTGAACGCTCCATAAGCAGAGTGTGAGCCGTCCCAGCAGGCAAGAGGCGGCCTCAGGGCACTGGGTCATCTTAGAAAGGGACAGAGTGCGGGGTGATTCAGGTTCCCGGGCTGGGCAGTCTCACGGGGTAAGAGGGAGGGAGAGTCTAACGGTCTTGAAGAAGGGGTGGAGATTTCCTGGAATTGGGGCGCCACCCGCTTCCTGGCCTTCCAGAGCAGCTGTGCCTGGAGGTGCGTCGTTTAGATGCTAAGGTATTACAGGGAACGGGTAATGAGGTTCGGGTCTACTGGAAACCCAACCTCCTGCAGCCCTGGGCTGTGTTGGCTGGAACCGGCTGCTGCATCCTGCTGCTCTTAGCGGCTGTGTCCCTCTGTGAAGCTCGTTTCCTGCCCCCTTCCTTTCCAGTGTCATTCCTGCCTCTGCGGCTGAGTCCCACGATCACGAGAAGCAGAGGGACAAGGGTCCATCTTTGCCGCTGCTTCTCCGGGGGCTGAGTAGGGGTGTGACCCTGCCTGTCAGGGAGTAAAAACTCTCTGAGTGGCTCCTCTGGGGGCCCCAGGGGCAGGAGGGCATCTGGCTTTAAGTATGGGCGGCAGTATGGGCTGGAGTCCTCGAAGACGTCATCTCGGTGCGGAACTCTCGTAACTGCTTCCAGAGCCTTCCTAGGCGCCTTCAGGAGGCTCCTCTGCAGCAGCATCAGAGCCCAGCAGTACAGGTCTATACATGATGAGAGACTTACAAAGCAGGTTAAGCGTCTGACCACCGACGCTGTAACTGATACAGAAACTTGGCAAGAATTGCCAGGATTGTGACTCTTAACCTTATGGAAACTTCACGTAAATTCTACAAAAGTCTATCACTATGAATAACATCGACCCAGGGTATAATCAGAGGCTTATCCCTCCTTTGACAATGCTTCCCATGTCATTTAACATATTAAATAATGCTGAAGGTGAAGGTGAAGTCGCTCAGTCGTGTCCGACTCTTTGCGACCCCATGGACTGTAACATACTAGGCTTCTCAGGAGACCTGGGTTCAATCCCTGGGTTGGGAAGATCCCCTAGAGAAGGGAAAGGCTACCCACTCCAGTATGCTGGCCTGGAGAATTCCATGGACTGTACAGTCCACAGGGTTGTAAAGAGTCAGACATGACTGAGTGACTTTCACTTTTCCCCCTCTCTTTCGCTTAATGACATTATATCATTTTAACCCTTAACAACTTTACCTCCAGCAAAACTGATGAGCAGAAAGTAACTGTAAACTGTCATGTCCATATTTCCTGGCTGGAAAACTTATGTTTTATTCTTTCTCTCCTAAGGCAAACTAAGTAAATTTAGATCCCGCCCCCCGCACCACCACCCGCCCAGCAACTAATACTCTAATACATATCCTATCTGAAATGATCCAGATAGTCAGTGAGTTCTCACCATTTAATTTCGTCAAGTTTTAAGTTACCAAAATATAGAGAGACTATTTTAGATAGACAGTCCCAAAACTATTATTTCTACAGAGTTTACCTAAACTTTCTTATCTCATTTACATTTACTTTCTTTAAATGTTGTTTGTTTTTACTTACGAGTTACTTACTTTCCTTGCTGACAAATTTGCAACAGATATAAGGTCTTACAACATCTCTAATAAACCTAGGTTCTCTTGCCTGGAGAATTCCATGGACAGAGGAGCCCAGGGGTTGCAAAGAGTCGGACACAACTGAGGGGCCAACACTTTCACTTTTTTCACACCTAGGCACAACAGAAGTATTCTTAACACTGATGACTCACAAAGACATGTCTATAAGAATCAAACCACAAGCTTAATCTACCTTCAGTACCAGATAGCAGTTCAGTACTGAGAATTTCCCAGGTCATGTGAACCTGAAATGCATTCTGGCCAGATTTTTTTTTTAATTTCTGAGTATTTCTGTAAGCTCTTAGTTTCTTTATTCCAATTAACTGGAGCCCTTTTATGAATTAGTTTTGGCAGTACCACACATGGACAACACACATACAGATTCGTATAAACACACAGAACAGAGAGACCTCGTAGCCCCCGTTCCAAAACTTCAGCCACGATTCCGGTGGTTGCTGTTGATGCAGTCGCCCAGTGGCGTCTGACTCTTAGGGACCCCACGGACTGCAGCAGGCCAGACCTCCCTGTCCCGCAGCACTTCCTGGAGTTGGCCCGAATCCACGCTCACTGCATCGGTGATGCCAGCCAGCCAGCCATCTCATCCCCTGGCCCCCTCTTCTCCTTCTGCCCTTAACCCTTTCCAACATCAGGGACTTTTCCAATGAGTCATCTGTTCGCATCAGATGACCAGAATCCTGGAGCTTCAGCTTCAGCATCAGTTTTTCCAGTGAACAGTCAGGGCTGATCCCCTTGCCATCCAAGGGACTTTCAGGAGTCTTCTCCAGCCATCTCATCCCCTAGCCCCCTCTTCTCCTTCTGCCCTTAACCCTTTCCAACATCAGGGACTTTTCCAATGAGTCATCTGTTCGCATCAGATGACCAGAATCCTGGAGCTTCAGCTTCAGCATCAGTTTTTCCAGTGAACAGTCAGGGCTGATCCCCTTGCCATCCAAGGGACTTTCAGGAGTCTTCTCCAGCACCACCGACCGAAGGCATCATTCTTCGGCACTCAGCTTTCTTTATCGTCCAGCTCTCACAACCCTTCGTGACCACCGGGAAGACCGCAGACTTGCCTATACGGACCTCTGTCGGCAGAGCAACGTCTCTGCTCTTCGACACTGTCTAGGTTCGTCATCGCTCTCCTGCCAAGAAGCAATCGTCCTCTGGCTGCATGGCTGCAGTCACCGTCCACCGGGATTCTGGAGCCCAAGAGGAGGAAATCTGCCACTCCGCCCACTTTCCCCTTTCTGTCTGCCATGCAGTAATGGGGCCGGATGCTGTGATCTTAGTTTTTTCAATATTTAGTCTTAAGCCGGCTCTTTCACTCTCCTCCTTCACCCTCGTCAAGAGGCTCTTTAGCTCCTCCTCGCTTTCTGCCATTACCATGGTATCATCAGCATATCTGAGCTTGTTGATGTTTTTCCCGTCTCTGTTGATTCCAGCTCGTAACTCATCCAGCCCAGCATTGCTCATGATGTGCTCAGCGTATAGGTCAAACAAACGGGCTGACAGCAGACAGCCCTGTCAGACTCCTTCCTGACTCCTAACCAGTCAGTTGTTCCGCACAGGGCCCTAGCAGTTGCTTCTTGACCCGCATACGGGTTTCTCAGGAGACAGGTAAGACAGTCTGGTATTCCCATCTCTCTAAGAGCTCTCCAGAGTTTGTCATCACCCACACAAAGGCTTTAGTGTGGTGGATGCGACAGAGATGGATGTTTTTCTGAAATTCCCTTGCTGTCTCAATAATCAGCGAAAGTTGGCAATTTGACCTCTAGTTTCTCTTCCTTTTCAAAACCCAGCTTGGACATCTGGAAGTTCTTGGTTCACATAATGCTGAAGCCTAGCATGCAAGGTTTTTAAGCGTGGCCTTGCCAGCACGGGAGATGAGTGCAACTGTTCTAGCACATTCTCTAGCACTACCCTTCGTGGGAACTGGGAGGAGGATTGACCTCTTCCAGTACTGTGGCCGCGGCTGGGCTTCCAGATTCGCTGACACAATGAATGCAAAACCTTGATGGCATCATCCTTTAGGGATCTGAGTAGTTCTGCTGGAATTCCATCACATCCACTAGCTGTGTTAATAGCACTGCTTCTTAAGGACCGTTTGTCTGCGCGCTCCAGGATGTCCGACCTGGGTGCCTAACCACACCATCGTAGTAATCCGGTTTATTCAGATCTTTTTCATACAGCTCTTCCATGTATTCTTTCCACTTCTTCTTGACCTCTTCAGCAGCTACGAGGTCTCAATCACCTTAATCCTTTATTGTGCCCATCTTTGGGCGGAACGCTCCCTTGATATTTTGAATTTTACTGAAAAGATCTCCAGTTTTTCCCTTTTTGTTACTTTCCTATATTATTAAGCACTGTTCTTTGAAGGCCTTCTTGTCTCTCCTAGATATTCTTTGGAACTCTGTGTTTAACTGGATGTCATTTTCCCTCTCTCCCTTGCTTTTCGCTTCTCTTCACTCTTCTATTTGTAAAGCCTCCTCAGACAAGCACTTTGCTTTCTTGCTTTCCTCTTCTTTGGGATGGTACTGTTCGTGGCCTTCGGCACAGTATTACAGAGCTCTGTCCGTCGTTCTCAGCCACACTGTTAACTAGATCTGGCCCCTTGAGTCCATTCGTTTCCTCTGCTGCAAATTCATGCGGGATTTGATTGAAGTCAAACCCGGCTGGCCTAGTGTTTTTCCTGGTTTTCTTTAGTTTAAGCCTGAACTTTGCTATGAGAAGCTGACGATCTGAGCCACAAGTCAGCTCCAGGTCTTGTTTATGCCTTCTCTATCTCTGGCTACAAGGAGCGTGATCAGTTTGGCCTCGGCACTAACCATCTGGTCTTGTCCCTGTGTAAAGCCGTCTCCTGTGCTGTTGGAAAGGGGTCTTTGCCACGACCAGCGCATTCTCTTGGCAGAATCCAGTTAACCTTGGCCCTGCTTCCGTTTGTTCTCCAAGGTCAAACTTGCCTGTTACCCCAGGCATAACCCTGACCCCTACTGTCACACTCCGATCTCCACTGACGAATAAAACATCTTTCTCATGTGTTAGTTCTAGGAGGTCTGGTCAACTTCGGCTTCTTCAGCATTGGTGGTCAGGGCACAGACTTGGATGAGTGTGATGTTGAATGGCTTGCCCTGGAAATGAAGAGAGATCATTCTGTCATTTTTGAGGTTGTACCCAAGTACTGTATTTTGGACTCTTTGGTTGACTATGAGAGTTACTCCGTTTCTTCTATGGTATTCTTGCCCACAGTAGTAGATACAATGGTCATCTGAATTAAACTCGCCCATTCCCGTCCATTTTGGTTCGCTGATTCCTAGGATGTCGGTGTTTATTCTTACCATCTGCTTGACCAGGTCCAGTTTACCTTGATTCGTGGACCCAACATTCCAGGTTCCTAAACAATACTGTTCTTTGCAGCATCGGATTTTACTCTTATTGCCAGACACAACCGCAGCTGAGCATCGTATCTGCTTCGGCCCAGCGGCTTCATTCACCCTGGGGCTCCTGGTAATCCTCCTCTGCTCCTCCCCAGTGGCATACTGGGCACCTTCAGACCTGGGGGACTCATCTTTTGGTGTCCTATCTTTTTGGCCTTTTCATGAGGTTCTCACAGCAAGTATACTGGGATGGTTTGCCATTTCCTCCTCCAGTGATCACGTTTTGTCGTGATTCAGGTACAACACTGTAAAGTCTATCAGTTACAAGGACTTGGATTCAAATTGGACTTCAGGCAGATGAAACAAATCATGCTCACCTGTCCAGATGACTAAACTCTTTTAACTCCTGTTTATGGAAAAGACACTTAAGATTCCTGTTCTTCTCGAACAAGTCAAGTTCCAAATCACCTACCCCCTTTCCTGACATATGAGCTTTAAAAGGCTAGGGGAAATAAGGGATCCTGGAGGAAAGTGGTTAGAGTATTGATATCTCAAAGGCACAGGAGAAATGCTAGTTCCTCCTTGGATCACCTCCTCCTCTAAAGCCAGATTTTTTTTTTTTTTTGTACTTACTAGTCTCTGAAAATAAATAGAGGAGGTCTTAGGAGTGGTACAAGAATTGGTGGGCTTTGGATTATTTCGGGAGCCACCCATCTGTCTGGTAGAGCCTAGATTTTTAAAACAAGCACCGTTTTTGTTTCCTCAAAGGAAAGTGGGTGGTTTACCTCAATGATTATCAAAGGACAGGCGCAGCCATGCAGCTATGTCGGCGAGTCTCACTGACCGTCATTTAGCTCAGGGAGAAGGCCTCCCCCAAAATCCCCACCAGGCTCTGAATCTCAGCTCTGGGCAGTTTTGTCAGACAGTGGCCTCCCGCTTCAGTAAGCTATTCATAAACACTTCCGTGGACCCTCTCTGGATTTAAGAAGTGTGGCCTTTGATCTAAGAGGCTTGCCTACACCTCAGATGGTCCCATCTCTAACGGCAGCCCAACAGTTTTCACCCAACGTTTTTGTCCATTCCATCCCATCTCAACCTCAATTTTATGAGCACACAGTGTGTGGGCATTTCTGTTGTTCATGACTGTCTGGATTCGTCCAGTCAAAGGCAAAGAGACTCTGGGAGTCTGGGTGCAGGGGGAAAGTAGTAGAAAGTGACCGTTAGTTCCAGCTCTGTGAAACAGTTAAAAAATGTCGATGGGGTAAAATGGAGACTTCCTCTGGCTTAGGACCAGGAGGCTCCCGACCAAGGGCAACTATTTTCCTTGGTAAAGTCTCCTGAAAGGAGCCGGGGGTGGGGGGTGGGGGCAGGGCAGGGTCAATCACTTGGCTTGGGGTCGTCCGTCCATCTCCATTATCATACAGGACTCGGGGAACAAGGGCCCCAGGATACCAGCCAGCGAGGAGCAGGCAACCACATATCTAGTAAGGAAATAACTGTCCCACCTGTCTGTCCAGGGTCACCCAAGGCTCCACCGGAGAAACGACCAGGTGTCGTTTGGGAGCCAGGGAAGGTCCTGGGCCCGTCAGTCTCTGATCCTCTCAGCCGTCACTGGCTTGGGAGCCTCGAGTCCCCCTTGGGACTGGGGAATGCCCTGCTTCCAGTGGCCCCAGAAGCCAAGCAGAACCCTGTGGGGTTTCCCATGTCCCCCGTCTCTGACCTTCCCTGAGTTCCAAGGGGCAGATTCAGACAGCTGCTCATCAGGGCCAGGAGAGGGCGCAGAGACGCCGAGAAGCGGTGCAGCCTGGGCGGGGTCCTGACTGCCTCGCGGAATACACCAGGCGGTGTCTCTGAGCTTTTCACAGAACTAAAAACCCCGACAAAGGCAAGACATTAGTATTCTTCCTTCCAGAGAAAAAAATCACAGTCTGCTATCCCTGGGCAGCTCGTCAGGGCCCCCTGAGGCCAGACGAAAGGGGTGCAGGCCCTGCACTCATCCTTACCTTTCCCAGCAGCCCTGCCCTTGAGCCACTGCTAGAAACCCCTCACCACATCCTCCCGGGCTGGGACACACAGCTTTCCAGGGCAGGAGCCTGCTGTCCCCTCTGCTTGGCAAAGCAGTTAAGCTATGCTTTTCTATTTCATCCAAAACACTGTCTCCAAAATTCAGTTCGGCTCTGGCTCTGGTACACGGAGGCTGAGTGTCTGTCATTATCCTGTCATTTGTGTGCTGGGCCGGGTCCCGACGGACTTTCCCCACACAGGGGGCATTCGTCCTTCCAGGGCTCCTCTCGGCCGCACTTGAAACAGATCGACCCTTTCCTGGAAAGAGAGCGGCTCTGACCCAGGCTTCCCGCACCCTGTGCCCAGCACGGGCTTGCGCAGGGACGGTGAGCCTGAGGTGCTGCAGGCGTCAGGGCTGCCGCCAGTACTGGTGGCTTTTGCTGTCGTCCCTGAACCGTCTTGCTTCTTCACCTTCTCTCTCTCGCTGAATGCTCCAAAGGCCGAGTCCATGAGCTGATTCTCAGGAGTCTGGGATCTCCAGCTTCCCGCTTGTGACATTAGTGGTAGACGGTTCAGCAGACTGTCAGCCTCTCAGACATGCGGCTGGCCTAAGTTCCCAGTGGTGGACCTCGGGGAGGTGGTCTCATAAAGGGATTGTCTAAAACACCAGGGTCCTGCTGGGAAAGAAGGAACCTTTATGGGGGTGTGAGCCAGGCACACCCAGCAAGAGGTCTCTGGACCTGGACTGTGGGATAGGTTTGCGAACATTTGGATGTATGGGTCTTCCCCATTTTGGTTAAGACGCCACAAGACAAGGGCCTGATGGATCCCGAGCAGATAGTGGCCATTTGTCCCAGTGCTCTCCCTAATATTCAAAGAATCTAAGGGAGTGTGCTGCAGCGACCTTCTTGGTGGACCCCCTCAAGGCAGTGCCATGGAGAAAAGTTCAATGGGAATTCAAGAGATGGCATAATTGGACTGATCTGTAAAAACCCTGACTCCTGGAATTCAGCAGAAAAAGTATTTAATTAAGCAAGCAAAACTGGGAAAAGCAACAGTGCAGTCCTTGTGGGCACCCAAAAACCTGCCTGTTTGGTGAGCCTGGGGAGGGCCCTTGGATTAGTCAAGGAACAACAGTCAGTGGAAGAAAGACGACCAGAGTCCCAGGGCCAGAACCCTTCAAGACGGAGGAAGGGGGAGCTAGACCCCGAGTCAAGCAGAGGACACAGCTCAGCACAAGCCCCGGCCCAACAGGGGATCTGGATTATGCCCTTCGGGGTCCCTTCATGGTCGCCAGAAAAGACGCTGCAGCGGGGAACACGGGGCGCAGGAGGGTGGCCGCGCCCCAGGCACCGAGCGAGTTCCTGGGACGGGCTGCCTGGTGAGGGTCCTCGGCTCATGCAGGAAAGAACTCAAGAGTGAGGAAAGGAGGCTTGCGTAAAGAGATGCACGCTGCACAGACAGCGTAGACCTTCTCAGAAGTCCAGAAGCAGCCCGAGGGCACGGGGTCATCTTGGAAAGTGTCAGGGGCCCCTAGTGCAGGGGGGTTGGTGTTTATGGGCTGGGTGACGTCACAGGATGACAAGTGGGAGGAATACTCTGTCTTCAAGAAGGGGTGGGCATTTCTAGGAACTGGAGCACCGCCCACCTTATGGTCGAGGTTCCAGTGGGTGTGTCATTTAGATGCGACTCTATTACAATGAGCCCCCTCTACACATATTGCAGCGTGCATAGCGAGGCTCGGGGGCTCCCGGGAGCCAGCCCTTCCGGCGTCTCGGGCCTCGGCGGCTGCTCTCTGTCCTGTCTCCTGCTGTTAACGGCTGTGCCCTGCTCCCTTCACTCCTCAGAGACACACACACCCTGTGCACCGCCCAGCCTCTTTACAACGTGGACTCTTTCCCTTCTTGGCTCCCAACTTCACGGATGCCTGCTGAGCGTCATTCTGCACCTAGCCTTGCAATCCCGTTTCAGAAACTGAGGAAACGCGCCGCATCTGAACTTCCCAGCACACAGTGATACTCAGTACTCATCAGAGGCCCCTCTCCAGCACAGCCTCCAGGATGCGACAGAGCGAACAAACGCCGTGTCCCGGTAACCAGGCAAAATGACCAAACGGGAGTAAAAACCCTCACCCAGCAAACACGGCGTAAAAGACACTTGTGGCAACTGAGCTGCCACCTGAGCGGGTGACCAACACGCGCCCTCGCGATGGAAGCAGCAGGTCCTAAGAATTAAGAGCAGGGGCATGGCCTCCCTGAATGGCCGTTCTCATCATTACCACAAAAACAGGAAGCCAGCTGAGCTGCGGCGGGAGACAAACGACCCTCGCACTCGGGTTTAGCGTGTTCTAAAAATACAATTTACAATTCAGCAATATCTTTTTTTTTAATGTAGTCACTACAACACAAACATGCCTCTTTGTTATCTAACTACATCTGCATGCAAAACACGCTTTAGCTAGGAAAATGTAAGGTCTGGGGAATTGAAACTCATTTTTCAAATTCAAAAGAAATGAAAAGGAGAGAATAAAGGTGCATTTTATTCACATGTAAAAAAATATAACTGCAAGCTGACCACAGGTTCTCACCCCAACCTGCTAAATGACGTATGTAACTTGTCCCCGAGTGGTTTCAAGGTTACTCTCTCAAGCTACATGACTGTGCAGTAGAACCAAGTCCGCCTTGAACCAAATGCAGTGCCGTTTGCCTTCACGCTTAAGGAAATGGTATGTCCTGCACTGGACGGGAAGGCTTCTCAACCTTGGCTGTGGCGACCTCCAAATCATCTTGGGGCGAGAAACCGCCTCCCTGAGGCCACCACCCAGGGCATCGTGTACACGGGCTCTGCCCGCCGAGGCCGGCGCTCCCGCAGGGTGGGGAAGGGACAGAGGGCTGCCAGGCTCTGATCTCACCCGAGGTCCCCCGGATCTCTGTACTCTTCACCGCACACAACCACACCAACGGGAGCTGGGTTCCCAAGCTCGGCGGGGCATGCACCCACGTAACGGATTAAAATTAGGCACCCTCATCATTAAACTGTCACTGTGAGAGCCGGGAGTACCTTTTTTTTTTTAGAAAATGAATAGGAGAGTTAATGGATTTCTTTATTTGCTTCATTGTGATCATCAGCCTGTCTTTTATTATCGAGGCAGTCATAAAAAAACGCTTCGGCCATGTATGCAAATTAAATGACTAGTATTTTCCCAGTTACAGTGACTGCTTATTCACATTGCTGATCTCTTCTCCCAATCCTGTTCCTTTAATACTGGCTGCTCGGCCATGCCCGACTCTGTGGCCCCGTGGACACTAGCCCACCAGGCTTTTCTGTGCATGGGATTCTCCAGGCAGGAATCCTGGAGTGGGCCGCCATTCTCTTCTCCAGGGGGCTCTTCCTGACTCAGGGATTGAACCCAGGTCTCCTGCATTGCAGGTGGAGTCTTTACTGACTGAGGCACCAGGGAAGCCCAACATTAATGATACTGGAAATGCTTCAGTAAAATACTCTGAGGCCCTACAAGAGAAATCCTCTCGACTCCCCGCCTCCCTGACCCCAGAGCTGCAGGGCCACCCGGTGGTGACCGAGACGGCTCCCCAGGCACGGGACAGCCCCACCGCCACAGGGCACTCCGCACAGCGGGCCCGCAGGACCTCGGGCACAGAGGGCCTCGGGCAGAGGGTCTCCCTGGCTCCTTCCCTGAGCTCCTGGCGATGGGAGGCCAGGAGAAGCCAGCCCATCCCAGGTGGGAGCTTCAGGTAACAGCTTCTATTTTACCTAAGAAATCAGGGAAAGCATGCATCCTGCTTCAAAACACACCCACGTTACACGCGTGTTTGTATTCACATTGAGGTGTCTCACCCACTGATTTCGCCGGCTTCTGGCCGGGCTGCCAATGCCCAGGAAGACACGCCTACTTCTGGTGCCCACCGCCCCCAGCTGCTCCCCCAGCAGCCTCCTGGGGCCCACCTTCCTGAGATCCTGCACTGCTGAGCCTCGCTAAGCAGACCCGTCATGCACACTGCAACACCGAGGCTTGAATGTTCATGAGCAAACTCCCCTGTCCTGAGCTGGGATTCCAAAAGAACGAGACTGGCTGTTGGGAGATGGAGCCAGAGGGGGAACAGATGTGACGGAGGTAAGGCCAGGGGCCAGCTCAGGGTCAGGGGCCAGGACAGGGATGGGGGCAGGGCAGAGACAGGGCCCGGTTTCTTAACCATCCGGCCAGATCAGGTGCCTCAGTGCCTAACTTCTCCGAAAATCACAGCGAAGTCCTCAACACGCACACAGTCCACGGTGACGTCACAGAGAAACGTTCACTTTCCAGTCCGACCACTGAAAGGCGGCCGGATAACCAACGACAACTGATTCCTTTCTGCCCCACGTGCGCCCCAAGGCCACCAGCGCTGCAGCTGGAAGGTAGGTGCACACCCCGGTGCCCTGACCCAGCTCGGAGCGCTCAGCGGGGACGCGCCCAGACACTGGAGCCCGAGAAAGCCGGCCACGAGGCAGAAACAGGGGGCAGGCGAAGCGAGGCTGCAGTGATCCGCCCCAGAGTGTGGGCAGGCTTTCCCATGCGGGACCCAAGCTGGGGGCAAGGACGGCCATCCTGAGCATGTTGGCAGCTGACAGATGAGACCCGCGTGCACCTCAAGACGGGAAGGCATGACCACCCTGGGACAAGAGTGACCCAGACACCCCGTGCCCCCAGGCAAGGTCAGGAAGCTGAGGCTCTCTGGACCTCAGAAGCTGTGGGAGCTGCTCGCGTCCCTCTCTCCTTTATCAGGAAGCTTAACCTGGGCCTTGATGGGCCAAAAAGGTCTAGGAAGTCCCTAAAGTGGCATGCAAAATGGCATTTTTGAGTATGTGTCTTTCACAGGGAAACATTAATAAAACAGAAAATAACTCTGCATTGTTAAGACCCTAAAGGCGGGTCAGCTGTCTCAGAGACAGGCTACACTATCGTCCATCCCAAGGGCCCCGCCCCACCTCTGACCATTAAAGAATACACCCAGATAGTGTTTTCACAACAGCTTAAACAAAACCCCGAGTAAGGCAGTCCCTGGAGCAGGAAGGCCTGGCGACGCCCAGCTCCCCCCGTACCCCTGGAGCACAGGCCAGCACGGGACAAGGTGAGCCCGAGGCGGGAGACAGCAAGGGCCCGGGCAGAGGGGCGCCTGCGGGGACCCCGTCCCCCGTCCCTGATCCTCTCACCAGCCCAGGCCCCTCGGCACTGCACGCAACCCCCCGTGGGACTGGCGTGGTCCCAGGCCCAGGGCCCCTCCTGCTGTGGGAGCAATCCCTCCCCTAGCCCCCCAGGTAACAGCCCGACTCCAGGCCTTACGGAGAAATCCTGACCCTCAGCTCCCCTAGTTCAAAGGCCCCCAAACCCCTTCACGTCGTGATGGGCAAAGAAAAGTGCCCACGCTCGGCACCACCGCTGAGCAGCTGGGGAGCCGGCCCAGGCGATGGCAGGGCCGGGGCTGGAGGCAGGCCCAGCTGTGGCTCGGCTCCAGGCGGCCGTCCTGAGTCCAGAGCTGGAGCAGGGTTGGTCCTGGGGAAGCGCAGATGACGGGCCACGGGGAAGGGCCGGCGGCTCCCCACGGGGCTCGGCTCAGGAGACGGCCTCGCCCCGAGACGGCCGGGAGCACGCACAAGGGGGCCGTTCCTGCGGACCCCGCCCTGGGCGCATCTGACGGACAGTGCCACAGCGGCACGCGGAGGCCCCGCCGAGATCCGCCCGCTCCTCGTGACGGCCCCGCAGGGCACCGGCGGACAGAGGCAGGGGCCAGGGTCACAGGCTCCAGGAAGGGAGGACACCTTCCTTCACTCCCAAAGCTGAAGGGGGCCGCCGCCACCCCTCAGAGGCAGCCAGGACCCCGTGTGGCGGCCGCGCACCCCGACTCGGGCAGGAGCACAAGCCCAGGATGAGGGAGAGGCTTAGAGCTGCGATAAGACGCGGCCTGCCCACGCCGGCGCCCGCTGGGGCCAGGGCGCTCCGCAGTCGGCGCCGGCAGAGCAAGGGGCAGAGACGGGCAGCGGGAGCGCGCCACCGCACGCACGTGACGGCTGCGCAGCCACAGGAGCCACGCGACACGCGTCCGTGGCTCCTCCCGGGGACTTGCGGGCTGAGGCTGCAGGGCAGAAGGGCGCCCCCACGGGTGGGCTCAGAA
The DNA here is from genome assembly GCA_006410675.1 of Oreotragus oreotragus. Lineage (NCBI taxonomy): Eukaryota > Metazoa > Chordata > Mammalia > Artiodactyla > Bovidae > Oreotragus > Oreotragus oreotragus. The sequence goes on along the minus strand of SJYX01021765.1, from coordinate 433,156 downwards.
CAGAAGAGGGTGCGGGGCCCAGGGGGCCCGCTGACCGACATGCCCGAGATCCCCGCCGCACCTGCCCTGCTCGCTGGGACGTGCCTCCAGGCCAGCCGGGGCGCTGGAACGTGGCGGCCAGACAGCAGGTCAAGAGGAGGACGCCCTGCCTGCGGCAGTCTCAGAAGCTTGGCCTGCCGGAACCAGCAGGTCCCGCCTCACCCAGCCCCCAGCCCTACGCGGGGACAGCTCTCACAGCCCTCGTGCCCGAGGACGCTGGACTGGCAGAGATCAAAGCACAGAGCACCTCCGCTCGGTGATGAGGAAGTGGGGAGGACTGAGCCACGAGGAGGGGGTTCAGCACCCAAGCGTCTGGGCGCCCTCAGACTGGGATCTGCTCCTCGGCAGCGAGGCTGGGGTCAGCCCGGCCAGCAGCTCCTGTACACCTGACGGGACCACGACAGGAGCTGGCTGACCTGTGTCACAAATGTTCACATGTGTGCCCATCTGTGTGCATGCGTGCCTGGGCATGTGTGCAAGTGAGGGCCGCCCTCACCAAGGCTGCACCCCCAGAACCTCACTGTGAGCTGAAGAAGGGGGGCCCAGAGGAGGTCGCTGCGGCAGGGCCACGGCTCCAGCGCCAGCTCTGGGTGCCTGCCCGCCCGCCCGGGCCCGCCCCCCACCTCCTGCAGACCTCCAGCTCTCTCCGCAGTTCGGGTGGGGCCTGCCCGGCAGGGACCCCAGGGCCAGCCACACCACCAGGAGAGCCTCCACCTCCAGGCTCAGGGAAGAGCCCCCTCAACAAAAGACTGCTCCTGGCAGGGAGGGTGCAGGCCAGAGTTCTCTGCCCCACCTCGGGGGCACCTCCCACCCCAGGGAGGGGGCAGCAACCAGCACAATGAGTAGGGACGGAGGGGAAGCAGGCCTGCGCCCTCCGCTGCCACGACGCAGCCAAGCCAGGGCTCTGCAGCAGGGGAGGCCGGGGGCTAGGGCAGAGCGCCCTGGGGCGGTGTGGACCTGTCTGTAGCAAGGCCTGCACACTCTGATTTTCCCACCCAGCAGCGCAGCTCATGACAAGGCCTGCGCTTCTGACCTAGGGTCCCAGCCTGCATGTGAACACAAAGGCACAGGCTCAGACGCGCTGCCTGGCACAGGGGCAAGCCCCATCCATCAGGCTCCCTGCCCTGGCGTCAGCTTCCCCACAGTCAGCCGGGAGCAAGGGGAGCCAAGCCACACGGGCGCAGGATGGACAGAGTGTGTTTAACCACAGCAGAGAGCCTGGCACGAAAGAAACGCCACCAGACACAGGTGGGGGCTCCCACCTGGGGAACCGGAGCCCAGCAGTTAGGGCACGCCCTCCTCTGGCGCAGCCTGGCAGGGCTGGGCCAGGCCCCTTGGGATCGCCCCTGAGCCCGAGGACAATCCTCCACAGCAGAAACTCTCGTGCCCACTTCGCAGATGGAAAGACTGAGGCACGCCAATGTGACAGCCCATCTGTCTCGTCCTCAGGCCTGCCGCACACAGGCTGAGGTGACGGGGTGGGCGGGGCAGACAGGACCAGCTCAGCACAGTCTCAGGACATCCCGGCGCGTGGCCACCTCCAAGAGCAGCAGACCGGCCGGAAGGGCCCGGCCCTGCGTCTCCCAGCTCCGCTGTCCCTGCTCTAAGGGCCGCTGCGTGGGACTACCGCACTCTGTGCGTCAGCCATCGGAGGAGGGCAGGGAACCCCTGACAGGCTCCTACTCAACCTCTCCCCACTGTGCCATCGGCCAGTAGCCCAACCTCCAGGGCCCAGCGCATGACCAGGCAGAGGAACAAAACCCAGGAGGCCAGCAGAGAGCCCTGGCCAAGGCCTCGCTTTCCGACCTCGCTGAGCCCTCCCTCCTCCTCGTGAGCGGGGGCCAGTGCTCTCCCGGGAGCTGCCGGTGGCTCCGTGAGATGGTCAGCATGTCGCTGCACACACGGTGCCCACACGCAGGCCAGTCTGGAACTGCCCCCAGGGCTGCAGAGGACAGGGCCCAAGGGGGACGCTGCCTACGGGCCCACCTCAGCCTCCGCCCCCTCCCTCTCCTCTCCATCAGCAGCAACATTCCCAGGAGGGCAGCTGACTCCCCAGCCAGCTTCTAGAAGAGGCTGACCCACACAGGGCACCCGACACCCCTGCCTGGCCACAGTGGCCGTTCGGAGTGGACGGGGGGCCTCAGCCAGGGTGAGCAAGTGAGTCCAGGAAGCTCTGCTGTCCGTCCTGGCGGACAGCAACCGGCGAGCGTGCGGTCCTGAGAGCAGCCGGCAGGGCCACCTCAGCACCGGAAAGTGAACTCACCCGATGCAGGGGTGGGAAACAAGGTCTTGATGAAGCTGCAGGGGAGCTGGATCAAGCCCTGCCTGAACACTGCCGCACCCGCACTTCCCCGAAAGCACGTCAGTCCATCCCGCGCGCTCGGAACCTGCTGTGGAGAGGTCCTCCCTGAGTGATGGACCCCTGCGTGAGAGCTCCTGCAGACACCTCCTTGCTCATGCTGAGAACTGCTCACGGAGAGCGCCTGGTCAAGAGCAGGTCCCACAACCTCAGGGAGGGCAGTCTGGCCCCGGCCTGTTCCTCCACCTGCCGAAAGCCACCTTATCCGACCGCTCCATCACCTGCCCCGGGGGCACACCTACAGAGCCGCCCCCTGAGGGCTGCACCCCTGCCAGAAGCACCCACCTTTCTGTCTCTAAATCGCCCCTCCCCCCATCCTGGGAGCACATCCCCGGGAGCACTGCCACCAGGAGCCAGCCCCACGCCTCCATCCCGGCCCAGGCGCTCAGGCCGCACTGCTTCCCGGAGGCCGCAGCAGGTGAGGGGCACGCTGTCCTCAGGGTCCCTGCTGGTGCCTCCTCAACAACAGTGAAGAGGGGGAAACGCAAACTCACAACTGGTTTTGCAATGCACGTCCACATCATCCCAGGAGGGGCCCCTCTGTGGACACCAGGCAACGCCGAGCACATCCACTGCCCCACCTCACGGACCACCTGGCAACCAGGGACCTCGGCACCGCCGGCTGGGGACAGATCCCGCAACGGTCGAGGCCCCGCGTGGCGGCGGAGCAGCCCCTGCCCACTCCAGGCCCGCACTGGGCGCCTCTCATGCAGGGCAGCGCTCTGGGAGCCAACACGTGAAGGCATGCTGCTGAGCTTTCGAGAGCAGGGTCTCTGCGAGCCACAAAAGGGTGCCTGCGAGGACAGAGACAGACAACAACTGGCTCCCAAACGTGACTGAGGTCCCCCAGGGAGGCGCTCGCCCAGCTGTGACTTCAGCAGACGCAGGCAGAGATGCCTGGAGCTGGCGTGGGGGCCTCAGGGAGCCTGCGAGCGCATAACATACCTCAGAGGTCCGGCCGCCAGTCCTCCCCTTGCAGACAGCATCCCACCCGAGACCCGGCCTGGGGAGAGGCTCCCGGCCGCCCAGGGAGCAGCCCTCCTCCATCCCCGCTCAGGACACCCAGCTCACAGAGAGGAGGCGGCCCCGCCGGGCGAGCGCGCCATGAAGCTGAGCCCTCAGGCCCAGCCGCCTCAACACCCGGGTCTGTCCTCTGCACCCCCGTGCCACAAGAAGCCCGGATGGCTGCGGACACCGTCCTGAATGCCTGCTGCTGGACACGCAGCACGTGCACAGGCAGAACCTACACCCAGAGGGCAAGGTCCAGGAGCCACGAGGAGAGGAGGCCCCCGAGACGAGAGCAGAGGCCCACCGCGTGCCTCTCTGCATTTCAGCTCCGTCCTCTCCTTGATGAGAGGAATTCTGAAAACAGGAGCTCCCTCAAGACGCACCCAAGCGTGGACGAAGACAATCCAGTCCGACACAGAGACACACTTCCTCAGGGGAGGGTTTAGGGGACGCCTTTTACACTGCGGGTTGTCAACTCCAAACCCCCAAGGTCAGCCCTCCACCAGCCCTGGGCGGGGAGGTGTTGAGCAGGATGGCAGCAGCCCCGCGCACCTTGGGGCCTCCCAGCCGGAAGGACGGGGAGAGGTCAGAGGTCATGCTTAGGCCGCTGCAAATCCAGCCAGATGCGGACCACAAAGGTGAAAGGAAAACAAGGCCCTCGCAAGGAGACAGAAGGAGGCACGCAAGCACCCTGTGATAAGCCCTGCGGCGCGTCCCTCCAACCCGGAGGGCCGGGAAGGAACCTCGCTTCAGCCCTCTCACTGGCAAAGGCAGGCTTTCCAAAGAATGGGGCTGAAACACCCACTGTGGATTTTCAGTGCAAAATGTTGCATGAATTCCTAGCAGAAAGGGTTCTGATCCACTGGAGCACTGCCTGACCGCTTCTCCATGACTCTCCTCACAGGTCACACCCCTGAAGCGCTTCCCTCTGCACTTTCCATCATCAACTACAGGCCCCTGCCCTGGGGGGTTGTCTGCATCCACAGCCCCAGAGCTGCGGGACGGGCTCACCAGGCTCCCCAACCCCTCAGCCCTGACAGGCTGGAACCTCCATTCTGAGAGGGCCCTGAGCATCGTCTTGGAAGCCCCCCACCACCCTCCTCAGCAGGGGCCTGGGCTCTGCTGACCTGCTGGCATCCCACTCCAGCCGTGACTCCAAAGGATCTGCCGGGAAGCCCCTCGGGTGCCAGAGGGGCTCAGAGCAGGCTCCCTCCTGATGTTTAAGACCAACAGCTGGATGAGACATTGGCTCGGGCCCCTTCCAGAATGTTCCTGATGCTGACTGCCAAGGCTTGGGTCCTGACGGCTACTCTTAGGAGTCCTGGGCCTGGGAGAGGGCTCCAGGTCACACAGGTGGAGGGGAGGGAGGAAGGGCCACCCCACTAGAGGATGTGGGACCAGGACTCCTGCCCCTCAGTATGGGCCGCCCCAGCTGAGCAGGGCCGCGCTTCCCTCCCAGCCTGTCTCCCCCACCCCAGCCTCCCACGGCCTGGCACACCTGCGTGGGGTTACCCCACCCCCAGCCCGTCCCCACCAACGACTCAGCTCCCTGCGGCTGGGGCCTGACCGAGACGGAGCCGCAGGAACTGCCTCTGGGCCCCTCGACACCGGAGCATCTGTTCAACTCCCTCCTCTCTCGTGGAAAACATCCTGCGTGGGTGAGGTGCAGACTGCTTGCAAAATTCTTGTTGTTCGCTCAGTCATGTTTGGCTCTTTGCGACCCCATGGACTGTACCCGCCAGGCTCCTCTGTCCAGGGAATTCTCCAGGCAAGAACACTGGAGTGGGTTGCCATTTCCTCCTCCAGGGGATCTTCCTGACCCAGGGATGGAACCTGCATCTCCTGCAATGGCAGGCGGATTCTTTACCACTGAGCAACTGATCAATTAGAAACTTTCTAGAAACAGGCTCCCTCTCACCACCACCACCACCCCCACCCCCCGTCAAAGTCGGGGATGGGGAATGGGGTAGCGGCGGGGCACGGAGTCACCAAAACTGCTCTCCCCGAGTCTGAAAAAGACCCACTGCAGCCAGGAGCACCATGCCAGCCAGCTGACGGTCGCTCCCAACCACGGGCACAACAACCCTCCCCCTTGCAAGGCCAGCTCAGGCTTTTAGGCCCTAAGAACTGACTTACTGTTTCAAGCTCAAACAGCAATCCAGCAGAAGCACTTGACCCACACAGACAGAACACTTCATAAACAATGGTGAACAAACACAGCCTAACGTTCGTGTTTTTAAAGGGAGCAGACTCCAAAAAGTTCAAAGACATGGCCGTACGAAGGTAGCATGTTAAAATGACGAGGCCAAACGAGAAAAGACTAGATATTGTCACTAACTGTGATCTGGAACCAGCAGGGCAAAGAGCCTGTGGCAGAGGCGGCGGCTGGCTGCTGGGAGCACGGGCCCGGGCCTCCGGCCGAGGTCGCACCGCACTGTGGGCTATGCACGAGGGCCCCGGTGACCACTGGACAGCTGCAAGTTTAAAGCTGTTCCTCCTCTTGATCCTCTCTGCATCACAAACCCACTTCCCCTGTATTTATGGCATCTACTTAAGAGCATATGATCTCTGGAATCAGGAGTCCCCAGACTGAGGTGGGAGAAAGCAGGCAATCCCAGCACTCGGGCAGATAGCCGGTGGCTCCTTGCAGTCAGGGGGCCAGCCTGCGCCAGGCTCTCCTCCTGGTCCCACGCGGTACTCTGCAGCCAGCTGCCCAGCCGCTCACGCGGACACTGCCAGGCGCCGAGCACCAAACTGGCAGGAGGCCCTCGGGGCCCCTCCGCCCCACGGAGGCCCCTGCCAGTAAGAAAGGTGACAGTCAACCGCCGATGTCGCAATGAGCCACTGAAATTACACAGCAGATCCAGCTAGGGAGGAGGGAGAGGGGGTGAAACCATGCTCAACGGGGACCGAAGGCGCTGCTTGGACTGACGGGCCAGAGCAGACACCAGATAAAGACAGGCAGTTCCAAGAACTGGGAACAGTGTGTGCAAAGGCCCAGGGGCCAAGGGGGCTTGCAGGCAGCAGGGAAGCAAGCAGAGGGGCAGGAAAGGGGCTACGGGGTGAGGAGGCGGAACAGAGGGCAGGATCATAGGCCTTCCAGAATCTTACCGCACGGCAGGGTGTGAGCATGGGAATGGCGGGATGGGTCTGCCCTGGTCACGGCCACCCAGGTACCATCTGCACAGTGCAACCCGGGCCAGAGCCTGCCAGACCCAGGAGGCCAGCACTGCCTCGGAGAGCTTACAAGACCCAGAGAAGCAGATCCCCTCAATTCTTCAATGCTAAGCACATGTATCAACTTACCAAGGATTTGGTTTTCCTCCCTTATAAATAATGAGGTTGAAGTGCATTCTCCCCTCCCCCATGGAAATATCAGACTTTTTAAGAGAAAGTATTACTATTAAAGAGTCATACATGCTTACAGAAACCATTTTTATATATTGTGTAAAATTTAAACAATGTCACCAAACATAAAAGGGGCTTCCCTGATAGCTCAGTTGGTAAAGAATCTGTCTGCAATGGAGAAGACCCCAGTTCAATTCCTGGTCGGGAAGATACCCTGGAGAAGGGATAGGTTACCCGCTGCAGTATTCTGGCCTGCAGAATTCCATGGACCGCATAGTCCCTAGGGTAGCAGAGAGTCGGACACGACTGAGTGACTTCCACTTACTTCACTTCACAAACATAAAGAGACAATGAAAGCTGCTCACATCCCATTTTCCTGGCACCCCAGAAGGCCACTGCTGTCACTCTGGAGACCCGCGAACTTGAAAAGCAGAAAGGATGGGTCCCCTGGGTACTGTCCCAGACCCCCTTTTTCCTTTCACTTAACACGCCAAACGCTTCTGCTGCACAGAGATTTCCACGGGACAAAAATACCAAAATGTATTTAGTAAGTTTCACCTCTATAAACAATGCAGCAATAACATGCATAGATTTCCACAGGATAAAAACACCAAAATGTGTTTAGTAAGTATCACCTTTATAAACAATGTAGCAATAACATTCTGTACATATCTGGATACCCATGTGCTTATCACATTCTTCCTAGGAATAAATCCCAGTAAACAGAATAGCTGGAAGAAAAGGACTAGCCATTTAAAAATTTGACACAGAAACTTTTCCGGAGAGTAACCAAGTGATTAATAACTGATAAAGGCCAAAGCTTACACGTGCTTACATGTGCCAGAGCACTCTGAGCACTTTCCATATACTAGCTTATTCAAATTTCACAAAACCCATGGAAGGTAAGGATTCCTATCATCACCATCAACAGCTGCTGTCAAACAGCCTGTGCTGATACGGGGGCATAAACAAATGCTTCCACCTGAAGTTCTTTATCAGGAAAGCCGGGTCTTTTTATTGTCAGCCACTGCGATTCGCAGATTCATGTGCTCTGCTCATCATACAATAGGAATGTTCACCGTTTTCTTATTGGTTTGTTAAAGCTCTTTACATATTGACTATTAATCTTCTGTAAACATAATATGCTATAGAGTTTGTTTTTTTCTCTCTCTCTCTCACTATCCCTTAACCTCACTTATTGAATCTTTTGACAAGGAGAATTTTCTTTAACTCTTAAGAGCATTAAATCTGTCGATATTTTCTTTAAAGTTTCTGGCTTACTGTTACAATATGAATGCATTAAGTCAGTGGTTTTTCAAAGTTTCCAGTCTTTGGGATGCTCTCTTCCAAGGCAATCCCACAGACAGAACGGTGGAGGCCACTGCACTCTGGGTGCAGTGGGCAGGGGGCGCCGGGTGCCCCCACCCTCACCCGCTGGCAGGCAGCCCCAGAAGAGCCAAGCGTGGGGCAACCACCGCTGGTGGAGGGGACCGTCCAGAGCCTTCCCAGCATAGAGCACAGCAAGAAACCCTACGAAACACAGGCGCGCCTAGGACCGCTTGACACCACCCAACACCACCACGCCTGAAAGGTGCTCCAAACGACCCTCTTCTTAAAGAGGCTGTGCTCTCCCGAACACCTGCGCGGACGGTGCTGAGCGTCAGCTTCAAGCCCATCAGGGGCCCAGAGCAGAGGCGTGGAAGAGGAGGAGTCCGCCTTGGGGGCTTAACACAAACAGGGGCAACCAAGCGCTACGTTTTCAGGTCCACTTCAGGCTCCTCTTCTGCAAAACGGGTGTGGTATGAGGAGCCACCTCCTAAGGCCACGGGAGAGAGAAATGGGGTACCCACGGTGACTACTTACGACAGCACATGGCCCCAGGAGCTGCTCATTAAACAGCAGGTACTGGGCTAAGCTACACTCACAGCTGCCCCTTGAACACCGTAGGGGAGAGGGGCGCCAGCCTCGCACACGGTGGAGAACCCAAGGATAGCTTTATAGTCAGCCCTCCGCATCCACAGCTCCACAGCCCAGATTCAGACAACAGCAGATTGGGTGGTATTCACTGAAAAAACCGACGGATAAGTGGACCCACGCGCTTCAAGCTCACGCTGTTCAAGGGTCAACTGGACGAGCGCAATCATCTCCTCGCTAGGAAAGAGAACCAGGCTGGCTCCACCTCTGCTGATACAGGGGCCAGTCCACCCCGGCCGGGACGCGAGGCAACCTGTGCGGGGGCCCTGGCCCTTCACTGGAGGGAACCGAGAAGGCCGGTCAGTCAGAAAAGGCGGCCGGGAGCCCACCCCGCTCCCGAAACAGAGCCACCTACCCCATCTCCGCAGTCACACGAGCCCAAGAAACGAAAATGACCTCCTACCAGAACGCGCTGATCTGAGCTCGGTGACGCGTCTCCCCAAAGAACGGCCTGTGAGCACACGCTGCTGAGGCGCGCGAAGACCCCGCGCCACTTCTGACACAGGGCCCTCATCTCACTTGAACCAGAGACCCTTTGCTTTTCTCTAACTCAAGGCCAAAAGACCACAACCCACCGCACACTGCGACGTATCCCGACGGACCGTCTGAGACTCAAACCAAGCCCCCTCCAGACTGGCTCCCCAGTCCCCACCCCAGGACCAGCAAGGGCCGCAATCCCTGGGGCAGAACTTGCCCTCCGGCTACAACAGCGGGGACTCGGGCTGAGCTTCTCAGGCCACGGCGTGAGGGAGCTTCCGCGGAGGCGGGGCTAATGCGGTTCGGCAGCTGGATTTCGGGTCCAGGGGCCATGGTCCCACCACCCCGCTCTCTGCATCTCCCCTACTCCCTCCATCAGGTGCCAATCTATAGCTCAGGCAGCTTCTGAGCAATGAAAGCCCAGCCGTTTTCAATAGAGAACGGTAGGGACGGATTCTCCAGAAGTGATGAAATGTTTCTTCTGCTCTGGCAATTAAGACGGCACAAAGTCGCCTTTCCTCCGGTGCCACCCCCAACATCAAAGGATGAGAATTCAAAGCCTTTCATGCTGCGCTGAAACCTCACAATGCAGCTGGAAAATGGAAGTCGATTACTGGACAGAAATATGCAGTAGTTAAAAGCAAAGAGAACGAAATTCAACTGCAGCAACCCCCACGACGTGCGGAAACTTCCGGAGTCCTCCTGGTAGACACGACGAGGGGCAGCCTTAGAAGCACGCTTCTGGCCGCTGAGCCAGGCTCCGCGCTCTGGACCCACATGGCCCAGGGGCCATGTTGTTCTGCCCATCTTGCTACAGTAGCGGCCCCCAAGGCCTCCGAGAACATGGCATTTAGAGATTTCTATTTCTCGTGGCTGTGAAGCTGCTGACCACAGAACATTCTCTTGGCTCAGGGCTGCTGAGGCCACATCTGTCCCTGGTCCCCAGGCCCCGAGGGCCTCCGCCCCCGCACACACCCCCAGCCCAGGGCTCTCCCAGGGGCGCTCCTGCTGCCAGTTCCGATCACAGGAGAGAGAACTAACCCTAAAGAGGGCAGTGTTACATCTGCCTGCAGCATAAACCGTGCTTCTTTTCTGATTGATCACTGCTCTCTCTAGGAAGGTATTTAATCTTTAAAATAAAAGCCCAGAACACAGAAAGCTATACAAGTCTAACAATGTGTCAGGGTGTGTGTTTTTAAGGCAGGAAAATACTTCCCTCCCACACAAATGTGAGTTCTGGGGAAAGATGCCACAGAGCCCAGGGAGTAGAATATCTGGGAAAGCTTGATGGGTCTTAAAAATAGATAATTGAACACAGATTTGAGAATTCTCAGGAGCTACCTGAAAAAAAAAAAATTTAAATCTCACATATTTTTGATATCCAAACTCCATTCTGATGAAACTTCTAAGAGGGTAGCATTTTGCATTTCCAATTATAATAGAGTAATTGTGTTGCCATAGTGACCGCAAAATTCTGCAATAACTTTTGTTGCGTTNAAAAAAAAAAATTTAAATCTCACATATTTTTGATATCCAAACTCCATTCTGATGAAACTTCTAAGAGGGTAGCATTTTGCATTTCCAATTATAATAGAGTAATTGTGTTGCCATAGTGACCGCAAAATTCTGCAATAACTTTTGTTGCGTTGTAATTGCTGTAGTGTATATTTGTGTACAAGCAGCTGAGTTTTCTTAATTCAATCCCTCTCCCTCCCCCTGCCTGTCCCCCTCCGCCAGTCACCACCACCACCTTTCCTGGCTCAACCCAAAGAAAATTATCAGAAGCAACTAAAACTCCAGGCCACGGACGATCACTGTACAAAAGAAAAAGTGAAACCAGGCCAAGGTGCAGACCCACCAGTATTACCCCGGTCCCGCTAGGCTGGCGCTGGGCGAGGGCTGTTTACATGTTTACTCCCAGGCCTCCCCGGCTTAGGTGGTTTGTGGGAATAAACAGAAAAGCCTGAGAGGAGGGAAGAGGGGAAGGAAAGTAACTCCACAGGCCCCTTCCCTCCCTCGCCCAGGGCAGGCAGAGAGCTGCTGCAAGCAATTAGGTAGGTCTCTACAGTAATGCAATTAGGATTTAGTTAAGAAAGTCATTAGTTTTAAAATAACTTGAGCTTAATTTCTGCAACACTTTATTTGAAAATTGTGTCACAGCAGGTCAATTTACAACATGCAATAAAGAAAACACGCGTATCAGCTGCTGCAAGTTATTACAAATTTCTGATGTGCATTAAATGAGTACACTGGGTTCCACCCCCGGCCTTTCCGACTGATACGCACGATCTCCTGTTATAACAGTGTCAAATAATTCAACGCTCAATGTAAATACGAGATAATTTGCTTCGGATGCCACGGTGTGAGCTTGCGATGCCGCCAAGTGCGGCTCCCGTCACCTGGGCAGGACGGGGCCCAGGGCTCGGCCTGCCCGCACCCCTCGGGTCGCGGGCGCCCCACCCCTGCCGTTCCGGTCCGGGGCACACACACCCGACGACAGCGCACCCCCGCCCGCCCGCCCGCCAGCCCCGGGAGGGATGTTTTTCTGCAAACTCACAGCCTCGACAAAGTTAC